>CM053405.1:64808942-64908108 GCA_028644305.1 Xerus rutilus
TTGGCAAAGATGCTGATTCACGGCTACATTGCCGCCAAAGTTTGTACTGAGTTGCTGTCCAATGCCCCCCTGAGACTGGGCTCCCCAGAGGCTCGAGGAAGTAGTCCCTGGTCTCCTGTTGGCTGGACACCCGTGGAGGTTCCTTTGGGCAGATCTGGGCCCTCTGCGGCTCCTGCTGGTCCTCAGGAACTCTGGAGCGGAACTCACTTATCCATATTCTTATATTGCACATGTACAAGCCAAGAAACCAAGCATAAATCTGCTGTGGGAATCTAAAAATGAGACAATCTTGAATTAACTACAGCATCAAGGAGACAAAAATTGGAATTCAAAGCTCACCAAAGTTAAGAGGTCTTAGTAAACACCTCCAGACTTTTAGCTGAAATTCACAAAAAGAAATACTTTGGAGTAACAAAAGACTGTAAATAACCTTTTTTTAACTGGACCAAGGCAATCCTCCTCTAAATGTCTGCCAAAAGGGGGAGAGATTCTCTGTGGATAAAGATAAAATCATCAAGAATCTCCATAAATTTTAATTTACAATGTCCAGCACTAAGTCAAAAATCTTCAGAAATGCCAGGAAGACAAATTGACTAAAAACAGAACAATAAAAATAAAAATTGGAAACATACTCATATGTAGGTACAAATGCAGGTATTAGAGTTATCAACAAAGAATTTAAAGTAGACATAATAATTTATGTAAGAAAATAAGTGTCAAGATGACTTTTATCTTCAGAACTGACACCTGTACTTTGAAACATAACAAATGGAAATTCTAGAAATGAAAAATAAAATGACTGAGTCTAAAATATCAATAGATGGTGGTAATAACAGATTAGATAAGCATAAAAAAGGATAAATGAATTGGAAAATGGCACATTAGAAAAAATATAATCAAAACTAAACCCATTTATGTCTGATACGTCAAAGTGCATAAATGCATTCTATTGTCATGTATAACTACTTAAACCAAATTAAAAAAATTTAAAATTAAAAAGTTAAAAAAATACACCATAAGAATAAAAAGTAGGAGCTGGGCACAGTGGCTCAAGTCTGTAATTCCAGCACTTAGGGAGGCTGAGACAGGAGAATTGTGAATTCAAAGCCAGTCTCAGCAACGGCGAGGCACTAAGCAACTCAATGAGACCCTGTCTCTACATAAAACACAAAATAGGGTTGGGGATGTGGCTCAGCGGTCGAGTGCCCCTGAGTTCAATCCCCGATACCAAAAAAAAAAAAAAAAGAATAAAAAGTAGAAAAGTCAGAGAAAGTATGACTGCCAGAGGGGGCAAAGACATGTGACAGACAAAAATGTGGATATTTTGCCATGACAGCTGTATGACAATCATAAAAAGCTTCCAGAGCAGGTCAGAGCAGGAGCATAGAAGTCTCAAGAAGGAATTTCTACATTCTCAGTGCCTGTGATGATTACTCAAAGTGTTAGAATATTAGTTTTGTTAGAGAATTGGGATTAATTAGTGATATTTATGTAGGAAAAAAGAAACAAAAAAAAAGGAGTTTTGTTTCTGGTGCTCAGAATTGAAACCAAGGCGTTACACAAGATGAGTACGCACTCCGAAGAATTTTTAATTTCAGAGAAAATATGTTACATAACAAAGGAAATAGCCACACCAGAGCCCTTGCCGACTGGCAAGAGCATAGGCCAAGGCCCAGGACCACCTCTAGGGATCTCCTCGGGAGCCCAGCCAAGGTCAGGCCCAGTACACCCCCACCTTACCATCTGCCAACTAACGTGGGAACCCAAACCCAGGTCCAGGCCCACCACCTGGGACCCCTGCAGGAGCCCAGGCCAAGGTCAGGCCTAGGACCAGCCCCACAGGCCTGTGTGAGAGCCCAGGCCCAGGACTGCTCCTGCTCAATGTAAAGGTCCACACTGTCGCTCCCTTCCTATATTTATCTCGGGACACTGCAGTAATCGCCAATCTCTTCCCTTGTAGTAGCCTCCACCTTGGGACAACAGACAGGGCCTGAGGGCAGCAGCCTGCCACAGCTCAGAATGCCACAGCACTGCACCTCTGATCAATCATCCCAAAGCCATTGTAAGTCCCACCCATTCAGCCCCATATCTGAAAGTGCTTGCATACATCTTGGGCCACCCCCACTGCTATCTTGAGTTACCTCCACAACTGCCACCACCATCTTTAGTTGCAGTAGTGGCCATCTGGGGACACCTGCCGGGGACTGGAAGTGAACTCCAAGGTAAGATACAGGTAATCTGTAGGGTCACTACAAGATTATAGTATAGAAACCACAATACCTCAGATCAGCACTACAAGAAAGGAAGACACATAATCAACATGAAAAAACAAGGGAAGAAAGTGCCCCAAACAAACCAAGATACTACAATAACAGAATCCGTTGACAGCACAGTTGATGAAATGTAAGAGAAAGAATTCAGAATATACACAATTAAAATGGTCTGCAAATTAAAGAAGGATTTAAGTGAGCAAATACAGGCAAAAATTGATCACTCCAACAAAAAGACATGAGAGCAAATAAAGGCAACCATTGATCATACCAACAAAGAGATAAGGGAGCAAATACAGGGTAGCAAAAATGATCAATTCAAGAAAGAGCTAGAGATTGTGGGAAAAAACCAATCAGAAATTCTTAAAATGAAGGAAACAATAAGCCAAATAAAAAACTCAATAGAAAGCATCACCAACAGACTAGATCACTTGGAAGACAGAACTTCAGATAATGAATACAAAATCTACGATTTTTTGTGTGTGTGGTACCAGGGATTGAACTCAGGGGTACCCAACCACTGAGCCACATCCGCAGCTCTATTTTGTGTTTTATGTAGAGAGAGGGTCTCACTGAGTTGCTTACGCCTCGCCATTGCTGAGGCTGGCTTCGAATTCGCAATTCTCCTGTCTCAGCCTCCCTAAGTGCTGGGATTACAGGCGTGCGCCACTGCACCCTGCTCAAAATACACAATCTTGAAAAGAAAGTTGACTACACAGTAAAGATGGTAAGAGATCATGAACAGAACATACAAGAATTGTGGGATAGCATCAAAAGACCAAATCGAAGATTTATTGGGATAGAAGAAGGCACAGAGTTTCAAACCAAATGAATGCACAATCTCTTCAATAAAATAATATCAGAGAATTTCCCAAACATGAAGAATGAGTTGGAAAATCAAATAGAAGAGGCTTACAGAACACCAAATGTACAAAATTACAACAGATCTACACTATGCTATGATTTTATTTTGTTCTCTGAGTAAATATATATCCGTCCACCTATCCTCCCATTCTAGTAAGGAACAACTCAGCCTCTGTATGCATTAGCTTTGTTTCTATAGGTACTTATCAGGTTTGCTGTGCTATGTGAAACTGCAAATTGCCATGCTATGAGTATCATTTCTCACTAAGCAGACTTAATTGCAACATGGAAGAGAAATGTGAAAGTTACGGGATTTTTAAAAATAAACTATTTTGGCTTTTTCACACAGAGAATCTTTTGCCTGCTACCACAATCCTAGGCCACTTAATATAATCAAACTAGGGTTTGAGGTTTTTCTTAAGATTTAACAATCCACTAAAGAAAACTGATTGACTTCGCCCATGGGTTAATAGCTGGACTCTATGAGCTTGGAAAAAATGAAAAAAACAATCTAGGCATCTGGCAGGTCATTGGGGAATTCTGGTAGATGATATATAGGTAGATTCTGTTTTAATGCCATCAAACAGCGTTATGTAGGCAGCTACTCATTTTACTCTGTGGCGGGACAGTATGTTGAGTAGTTGTCAGGAGAGGTTCCAGCAGAAGCACACTCAGTGAACATACAAGAGCACGATTTCAAACAAAGCATCCTTCTCCAGAAGAATCCTGGGTCCCATAAATGTAAATCACTGACCTTTTACCAAATTCCCTGATGTCATATGATCTAAATAATAAATACATGTGAAATACTTGACACATGCCAGTCACTGTTAGGGACTTTTTTAAGATAATTTTTCTTATTGAAGTCTTATTTGCATATACTTAAAAAAATCAAACAATACTTCAAAGTAATAGTTGGATCTGTTTTATTTCTGTCTTCTAATTCTTTTGGTCCAAAAGGCACTATTTTAAATGATATTTAGGTGTTTATTCTAATATTTGCTTTCATATAACTAAATAATAGCTTTTAGTGTTATTTCTTCATTTGTCAGTTTTAAATATTACTTATTCCTACTTCCTGTCATAGAAGATTCTGGTATGATTTTCTACATGCCCATTTATTTAATGCAGTAATATTTTATCCTTCCTTATGTTTCCAATAAAATTATATAATAGTTTTTATTTAAATCAATACCTGTTTACATTGTTACAATCATACAACTATTTTGCATTGATAATGATCCATATATTTTGCTGTTTTATTTCCTTTTTTTAAATATTTTTTTAGTTATACATGGACACAGCATCTTTATTTTGTTTATTTATTTTTATGTGGTGCCGAGGATGGAACCCAGTGCCTCACATGTGTGAGGCAAGCGCTCTGCCACTGAGCCACAACCTCAGCCCCTTATTTCCTTTCTTTTTAAATTTTTTAAATGTATTCATTCTATTTATGTATAAATGACAGCAGAATGCATTTTGGTTCATTGTACACAAATGCAGCACAACATATAGTTACATCAATATGTGCACCATATAGAGTTACACCATATGTGCAGTCATATATGAACCTAGGGCTTGATGTCCATCTCATTCCATCATCTTCCCTGTCCCCATGTCCCCTTCTCTGCTCTCTTCCCCTTTGACCAAAGTTCCTCCATTCTTCCTACGTCCTCTCCCCCATTATAGATCAGCATCCACTTACCAGAGAGAACATTTGGCCTTTGGTTTTTTGGGACTGGCTTACTTCACTTAGCTTTGAACGAAGCAAAGCTTCGTTCCATTTACCTGCAAATGCCATAATTTTATTCTCTTTTATTGCTGAGTAATATTTCATTGTGTATATATACCACAGTTTCTTTATCCATTCATTTATTGAAGGGCATCAAGGTTGGTCCCACAGTTTAGCTATTGTGAATTGAGCCACTATAAACATTGAAGTGCCTGCATCACTTTAGTATGCTGTTTTTAAGTCCTTTGGGTATAGACTGAGGAGTGGCATAGCTGGGTCAAGTGGTGGTTCCATTCTAATTTTCCAAGCCCCAAATTAAGCAGATGGGGATAAAACCTCACTAGCCACAGGCCTGTGTTAAGTCAACCTTTGTGTGTAAGGAGGTAAAGGATGTCTGACAACCTGAGGACAGCAAAGCCGCAAGTCATTGGAAAGTGTTGCAAGCTAAAATACTCTTGCTCCCTAATGAAAATAAAATTACTATTTCAAAAAAAAAATTACTATTTCAAAGGTATTCTTGGGCTTAATTGACACCACAAAAGATTGGTGAGATATTCTTATGCTTCGTTCAAAGATTAAGTCACAGAACATTACATATTGGTAAGTCAAAAAGTCTATAATTGACATTATTTTAAAAATTAGTAAGAAAATAAGTAGCTACATAAAAGACTATGTAAGCATATGTGTAGCCTTGTCTATATCAATCTATCAACATTGTTATACAATCTATTCTTTAAACAGTTATTTCATATTCTTTTTTGGCACAAAATCAAGTGACTATAGAAAATCGCTGTTTTAATTTTAAAATTATTTGGAACTATGAAATTGACCTTTTAAAACACTATTTCAGCTAAGTACTCAAGGATCCTTGTAGCATCAGGGATACTTTCATCTTGGGAATATCAAAACTGCCATTTCCCCCTCAAAATGCATGAGAAGACCCTGCAGTATACATTGATATGGTGCCCTGAGGTTGTCTCTATTTATAATGTGAGGCATCTCATGAACAATTCTGGTTCCAGGCAGTAGTGCTCAAGGCAGAACAGAGTGGTCTGTCCCCAGTGAGTTTCTCAAGTGGCCCCTATGATGCAAATTGAGCTGCCTTAAGGCACTCTATAAATTTATTATAAAAGTCCAAAATTAAAAAAAAATAAACTATCAAAAAAAAGTTTATCTTGCTAAAATTAAAACTATTCTCCTCACTCAATGAAACTTTTAAATAGAACAGAGCAACAGTTGCCATAAGAAACAATGGAAGAGGCCTCTAGCACTCTATGAAGGACTTTCTTGTATATAATTGTGAAAGAAGTAAAAAAAAAATTGATTTTAAGGAGCTGAAGTGTTTTTGGAGCCCTACATGCTTGGCAATCTTTATATTGATTTGTGATTGCACAATGAGCATGAACAATTAGTACAGTTTCTTGTGTCCAAAACTTGTTTGAATAACTTTCTTATCACCTACTTTGCTGTGCTGTCTCCAGAAACATCCTGGGAAGAAGATTGAACAAACACAGAGATGTACCACATAGTGATGTTTCAGTAAATGACAGATGGAGTATATGATGGTGCTGCCATGAGATGATACCACCAGTGATTTTGTAGCTATCTTAGAATATGTAAGTACACTCTATGATGTTAGCACAATGATGAAATTGCCTAATAACATTCTCAGACACATCACCCTTATTAAACAACATGAGACTGTAGTTAAATAAAAATCTTGGGGCTGGGATTGTAGTTCAGTGGCAGAGCCCTTGCCTTGCATGCAGGAGGCACTGGGTTTGATCCTCAGCACCACGTAAAAATAATAAATAAAAATAAATATATTTTTTTAAAAAAATCTTAAAATACATTTTAGATTCCAGTTAATTTCCACCTTAAACAATGAGATAACTTGATAATAATGCTAGAAACAATTGTTTTCAGATGTTCAACAGATGGCACGGGAGTGTGATTCCCTAAGAAAAGAGAAACAAACAATATGAGCTCCACCACCGGTGAAGCTTACTATCTTAACTCAATTTCCTCTTCTCAGGGAAGGGAATGGAACCCAGACTAAGCTCTGTGGTCCCTCGGAGTAGAAAAGACAGTGGTCGGATTCAGTGAGACCAAGACAGCTAGAATTTGTGTGCAAAGTACCAGAAAGGAGGGAAGTCCACAGGAATTCTCAGAGATCCGCAGTGCTCCTCTTGGATTTTTGATGGAGCTCTGATATATGCATGTGAGAGAAGAAAGTAACTCTAGGCAAATAAAGAAGCAGCAGAAGCAGTAGGCCAATCAGCTCACACAGCTCCTACAGGGATGGAAACAATCCATGTTCCTACCAGCCAGAGTGGAGAGGTCTCATAATACACGAGCACTATGAAGTCTTCAGATGAGTCCTTAATAGTGGTGCCAAATTAGCCCTCAACTAAACACTGCTGTGGATCTGCCTGACAGCATTTAAAAACAAGCCTCAAAAGAATCTGACTCCTAAGAACTTAACTGTATGCCAGGACAAGGTCCAGCACTCAGTAAAGGAACACAAAAAAAATTCTAAAACACAAACACAAAAATGCAATGTCTAGGACTGGAGTTGTGGATCAGTGGTAGAGCGCTTGCCTAGCATGCGTGAGGCACTGGGTGCAATTCTCAGTTACCACATATAAATAAATGAAAAAAATAAAGGTCCATCAACAACTTAAAAAAATTTTTTTTAAAAATGCAATGTCTAGTATCCAATTAATAATCAGTAGGCACAAACAGATGCTCACAACAGAGCTGATGGAATGAGCAGAGATGAATATGGAAAGAGAAAAGGAAGATTTTTTTTTAAAAAATGAAACTTCTCTGAGATGAAAACTTGAGTACCTGAAACTAAAATATAATACATGTAACTAACAGCAGATTAGGCACTATAAAAAAAAAGAAAAATAAATTCATGAATTTGAAGACATGCGACACAAACTATCAAAACTGAAGGATAGGGCTGGGGTTATGGCGCAGTGGTAGTGTGCTCGCCTAGCATGCGTGAGGCACTGGGTTCAATCCTCAGCACCACATAAAAATAAAACAAAGATATTCTGTCCACCTACAACTAAAAAATAAATGTTAAAAAAAAAAACTGAAGGATAGAGAAAAATAAAAGACTGGGTAAAATACCTGTTATTTGGGGACTCTATCAAGTTGTCTAATACGTGTGTAATCAAAATCCAAGGGAGGGCTGGGACTATAACTCAGTGGTAGAACACTTGCCTCGCACGTGTGAAGCACTGGTGATCAATCCTCAGCACCACATAAAAAATAAATAAAGTAAAGCTACTGTGTTCATCGACAACTAAAAAAAAATTTTAAAAAGTCCAAGAAAAAGAAAAGAGAGAGGAAGAGAAAAAACTTGAAGAAGTAATGGCTTTAAGTCTCCTAAATCTAATAAAGTCTAATTATTTTTAAAATTCATGATATGTTCAGAGTATTTCACTTTCTAGTGATGGATGAGCCTAATCCTTGACCTGGACAGACAAAAAGCCAAATACTCAAAACTGGTCCTGGGAACATGACATCTTAAATATTTTACCAAAAAAAAAAAAAAAAAAACAGAGACAGAAAGAAAAAAGAAAAGAAATAACAGCCCCAAGAAGTGAATTAAGGCTGAAATGTCATGTGGTATTTTAACCTTAATTCTGAATTTCCTTGTTCTAATCAATCTAAATCAAGCCTTAATGATATTTAAATGTAGCTACTTGTAATTCCTATAATAGGCAAACAAAAGGGAGGTTAAAATAATTCTATTATTTTGCAGTGATGAAACAGACTGAATATTTCAATTATTCTACTTATTATAGTACACATAGAACAATGCTCTGTAATCTGCTTCGATATATATAGGCTCTTTAACCACACCACCGTGGGACTAATACAGTCACTTTGGTTGAGCTGCACTCGCTGATTCAGTGTTGGAATAAAGTACTTCACAGATTAGCTTAGTCTGCAGCACTTAAAGGTCAGGATTTATTGTAATGTAAATCACAAAGCAATTTTATCTTGACAGAGATTACATACTGTTACAATATTTCTCGCTGAATCTAGTGATGCGTTTGCTTTTTCTTTGCAACTGCTGTGCAAATTGGACCGTAGCCCAGAAAAGAAAAAGAGATGGCAGGCTGCTTTGGCTTTTTAGAAACAACTTAATTCTCTTCATTTTTCAAAGTTCCACAAGGAAAAAAAATAAAAAAATAAAACTCTGGAAAAAAGAAAACCCATAAAATCATACATAAATACTTGTAAACCTTTACAAACCCTGAACTCTATTGCACACAGTCATCTATAAATGACTATCCCTCAAATATTCTTATGTGTCTTAGGAAAGGGTATAATTGCTAATAACTTTCAGATCATTCATATAAGTATCTTGATACATTGTCTAAATTATCTCCATTTCAAACAAACAAACAAAAACAATAAGAAGAGCTTGTGTTTTCCACTGACAGAAATCACAAACAAAAAAAAATGAGTATAAACAAAAGAAGATGAGGATTAGAAAGGTCACTGCTGTCCTTGTCTCTAACCAGATACAGAGAAGAGAACAGCAAAATTTTTCCCATTTTTCTGTTTCTTTGGGAACTGCTCATAAAGTAAAAGGAACAAGAGTCAAAATGAGGAAAAACTCTCTGATTATTGGGAATTAAATGAACTCATCAAAGAGTTTGAGAAGTATTTATTTTATGAAATTCTCAAGACAAGACTAGCTTACCCTGTCCTAAATCATGTCTTTCAAAGAAACAACATACATAAAATATCTGTACAAAGAATCAATCTGAGTAAGTATAGAATTTTGCCAAATTTTGTCATACTTCATACATAGTTTACATTAACAATGTACAAAAATGATAGTCAGACTCAGAACTTAATGAGGAACTGTACCCATGGCTGATTTTCAGCTACTATTACTCCATTTCCATTTCCTTCCCTGGAGCCACTATCAGGTACTTGTCTCCATCCCTGGCAAAGCACTTTACTTGGAATAAAAGGCAATGTATTATTGTGTCTGGCTATATTTTATCAAGTAAGTTTCCCACATAACAGTCATCCCAGGTCAACTTTTACATATCTGTAATTCAATTATAGTTAAGTTTTGCCTATTTTCTTTTAATCCCTTCAAAATTTTGCCTAAACAAATTTATTTTAAAATAAAACTATTTTACATCCAAAATTATGGATTTGACATGATGGTTTTAAAATAAATTTTTGCTGTATATTAGTTAACATAGTCTCCTCTACCACCAATTTTCCAATGCCACATTTTGGGAAATACAAGCTATACAAGGAATGATAAAAATAGGAGATGCATCTACAAGTTCAAGTGATGTGTGAGCAATAAATGATGCTTATAAAATGCAAGCATTTTAATTCATTACATTTATTCATAAAATGCAAACATCCCTATCTAAAATACCATGTAAAATTAGGCTCTAGCACTTTCACTCAAAGATTCTGATATGTAAGTTGAGTATATATTCTGGTTTGCCTCAGACAGCCCTACTTTATATGTCTGTTGTTGTCCTGAAGCAATTATTAAACACTCCATTTTTTTTTTCACTATCAAAAGTATCCTCATTTGGATAGTAACCAAAGGCTAAGTCATCCTCAGAAAACTGGACAACCAAACTGTTTCTGATTGGCCTCATTTTTATCTACTGGACTCCTCTCCTGTACTGAAAACAAAACAAAACAAACAAAAAAATGTCAAAAGTAAAACTTTTCACCTGGATAAGCACTTTAGAATTTATAACACACATTATGTTATTTAATCCTCACTTTAAAGTTGGAGAGTTAAGTATTATCTATAAACTACAAATGGGGAAACCCAGATTCAGGGAGGTTGATCAACTCACTCAGGCACCCTCACAAGCTACTGCATGGCACAGCTAGGATTCAGTCCAGGTCTCTGCTCTCCATCAAATAATCTTTTCTAAGAAAGTTGGAGAAGTGGGGGTCTTGGAAGGAAAAGGTTAGTGTCTGTGAGGGAGAACTATTCTGAGAATGGTCCCATTCCCTTTCACTGTGGATTTGGAGAAATTAGGACAAGCAACTGGCAAATCTGCTATGCTACCACACTCCCATCAAAAGACCCCATTTTCCACTAAAACTACATCATAACTACTGGTTTCATTGCCAAGATTAGAGTCAACAGGCTTGAGAGTAAAATAGGATTTTTTGTTTGGTCCTGAAAATCTAACCAGAATTTTAATGACAAATCAAGTTTTATAACTCAGTCTTCTTTTTTTGGTGCTGGAAAGAATGATCAGGAGGTACAGGAGGCACCCCTGTATAGCCTTGAAGACTTGAAGAGACTGAAGAGACTGAAGAGACGGGAAGGACAAGTAAGCAAACAGCAAGCCTGCCGCCCGCGCTACCTTCCTTCCCTCCTGTGCCACTGCAAGTGTTGTGCCAAACACGTCTATCCTCCCAGCTCACATGGGGGAGGGCCAAAAGCTTTACATTACACCACTGGTTTACACCCTGAGAAACGTCTTGTGAGCTGCAAAATACACTTTAAAGCAACTTTCTAAAAGGCACATCTATATTTACCAATGTATTCCACATGATTAAACTGTGAAATTTGTCTCCAGTTTGGCAATACCTTAGAGAGATGTTGTGAGGTTTAGAAAGAAAATGCCTGTGAAGTGCCTTAAATTCCATGGAAGGAAAGCGCCCTGCACATCCAAGGTGCTGTTACACTCCCCATGCTCTCTATATTGGTTCAACAGCAAGTAAAACCGCGTAAGTTATGATGTCACAATGTTGTCATGCAACATCATCCACAGTGAGAGCAAGAAAAATCTGTTTTTAAAATGCCTCTTTCCCCCTCCTCTTCAGCTTGTTAAAGCATATGGTATCCAAAACTAGTTCACAGTGAACTTCATTTCTGCCACTGCTGTAAATGAAGTTTCTTCTCAGGCAGATGTCAGTGCTAAAACTTTGGTGCTCATAAATACCAAATTTACATAAAATCTATATAGCTTTTTTTCAAAAGTCTTTCTTGGTTGATGTAGGCTGATTGGCTGGGAATCACAGTTCACTTACTTATTCCTGTAATCATAATAGATTTCCAGACTCAGTAATTAGAAAAACAATAATTTTGACTGATCCACAAGTGACATTTCTTAAGGCTCTCTAGCTGTAAATAAATGCCATGTGTCAGATTGAAAGAAAGAGAACAAATATGAAAGTTAAGTGAGATATGCTTGGACTATGAATTTGGGCCTGTGGTTTGAAACTATGGGTCAAAATGCAGAAGATAAAATAAGAAATTACTCTTATAGGTACTTTACTACCTGAAAACATCACTAATCTCTTCATAAAACAAACCTGAGTTTACCATATGTCACAATGAGAGTGGCCACTTCCTTGACAGGAATGTTGGTGTTGACTCAGAAGAGGAAGGAAAAAGACGATATCTATGAGAGTGGACAGATTTGTTTTAGGGTGAATCTTTTGTTATGGGAAGAGCAGCTTGATTATGATTGAGTAAATTTGTGATTATTAATTTAGAATGGTAGAAATGAAGAAGGGAGAGTTTTGAAGAGTTTAGAGGCAATTTTTGGAGAGTAAACAAGCTACTCACTGCTACCTTAATTGGCATAGTCTAATATTTGCTTAATTGGATTTTCAGGAACTTTCTGAAACAAACAATAAAGTTCTTGGCAACTTCATCTTCCTAGGCAATAATTTTCTGAAATAATAATATCAAATTGATGAAGACAGTGGAATAACAAAGTCATATTAATGAAGCTACTTAATAGTAAAGTCATGTTAATGTAAACTATAAACAATATGGGTATGATGGCTGCACATTGTAACATGTGTTCTTCAAATTCAACTGGAAAAGCCTGGCACAGCAAGGGCAGCTCCTTTTCTCAGAAGAGGATTGATTTAAGCAACAAAGCAGCCAAAGGCTTCTTGTAAGTTACCCTCATTTCTGTCTTGTCATCATTGATGACCACTTTCTTTAAGATAAGTCAGTTCTTAGCCTAATTATCATTCTTATTTTTACTTGATTTAGCATATTTCTATGTATACTACATAGTCTAACACTCTGAGGACAAACCTCAAGTTCTGTGGAAACATTCTGTTGTCATTCCCACAATAAAAAACATGATCATAACACTGCTCTGCTTAAAACTTTATAAAGTCTCCTTTGATCTCTGGATGAAGCCTAAACTTCTCATAATGTCTCTTGAAACACATTTCCCTCTGCTCCTCTCACTTCCCCACATCTATGAGTGTATACATGAAGTCTGTATATCAATTGTACTAAACATTTTGCCATTCCTGAATCTGCTTGGATCTCTCTTCCCTCACTTGAAGGTCTTGCTGTGCAGAGGTGTGTATGTCAGGAAAGTTCACCCACATTCCTCTCTTCCTCCTTCAGCTGGTTAATTCCTACTCACAATAAAGATCCCTTCTGCTAAGAAGTCACTTCCTCCAGGCAGCTACTTACAAGTATGGAGAAACACTCCCCTCCGTGTTCCATTTATAGTACATATTAACCAATAAACCAAGAAGGGTTATTTGCTCTCTAAGCAGTAGCTCATGACTTGAGGTGAGAATAGGAAGGCTGGACGAGGAAGCGTAGCGAGGGTGTATGTCAGAAATTCTCCAAGATGATTTTCATGATAATTTCCAATGCCCTCTCTTAATACCTGCCACAACCCAAGAGTGAATAGACTCAATCTGGTAGGAAGGTCTCCTTTGAGTAACTCCCTGTTTATTTTATGAGATTATTTTATTTGCTTTTGTCTTGTTCTCTTTTCTTTCATTTAAATAAATACAATTACATGAAATCCTCATTTATTTTAACAAGTCAAACAACAGCTTTTTTGTTTTTAAAGTTAATAATTCCCTTTTTGCTCTCATCCTGCTACAAATCACACCCTCTTGTGGTAATAAATATTTATAGTTTAATCCTTTCTCATATCTCTCTGGTCTTGTAGAGGTAATGTTGAGCTATAGTTTCTACTTACATATGCATACAAATCTTACAAAACCTAAGTAAAATAAAGAACATGGCAAATATGTGAGATTAAAAAAATAAACTAGTGGTAAGGGAGAACATGGAGGGAAATAGCAGGCATAGTCAATGTGCAATAATTTAAACAATTCATCCCTTGCTTAATGATGGGGCTACCTTCTGAGAAATGTCCCATTCTGAGAAATGAATCATTGGGGGATATCTTCATTAGGTGGACATAACAGTATGCACTTGCAAAAACCTAAATGGTAAAGGTTGCATGGCATAATTATGGTATCGCCTATTGCTCCTGGGGCCATGATAAACAAAAGAACATGGAATTAAATCAAGAAAAAGAGAAAATCATGAGATCAAGAGACAAGGCAAATACAAATCACATGAGGCTGTTGCCTGTGTAACGTAGCATACTGAATTATAGTAAGTTTTGTTTTTGTTTTTGTTTTTTTACATCAGAGATTGAACACAGGGTCTCTTAACCACTGAGCCATATACCTAGCCCTTTTTATTTTTAATTTTGAGACAGGGTTGCTAAGTTTCTTAGGGCTTCGCTAAGTTGCTAAGGCTGGTGTCAAACTTATAATCCTTCTGCCTCAGCCTCCTGAATCACTGGAATTACAAGTGTGCACCACCGTGCTCAGATATAATAAGCTTATTTTTTTAATAAATAGAAGAACACTCTAAAATAACGATATATGTATAGCAAATACATAAATCAGTAACAGTCATTGTCATTACAAAGTACTATGTGCTGTACAAAATTGTGTGCTATGCTTTCAGAGGACTTGTAGCACAGTTGATTTGTTTATACCAGTATCATCACAAATATGTGATAATGCATTGTGCTGACATTAAGATGGCTATGACATAACTAGGCAATCTTACGGGACCACTGTTACATATGTGGTCTGTTGTCGAAGGATATTTAGAATCAAAACACAGGAGATTAGTTTATATATTTTTTGCAGTACTGGGGCTTCAACCCAGGTGCACTTTCCCACTAACTTACACCCACAGCCCTTTGTACTCTTTTTTCTTTTGTTGTTGTTGTTGTTTTGTTTTGTTTTTTGAGATAGTGTCTTTCGAAATTGCCAAGGCTGGCCTCAAGCTTGCATTCCTCTTGCCTCAATCTCTTGAGTTACTGAGATTACAGGTGTGCCACTCCTGTAATCCTACAAGTGATTGTTTTATATCGTATGTTCTAATACCATAATAGGGAAAAAGGAAATACTTCATCTGCTTCATTATTTTATTCCTCCTCTCTTTGGCTATTATATCTATTACAAATAAAGATTAAATATTGCATACTTGATTCCTATTCTTAGGAATAATCTCCAATACTAAGAAATAAGGTCCCACTTTATATCTCACGACCTTGCAATATTGATTGGAAAATAATTATAGACATCATTCATTTTCCCTTTATGTAATTTTGGTTGCCAGTGCTAGCTTCAGATGGAACCTTTATTTTGTATAAAAGTTGACTATTAGCTGGGCGCGGTGGCTCAAGCCTGTAATCCCAGCACTTAGAGAGGCTGAGACAGGAGAATCGCGAATTCAAAGCCAGCCTCAGCAATAGCGAGGCACTAAGCAACTCAGTGAGACCCTGTCTCTACATAAAACACAAAATAGGGCTGGGAATGTGGCTCAGTGGTCGAGTGCCCCTGAGTTCAATCCCCAGTACCAAAAAAAAAAAAAAAAATTGACTATTCTTCAGAGAGCTGCATCCCTACTTACTTATGCTGACGATGGCCTGACAACTACTCAGGTTCCTGGGGAAGGTCTCTTACAATTGCTTAGGATGTTATTCAATCTATTTTGACTTAACTTTCTGCTTGTTTGTGATGTCTCTTCCACTAACAAATCTAAGATTCCTTAAGGCAAAGATCACAAGCACCTCCTGAAATATGTACCAGGGCACTTGCTTAATGAAGGACAGTAAGAGGAAGATGATTTGAGTAAGAGAGTTCTCTTTAATTTACAACCTTGATACATGTTTTTTTACATGGAAGAAAGATCAATATTACATATTATAAACAGAAAGGACAACCAATTAATCAGAAAAAAAAACACTTTTAATCATCTTCAAACTGCCTATTATAAAAATGTAAACAAATGGGAAACTGAACATGATAAATACTTTTAGTCAAGTTAAATTAATATAGACAAACAAAAATTAGCTAAAAGATATATAAGAGAAACTGAATGGAAACAGTAAGCATCTCTTTGTTTCACCCTTATAATGTAGGCAGTATTATCCCCATTTAGCAGATGAAGAGCTTGAGGTCCAGAGAACTTATTGAATTTGCTCAGTCATTCAGCTATTAAATGCCAGAAAGGAAATTCTTATTCAATTTGACTTCAAAGATAATGTTCATTCTACTGTACCACAATAAGAAATAGTCCTAATAAGCTCTGAAAACACTAAAGTCAAAAAAAATTAAAGTTTTAATTATATTAGAACTAAAAATAGAGAATAAAGGCAAAACTCAATCTTAGAAAAGCAAATTCAACACAAATAGCACTGGACTAAAAGTAAGGAGACCTGAGTTCTAGAGTGTATCATTAACCATATACCCCTTCACTTGGAACATAATGCCTGACTCATAAAAACCAGTCATTCATCCTCATTCACTGTCTGATGAAAAGTTACAAACAGAATCTTTAAAACTAATCAATTATTAAAATAAAGCTTTGATTAATCAGAACAATTAGGAGATTGTTTAAATACAGTCCTTGGTTAACTAATCATAAATAAGGAAATCCATCTTGTAGATCAAAGTTGTCATTGGAAATCTCTCCAAGTCAATTTCACTAAGCAGAGTAGACTTTATTATATAGAAGAGTCATTTGGAGAACTTGCTACAATGCAGATTCTTGGCCTCCACTGCAAGGGATTCCACTAAAATTTAATATGTACATCTAGGGTAAAACTCCAGGGTCATTCTGATTCAATAGACCCTAAGACAAAACTTTTTGAAAAGTACTAAGTGAAGAAGCCACTCTACCATGTTCTAACTTCTACCTGTTATGTATACCTTCTAGGGTATCAGCCTCCTCCTAAAAAAAAATTCCACCTCATCAAGAGATGGGTCTGGACAGTTTATATGTTGTTCAATGAACTGGTGCCATCTATTACAACTAATAAAGCTGAATACGGATGCTAGATCAAAGCTTTTCAATCAGATTCTTTTTCCAGGAAGCTGTATTTCAGATTAAGCAATTCTAGTTTGTCTCCAATAGGGATAAAAACAGAGACCATGGGTGGAAATGCTAGCAGACTTTATTGTGAGATTCTGTAGAAGCTCTCTTAAACTTTTTCAACAAAGTAGGAAGAAAATTCATTAGCCGAGAAAAATAAGGGAAAATATCAGAAGTATAATATGAGAGGAAAACGTGTGAAATAGTCACACATTCACTCGCCCACTCCTAGACTAAGGATACATATCATGATTATCTGGCATCACTATAGCGCCACATGAGGTTTGTGGTCATGGATTTAAAATGAAACCAGTTGGTAAGGTCATGAGTTTTTCCCTAAGCATATCCAGCTTCAAGGAGGCAGGCATAAAACAAATAGAATAAGTGTTGGATTTAACCAGAAAGGTCATCCTGGTTCAGCAAGAACAATGAATTGAGAAAGAAGAAATGGTGTCAAGGACTTGTGAAAAAAAGAATCATGATGATGTCAGCTAAGTAAAGAAAGGAGAGAGGATATTAAGATGATGAGAAGTGAAATGATAGAATCAATAGATTGGAGGTCCTTGTGGGATGAAAGGATTATTGAAGTCAGGGTACTAGAGGGAGAAAGATAGAAAAATAGCAAGTTATAGCCAGAAAGTAGAGTGCATAAAACTTAAATTGTGGAGAGGTTGCAGTTACTGGTCAAGAGCTAAAGTATGATTATGGGAATTAAAGGTTAAAGGTAAATTGTAAGATAAGATCACTAAAGGAGAGATAGTCAAAGAAGCGAATATATACATGATTGAAATTACCAAGAATTAATATCAGAAGTAGTATTGATGAAAGAGGGACAGTGGGAAGGGTAAGTCCTATGTCATAAAGAATTGGTTGGCCTTTGTCCCAAGTTATAGGAATGTCTTCATTATTCCCAATATCCTCTGAGAGCTTATGCTGACAAGGTGATTCATGGTGGGTGTCTAGACAGTTCGTGCTAAAGAAGCAACTCAGGATGGGGGCTGACTCCTCTACAAAGACTTACCATGTGATTAGAGAGTTCAGGCTTTGAGGCCAGCTGGAAAGAGAGGGGACCTGGAGACTGAGTTGAATCAGTGGCTAATGATTCAATCAATCATGCATACATAATGAAGCCCTAGTAAAAACTCTGGACACAGGTTTTGGGGTGAGCGTCCTTAGTAGACAACACTCTAGGTATATTATTACACATCATTGTGTCAGAATGGTGATGTATCTTAACTCTGTAGGGAGAAGACCAGAAACTTTACAATGGAAGCTTCCCATACCTTACCAATGTGTTGCTACTTTTAGCAGATTCTAATTTATATAACCTTTTGCTACAAGAAAATTGTATTCATAAGAAAAACACAACAAAGTGGGGCATGGTGGCACATCCCTATAATCCCAGTGACTCAGGAGGCTGAGGCAAGAGGATCACAAGTTTGAGGCCAGCCTCAGCAACTTAGTGCAGCCCTAAGCAACTTAGCAAGACCCTCTCTCAAAATTAAAACTAAAAAGGACTGGGTATAAAAAAAGAAAAGAAAAGAAAAAAGAAGAACACACATACACACAAAAAAAATTGAGGCCACACAAAACCTAAGACAGAAATTTGGGAAGATTGTTCACATGAAAAAGGAAAAAAATCGGGCTGGGGCTATGGCTCAGTGGTAAAGCGCTTGCCTAGCATGCATGAGGCACTGGGTTCGATCCTCAGCACCACATATAAATAACAAATGAATAAAATAAAGATCCATCAACAACTAAAAATTTTTTTAAAAAAAGGAAAAAAATCAATCTATAGAGAAAGCAGTAAATCAGACACACTATGATTGTAGATTCTTCATGATTATCTTTTTTCATAAGAGTGTAGCATTTCTTCATAATATATGCTTTAGAGGTTAATAAAGAAAAGTTCTTCAATTTGTCACAACTTACCTGAAATTTTATAGCATGGTTATAAAATAGTAAAATTATACTTAGAAACTTCCAGTTTAACATTAATCAGTTAATTAAAATTAGTAAACAAAAGAATAAATTAGAACAGTAAGCATTTTTTTTTCTCCAAGGCCAAGGTTTCAAAGACTATATCAACCCACATGTAAAGCTATCACTCTATTTTAGATCACTTTTGTGGCTGCTCTCTGCCCCTCTCTTGGCACTCTTGATTATGGGCAACAGGCCTTGCTAAAACATTTTCCACTGTCTTGTGAACTGCATGTGACTAATAATGGTCCAAAGAGAAAGCTAACGAGAAAGCCCTATAAAATGTAGATATAGAAAGAATAAACTATTTGACATTTGAGATTTTAAGAATAAATAACTCTGTTTCATTGGTGTTTAATATCCATTTGGGGTAAAAGAAAATACTATTTGTAAGAATAATCTACAACAAATGATTTATGAATAAAAATCTATGCTCTTATGATACCTAAAAATCATTTTTTGCTTTACTTTTTGTATCAGTCCAACAAGACTAGATCATGATTTGATTATAAGCTCCTCCAAAATATAGCAACTCGATACAATGAATTTTTATTATCTCCATGCTAAATACTCAAGGTGGATCACAGGACCATAAATCTTAAATCACTAAGAAACCAAGCTTCCAAGTAGAAGTTCCATCTTAACAGAGCTTTGTGATCATCACAACAGGACTTTGATAGACAACACACAGGTTCCTCACTTGAACTCACTCCTACCTCTGGTTAACACAGTACCTCTGCTCAGGTCTCACTAGTCAACCTTGTGACATAGTCCACCTAACTTCAGAGGTGAACAATGTTCAATCCTTCCAGCTTGGAAGTAGAATGTGAATACCCATGAATATCTGTGAATTCTCTGTGACATTTTACACTTGGGCACCTTACAACTCACATTTCTTGGTAAGAATTAGGAAAGCACTTCAGCTCTCTCTCTATAGTTTTTTCTCACTTATGGCTCAAGTCTGGCTCAAACAAACATACTACCTGAAACACATCTGACCTATCTTACATCCAAGATACAGAAGAATCCACTGAGGGATTCTGGCACAGGAACTGACAACCTTTCCAAAATCAGGGTAAGAAGATTTGTGTAAGGGAGGGAAGTAGTGAGCTCTTGCTTTTCACAAATATTTTCCCCAACCAAAGTCTATCAATTTTACATGTTCATGTTGAAAGACACTTAAAATGTTTCTAATCTTAAAAGCAATGTGTGCTCTAGAACTTCAGACAGGGAAGAAAAGCAAGACAATTGAAAGTACTCCAAATTTCCCCACCTAGAGATGTCCATTTGTAGAAAATTCAAAATATATTCTGGGACTGGTGCTTGTCTAATATGCCAAAGGCCCAGGGTTAAATCTCCAGCACTGCAAAAACAAAACTAAAATTAAATATTTACATAGGTGTGTAGATATATTCATATATATATACACACATATGCAATAATACATATATATATGCAAAAAATACATAGATATTTGATACATGACATTCTCCTACTACACATTTAAGGAAACCATACTTTCTCAGCATTATAAATAATGATATGATGGAAATATAAATCTATATATCAATCTTAAATCTACAAGTATTTATAATATTAAATTAATTTAAAAATGTAATAACTAAATCAAAAATTATATACTTTGATAGAGTTCTTAATGTATGTTGCTCACCTGTAAAATCCACGAGGTGAGGAACTTTATCTTATTTGCCTCTAGGTCAATAGGGCCAGAAAAGTGACAGGCATATAGTAGACATTCACCACGAATCTGCAAAGTGAATGAGTGAATACATTGCCCAAGGGCTTTTCAAAATAAATAGTACTTTCAACTACAATTATTCCTATAGAAAGTTGTCTATCTCTTGTTGCCATCTTGGTTTGATTCATTATTTAACTTATATATTTCTTCTTGAAACTGACTAAAAGGATAGATGTATTTAAGAGTAGCCATTTCCTAGGAAATAGTAGATGGAAAGACACAAATTTGTTTTTCCTCTCATTTTACAAAAGCTTTTCCTGGGACTTAGGATTCAACAGTTTATTTGATAATTTTGCAGCAAGAAAAAGAAATGCACTCAATAGGCTGAAAACATTTTTTCCTAAAGCTTAGATAGAGGATAGATGTGCATAGATGATAAACAACTTTGAGTGTGTGTATGTGTGTGGTGCAAGCACCTCTGTCCATAACAATAACATCAATCACATTTTGTCCCACATTAAAAATTGTTCATATTCCACAAATTAATCCACATTCAAAATGCAGATACTGTTCCCCATTTCTACACAGTATCATAATCCCAGAACAGCTTTTGACAAATCCTTTGGCTTTCCTGGCTCACTTTTCTCTAATAATACAAAGGAAGTATACATGTAGTGGTTTGATATAGAGCTTCTATATCTCAGTTCCTAAATTAAGGCCTTTCACAGAGCTTTTAATAATACAATCCCACGCTCCTGGAATTATAGACAAAGTTAAAAATCATTTTGCCTTTCAACAAATTTCAGTTCTCTCCCCTAACTGTGTGCATGCAAATTCTATTAATGCTAATGGAGGCAACGCACGTGCATACGGAATAGAACATATCTCTAAATCACACTTTAATCTTTAGCTATATAACTCTGGCGCCTGTTCAAATGATACATGTGCCTCAAATACACACTGTATGTCTGTTTTTTCCTGTCTGTATATTAAAATTTATTCCTGTATTTTTAGTAGCTATTACAACATTTTGGCCAACAAATTTTCTTATTATTGTTATGCATGTGTTGAGTTTTAACTGGATGCTAGCTGTAACCATAAACATTTCTGATTTATTATTATGCAATTAGAATGTAAATTTGATTCCTGACCAGGTTATATTTGTTTTAAAAAATGGAAATTTTCTGTTGTTTTCCACCTGGTTAAACATATGTAGTAAAGAGAAAACATAATGTAAACAAAATAAATAAGTAACCTGGTAGCTTGTTTGTGTAGTGAATCATAGTTATCATTACATAATACAAAAAACGTTTAAGGCATGCATTTTTTTATTTTTAGTTATAGATGGACACAATGCCTTTATTTTGCTTATTTAGTTGCTGCTGTTGTTGTTGTTGTTTTATGTGATGCTGTGGATGGAACCCAATGCCTCACACATGCTAGGCAAGCGCTCTACCCCTGAGCCACAATCCCAGCCCTAAGGCATGCATTTCTTCAAACCCAGTCAAATGAGATCATACTTGGTTAATTTATAAGAAAAATTGTTTCATGAACCGTATTAATGTTTTAGAGGAAAAGGAGTTAGCTAAATAATTTTATATATCTTTACATAATGCTACATGATGTTTTTCTGAAAACATATAAATCTAACATTAGATATTTCTCAAAAGGGCCCCATACATTTTCATCTTCACACTTCCTTTTCCACTTTCCCATGATTTCCTCCAAAAGGTGAAAAAGGAAGATAACAGTGAAATATGTAAAATATATTGAGGCTAAATTTCATTTTTTTTTTGTACTGGGGATTGAACTCAGGGGCACTTGACCACTGAGCCACATCAGTGTGTTTTATGTAGAGACAGGGTCTCACTGAGTTGCTTAGCACCTCGCCGTTGCTGAGGCTGGCTTTGAACTCACGATTCTCCTGTCTCAGCCTCCCTAAGTGCTGGGATTACAAGCTTGAGCCACCGCGCCCGGCTCATATATTTTAAGTTGAGGAAAAATGATATTTTTTCTCTGTAACTGACCTCTTATCCTGGGGCCCCATTCCAGTGGAACAGAAACCTGTCAATTAAATGTAATTCAGTATATTTGCATCTAAAACTATAGTCAATGCGAAGTTCAAAGTCCTCAACAGGACTGTTTTTCCCTTTCCTTCCTTTTTTCCACTTCCTGAGAGTGTGTAGGGTGAAGCTGTCAAATCCTCAGGCAGTGGCAACAGAGAGGCTCCCTTATGGCCCGGCATATTTTTCAATTCTCTCAGAAACAGCCTGGGAAGGTCTTGGCCTCTCTCTGCCACAGTCTCCAGACCTACAGTCTACCTTCTGCCAGAACCTCAGATAGCATACGAATCAAACACCATCCCAGATCCATTCACCTAGCTCTATCCCTCAGCCATCTTCTTTTTTACGTAATGACATATTGGTTGTGACTTTATTCCAATTTCAGTACTTCCTAAAAGACAACTATCCAGGCTTTATACTAGGAGCCAGAATTTAAAGTTCCCTTCTAGTAATCTGAGTATCTGTATCACCTCCAACCTGGTGTACAATGCTCCTTCCCAGGCTTAAACCAAAGTGGGGAGCCAGAACATTCATCTCTGATCCCTCCCTTTCTCTCTCTCCTCCTCCCAATGAAAGAATTTTCTATTTTCCCTTCCTATCTGAAGAGAACTATCTCTAAAATGTGTTTCTTCTTCCCTACACTATGGCTTTTGTCCTTCTCCTCCTTGATTCCTTACTGACATAATCAAGACTTTGCTCTGGTATGGGTTAGAGGTGTGTTCAGAGATGCCTGAGCCTGCTCTAATTTCAGAGTGTGAAATACAATTTGGATGAGGCCAAACATTGCAATTCCATTACTCTGCTAGTTGATTTAAGAATGGCATGTGATGCAGTGCAGGGGGACACAATTCAATCTATAACAGACAATATAAATGGATAATATTTAGATAGTGGTTATTATATAGCAGTACAGTGTTGTCCTAATCTTACTCATATAGTATCCTTACAATAACCTTCTAATATGTATTTTGGCACTATCCCTGTAAGTTGTATACTGATATTATCCCCATTTTACAGATGTGTGCAGAGACTCAGAGAGGTCAAATGATTTTCTCAAGATCATACCATTAGAAAGCCACTGCCCATAAGCCAAACTTAGGCAGTCTGGACTCCACCTTCATGTTCTTAATATAAAAATACACTCCATTCTTATGTTGTAACCTTTAACCATGAAAGTATTCAGTTGTCTTTCCAATTCTAGCACATGCACACACACACACACACACACACACACACACATGTGCATTCCTCATCTTCCCAATATTTTTCATAAATTTTAGTTAGATCAATATTGTGCTTACCTTTTATGAGTGCTTTTTATAGTCAAGCAATATAGAACATTATTATTACTTTTTTCTTGGATAGTCTTCATCTTTTTCTTACCATTTTTTTCCTATTTATTTGCTTTGGATTTTGTCATAGGTAAGGAAGAGTTCCTGAGACTACCTGAGATGCAGGTAGCTATTTAGGAAGTGTTCCTGGGAACAATGCCCTTAAGTGAGGACACAGGATTGGGCCAACCAAAAAGCTGAACTATAATGCAATTGCAATAACTAGTCTTGGTGGTGGAAATAAGAGGTTTGTAATGGGACGGACCTTTAGAGTTGTTCCCAATTAAGGCAAAATTTTGTGTCCCCAATCTCTACTTTACATCTCATATAGGTATTGAGTTTGGCTGCTCATGAGGAATGGATGTAAACTTGGACAAGGTAGTACATTTTAGCCACTCAGCTGTAAGCCCACAGCAGAGGACAGTGCTACAATCCTGAAAAGATGGATCTTGGAAGTACAACACAGCATCCTCTATTCTTTATGTCCCACATGAAAAGTTTTTCTCAGTTACTTGGTAATCTTTTGTTTTTCATATTTAGGAGTTACACTAAAGTTTTTCTGAAGCTCTGAGTGTGAGCTAGCTCCTGTGAACAGTTCTCTCTACCACAGGGAGTCCTCATTGGTCTTTTTTCTTGACTGGCCAGATTTCATCAAGAAGCATCTCCTGCCTAGCCTGGATTATCAACACTGTGGCCGCCAAATGATAGAAAAAGACATCAGCAAGGGGGTTTGTATATTCAGTATGCAAATGATCAGTTAGTCACTCTGTTTTCAGCAAATTTCCATCCTCTTCCACTCCTCTTTGTGGTGCATCTTAATCCAGCGGTTTGGGGGTTTTGTTTTGTTTTATCCACTTTGGAAACCAGATCTCTAAAAGCCTATCAGGTTGTGGGAAGGAAGTTGCCTGGATATGCAACTGGGAATTTATATAACTGCTTCATATAGAAGCTTTCAACTAATTCTCCTATTTTTAGCCCTACCATCAAACCCATTTTCAGAGGTACCAGGAAATGCCTGAGACTCTTGGATAGTCTGCAGTGTGAAAGCATCTCAGCTTTTCCCACTGTCAGCAAAGAATTTGGCTTTCTAGGTCTGCTGAGTCAGTACTATTTATTCATCTGCTTTCTAGCTTCCAAAATTTTTCTTTTTCTGCCTATTTCATTCTTTTGGTTTTGTGGGTATCTGCCTTTCAGAATATCTCTTTACTGTCATTTTAGGGAGCAAAGATATAGTTGTCTACTTAAACACTGACTTACATATTCGTTTTTCCTCTCACTCTCTCATGTACATATTTTAAATATGTAGAATATTCTCATACCTCTAGGGAAAATAATTTTCTCTCACCCCTGTCTCTCAGTCACCCAGTTGCCTCTTTTGCCCTCAAATGCTAACTAAACAAGTAATCACTTTTATCAGACTTTTGTGTGTCCTTCAAGAGTTTCATCTATATAAAAACAAATATGATTACTTCCCACTTTTTACACAAGATATTTTATTGTAAGTCTGTTCTATACTTTCAGATTTAATTTAATATTGCTTGAAGTGCTTTATCAGAATAGAACTTAGTTGTCCTTTTTTTAAAAATATATAGTTGTAGATGGGCAGAATGCCTTTATTTATTTTTATATGGTGCTAAGGATGGAACCCAGTGCCTCACACATGCTGGGCAAGTGCTCTGCCACTGAGCTACAACCCCATTCCTTAGTTGTCCTTTTAATAGCTGTATAGTATTCCATTTATTATATCCAATATCTATCAATGATATTGCCAATGTTGATAGATACTGCCAATTGTCCTACATGGAAGTTGTACCAATTTTTAGCCAAATAGTAGAAGAATGTCTGATTTATTTATTTCCCCTGCTATCTAGCATTTAACAGAGTAATTCATAAAAATAATTTAATAGGTGAAAGTGGTATACAATGTACTTTAGTTTTGCATTTCTCTTGTTAGAAAACTTCGTATGTCTAAAATACATCTTTATTTCATTATGCTTGAGCTTCCTTCTTTTTAAAAAACAATTAGAGTACTGTAATCATTCTTTGTATTCTAGAATTCTTTTCTTTGGAAAGTTTTCTCTGTGTGTGCCTGCACATGTGTGTATGTGTAAGAAGAAGTTCAAAGACATTACTACAACATTGTTGAGTCAAAAATATAATTACAGTATATAAAAAATAGCTCTTGCTACACCTAAAATACCATGTGCTGATATGAAGGACAATGAAAATTATCCAAATAAGCTACCCAGAGCAAGGTATTTCTTATACAGAAGAGCATGTCCTTGACAGAATGCCTACTGACACTCAAATTATGAGGTCACTAGTTTAGGCTAAGGAAATATGCTTGGAATAATGATTAGTCCATGTCTGGGATATGTTAAAATCAACTGAGTATTTTAGAAAGAATATTGGGCTTAGAATCACAAGGCATAAAATATTATATTAGCCAAAGAATGTAATCATTCTCAATCTCTATTTCCTTATATGAAAAATGGGAATAGTGACATCAGTCCCACAGTGCTTACAAACTGTTCACTACTGAGAACCATTAATCTAAACACATATAATCAATGAAATCAGGAAGGAGGTAGTCACATGAGTTGGGTAAAAAAAAAATATCTGCAACAAAGAAAATTATAGCTCTTAGAAGGAGAATATTTGAACCATAAAAAATTAAGTACTCTTAAGAGATATGAGCATAAATAAACAGAATAGTACCTAATGATAAGAATGTATACATAATCTGAAAGTACAAAAGAAGTCATTGCAATCAGAAATGAGGCAAAAAGATTTAGTTATTCTGTGATTACAGAACTTACCATTTTGTGCTTATAAATATTATAGTATGAAAAATTTTCAGAAAATCTGTAAGCCTTTAAATCTCAAATAAAATCCAGAAGGGAATAACACACTGAATTAGCCAAATTTAGAAACATGTGTAGCCAAAATATGAAACCAATCTAGTTGTCAATCAGTGGATGAATGGATAAGGAAAGAGGAATACACACAACAGAATTATATTCAACCACAAAGAAAAATGAAATTATGTCATTTGCAGGAAAATAGATGGCACTTGAGAACATTATGTCAAGTGAGATAAAACAAACTCTGAAGGTTGAGGGTCATATGTTTTCTCTCATGTGTGGAAGCTAGAGAGGAAAAAAGAAAAGAACAATGAAGGAAATCTCATGAAAATCAAAAAGATCAATAGAGTAGAGGAAAGAGACCACCAGGAGGAGGAAAGAGGAGGGAGAAAAAGGGATATACTAGGGAATGATATTGGCCAAATTATTTGATTTGTTGTGTGCGTGTACAAATATGCAACAACAATCCCCAACATTATTTACAACTATAATGTACCAATAAAAAATATGGAAAAATGTGCTTTATGAAAATTATTTTCTTTCCTAGTTTCTGTAGGCAATCCTATGTATATGTGAAATACAAATCATTCTCAAAGACTGAATTTATAGTTTCATCTCATAGTCATTCTACTTGAAAAGCTTATTATTGTTAACAAATCAAGATATCACCTTATTTATCTTTTAGATTTCAATTATATTTAATATAAAATAAATTATAACATGAAATATAATTATTATATAAGTACCTTTATTATAAATTCAAATTTTAAAAATAAAAACTATAATAGTATAATGTAACTACTGTCTTGAAAAATGCATGTTCTTTCTCAGATACAAATTTTTAGTTGCAGCAATAGGTCCCCCTGGTGGAGATTGAAAATATGTTCGTCCTATTTTTCTCTTGTTCCAATCACTTTTCTAATTTGAGCTGTTGGATTAAGTACTGTTATTCTATGAAGAAATATACAGGGAAAGCTTTTAGAGAAAAACTGGCTGATTAAAGGAGGTTAGAAGACCCACAGATTGGCTTCCATCTTCTCTACATGTAAATTTGTACTTAATAATATTCATAATTGCAGGAATCAAAACCCCTCATCCTAAAAAAAGAACATCTCCCAAAACATAGTTTAGTTGGTAGAAACTAACAAAATGGAATAGGCAATATAATGAAGCTTTAAAAAACCACATTCACTGATTAATAAGAATCTAGCTAGCTAATGATTCCTCTAATGGTCTATATTATTCATACATAGGAGGCAAACAGCTCTTTAGGCAAGAAAGAACAATTATTGCTCATTGAAAACTCATAAGAATATAACCAAATTGAAGTACCAAGAGGTACAATTTTCAATGTTAAGCTACTTTAGATGATATCCTATCAAGTGATAATGGGAAAAATGTGTCAACTTCTTTCACACATGAAATAGAAGGTTCTTGAAATAAAAACAAGAACCATAATTCCTATTCAGTTCTTTCAATGGATGACCACATAGAAGCACAACTCCTCTGGAACTCAGATTCCATCCCTTGTATTCTTGAAAATTAATGTTCAATAAGTTTAAGTTTGGGGCAAAAAACTGAAATTTACATATTCTTTTTTTAAAGCTGTTTTTCACATCATAAAGGTACTGGAGGTCCTAGAACTCCCAAGATCAGACTGCAGAATTGAAAACCACTTGATCCCACAGGCCAATAACTATTTGGCAGTCCTTTCTCTGCCATCAGTGTCCCACTGCCACCCTAATTCTCTGTAATTCTGCCAGTTTCCCCATCAACCCTAAATCTCTGGCTTCCCTGATGTTTAGGACCCCCTTGACAGCTATCAACACAATCAGTATATTCCTCAATGCTTAATTTATCAGAATCTTGAGCCATGTTTAATACTGGGTCAAACATTATAACAGTCTTAATCCATTTAATCGCATATTCCTATTAGTATATGAGGTATATAATTGAGCAAATGAGCATGTGAATTCATTAGTACTTCAGAAAACTTCCACATCCATACTACAAGCTATACTGTAAGTCAAACTCTCTTTTACCTCTCCTTTCCCTTATCTTTTACCTAAGCCTGGACACCTTGATTATATAGGAACAGGTTTCTTGATTATATAGGAACAGGTTAATGAGTCTATAGATTAACAATAGCATAGCAGAGGTCTAGCAATTTCCCTCCTCTATGGGAAGGGGCTCCTTTAGGTTCCCACACTCACTTCAAATAAAGACATTTATCAAAGTTAACTCAACATATTTCTAATCCCATAGGAGACAAGGGAGAGGAGGACAGGGGAAAAAAGGTAGTAAAAGGCAGCAGTTACTGATGGAGAGATGAGCCTTGCCCCAGGTCTCAACAATGTCTTTTTAACCATCATTACTCTGAAAACTCTCCCATCTGACTCCAAGTAACTAAAAGTTGTCTCTATACTAATTTATTCTTCCTTTCATCTGGTTTGTGATCTATATTATTTCTAATTTAATAATCTTACCATATTTGTGCTGGAGAGGTTTGCTACAAATACTTTTTTGGAAACAATGATACACAAATTATAAAAAGAACTCTCTTTTTCACAGAATTAACCCTTTAGAAGAAGAAACCATAGTAGATGCTAGGAAGCAAGATTAGCTTTTTGACAATTTTTAAAAACCTTTGGTCTTAGCCGGGCGTGGTGGTGCAAGCCTACAGTCCCAGCACTGAGGGAGACTGAGACAGGAGAATCGCGATTTCAAAGCCAGCCTCAGCAACGGCGAGGCATTAAGCAACTCAATGAGACCCTGTCTCTATATAAAACACAAAATAGGGCTGGGGATGTGGCTCAGTGGTCGAGTGTCCCTGAGTTCAATCTCTAGTACCAAAAAAAACAAAAAAACAAAAAAACATTTTGGTCTTAATATCAGGTAGAAATATAAATCATGATTGTTAAGCTTATTCTGACAAAATGTTAACAGCATATGATTATCTAAGGTATATAAAATTATATGTCCTCCAAATAGACTGAACATTTGCCTTGCTTATGAGTTCTCCAAAGAAACAAATCTAACTTTAAAACTGACCCCCAACTAATACCCTAGCTACCTGGGTCTGACTTCAGTGCCTAGAGGCACTGAAGATCACAGAACCTCCAAGACTGCAGAATGACAGGCAGTTGGGCACATAGGACAATAACTGAACTATGGAATAAGCCTAATCCTAATGATGCTTGTTTTCATATAACTTTGCAATTCACAAAACACATTTACAAATAAAATCTCATGTAATTTTTCCCAAATCCAAATGAGGTAGTTACAACAGATTTTTACTTTTCTAGTTTTTCAAAAATCTTTCCCAATTTTGTTCTTTTTTTCTTTAACCTTTTACAGTAGTGAAACTATTAGATTGAAATAGTTTTCTTTCCCAAAGAACACTATTAGAATCTGAATCTTGCTTCTTTTCCCCTCTTCCTTTGTTTTTATGGCCCATGTTGCAAAATGTTTCACCATTCCTAAAGACTTGTATGAGCAACAATTACCACCCAAGACCACGGGTACAGAAAGTCTTCTGGAAAGTTTAGTTTGGGCCAGTTACTCAGATTAAATTGAACACTTTTAATTGAATAGAAAGTGTTGCTTTAGTCTACCTGTTTGGCAGGGCCTTTAAAAGCATGAACTTTCAAAACAACTGAAATGCATATTTTATAATGAAAGATTGCTTCTCAGTAGACCAACCCCAAACCTTTAACCTGCTGTTAAATTTCAGGAGATTCTCAATGGTAGGAAATATGATTTGGAAATATTTTTATCACTTAGCATTTAGTTGATGTATATTGAGTGATTCTTACTCTAAAGAGCTATCCGTCAGAAGTACGTTTTCATCAATAAGTCACAAGAATTTATGTTCTACAGCAGTATGTGTTTCTTTGCTGTCAGGTTTACATGGACCTTTGGGAAAGCCCTGGGGATAGGCAGTCTATGGTAATGCCATACAGAGAAAATGATCACTCTTTTCAGAGAACACAGTAGTGTGTTGGACAAATGTTACAAGCATATAAAATCAGAAATGTCAGACTCCAGGGATTCTATTAAGTATCCCCAATTTCTTTTGTTATGGAATAAAGAAAATCTATTTTAAAACCTTTTAATTAAGTATAAAATGAACATAACCCTGCTGATCTTTGAGTCTACAAAATGTCAGTAATCTTCCTAAAATCATCATTTAATAAAGAAATATTTTATATATTCTCAGAATAGCACAAACATAGGTTTCCAAAGTTCTAACGAAAAAGATAATTTGATTTTATGGACAGATATTATTAATAATTTACCTAACATTTAGAGTATACCTCAGAGGTAACCTCAACATACACATAATCTTTACTAGTTTTAGATCCTTCTTGTCAATTTTTCATACTACTGAGGATGAAGTTTTTTGTTTTTTTTTAAATATTTATTTTTTAGTTGTAGGTGGACACAATAGCTTTATTTTTTATTTTTATGTGGTGCTGAGGATCGAACCCAGTGCCTCCCGCATGCTAGGCGAGCACGCTACCACTGCGCCATAACCCCAGTCCCCTGAGGATGAAGTTTTTAATAAATGCTTTAACTATAGGATGTACTGAGTTCAGAATAGAAAATGTAAACAAATTACCTATTCCAACTGAAAACCTATTCTACTAGAATGGGTGAACCTAGGCTAAATACCAAGATCTCTAATATTTAACTAAGCTTTTACCCAGATGACTGCCATATTTCACTGAGATTTCCTGCTTTCCAAATTCTGAACAATTTATAATCCCACTATTAAAATGATTTTTACTGAAACCTCCCACCTCCACCCTACTAGAGTTCCACTGAGACCTTCAAGAGCTGTTTTAGGACTACTAGGTCCAGGTTCATAAACCTTGCTCCCTCCTCCTCTCTGCTTAATGCCTTAAAGACCTTCCCATATAACTTTTACCAACCATTCTCCTAAACCCAGGGTCCCTTTCACTTCAAACAGTTCCCAAAATAAAATTTTCTCAGGAATATTAATGTGAAAAAAAAGTTTTCCTAAATTTTACCCTCAAGTGAAAACTTCAAGTCTTTACTACTCATTAATACATACTCAATAAATATTTGCTTAAAACTGTATTTTAATGTATTTCTTTTGTAAATTCATCTACTTTTTCAGTGTTGTGTACATGAATGTAAAAATACAGTCTATCCAAGATTATGAACTTCCAGAGGTCTGACACCAAACACTGACTTACAAGGAATAACACATAATACAATGTCATGCTAAATTAAGCATAAATGTTTAATAAATGTTTTTGCTGCTTAGCTTCTGAATCCCAAATTCTCTTTTATGCTTTGTGGTTTTAAAGGTCTCATCCATTACATCTTGAGAGAATCTATAAAAATCACTGTAAGAAGAAAGTATCACCTAGTGGTTATGAGGACACTAAAATAAGAAAACTTGGAATCAAATTCCAACTCAGTTATTGCCTATTCCCTTAGTTAAGCCTTCTAAACTTTGGGAGGTTTTGTTTGTTTATTTGTTTTGTATAAAAGACAATCCAACAGTATCCATCCTAGGAGGTTATTAAGAATAAACATAAAACTTCTCGAAAAAATGTGGCTGCTATTCACAGAGATCAAGTGATCATATGACCTCGTTTGTTAGGTCAGTTCTGATTTACACCTATTGATCCACTGTAATAATGGCTCACCTACACCAAACAGCTTCACTTTCAAAAGTAACCTAGTTCCAATGATAAAATCTATGGTCAGCAGTGCTGGTTACTGAGATTTTTTTTTCCCATAGCACAGATCTCTTTTCTACACTCCAACATGACTCGAGTTGGAACTGTCAAAATTATATTTCTCCTTTGCCAGTTGAATTTTTGTTAAGCTCCACTAATAAAAGGAACAGAGGACAGAGCTAGGAAAGCAGGAAGAGAGGAAAAGAATCATGCTATTTCCTGTTTGCTTGTTCTTGTCAGCCTCCCCTGAGCAAAAGCTATTCATTCCAATTGCAGCACCATTAGAATCAACCATGTGACTGGAGGACTGGAATTTCCCCCCACCCATCCCCACCCCCAGTCTAGGAAAGGGTATGGCACTGAAGGTTATTTTGATCACCAAAGATCAATGATATAATCAATCTTGCCCATTTCATGAAGACTTCATAAAAACCCAGGACTGGGTTCAGAGAGCTTCCGAATTACGGAATACATAGAGGCGTTTAAGAATAGTATGCCTGGGAGGGGGCTAGAAGCTCCCCTTTACCCCATACTGTGTCCTATTTATCTCTTCATCAGGCTGGTTATTTTTATTCTTTTAAATATCCTTTATAACGAGCTAATAACTTAAGTGTTTCCAGGAGTTTTGAGAACCATCCTAGCAAATTCATTGAACCTAAGGAGCGGACAGCAGGAAATTCTTAATTTATAGCTCATGGGTCAGAAGCATAGGTCACAATCTCATGCTTGTGATTTGCATCCGAATTATGAGGCAATTTTGTGGGACCAAGTCCTTAACCTGTTGGATCTGACACTACCTTTTGGAGACAGTGTCAGAACTGAGTTGAATTATAAATTGCCACTTGATGTCCACTGGAGAATCTGATGTCAGAAATAAAAAGGTTTTCCTACTCTCTTACACTACCATACAGTAAATGCTTAACACAACTGTTTTCTATGTCCTCCCCATACCAACATACTTACCCAGAAGACTATAAATCCTAAGAGCTACTAGTAAACACATAGCTTCTAAACATAGAGCTTAGAAAATAAGCTCTACTGGTTTATAACAACAGTGAAGGAAAAGATCTTAGTTGATACATTTCAAGCCAGCAAAGCTCACCAGGACAGCACAGTGGCAATGGGCTAGGGAAGTTTAGAAGAAAATATGTTTTCTCACATCATGAAATGCAATTGAATGATAAGTGTGATTGTGATTATAAAGATAATATGATTAATATCCACCCCAATCTCTTTTTTTTTTTTTGGTACCAGGGATTGAACTCAGGGTCACTCAATCATTAAGCCAGCTCTACTTTGTTTTATGTAGAGACAGGGTCTCACTGAGTTGCTTAGTGCCTCACTAATGCTGAGGCTGGCTTTGAACTCGAGATTCTCCTGTCTCAGCCTCCCAAAGTGCTGGGATTACAAGTGTGAGCCACCGTGCCGACTTTTTTTTTTTTTTTTTACAGAAAACCCACTCATTTCTTCATAATGCCACCTCTACTATCCAACTTTATCAGCCTTTCAACTCTACAGTTACTGATTATTATTAACACCGGAAGAAATGGCAAATAATTCATATTCTACTATAAGACAAAGGTTATGCAAACATAAACAGTGAGCATTCTTCCCTAACACATAGTAAAAATAGTACTGATATCCCAAGGAAAGAAAATATTTACATTAAGAACAAAGAAGATATCTCTTTAATAAGGGGAGAAAAATGCAGCTTGGGTTATTTTCCAATAAAGTGATAGACTAGCAAGCCTAGATTTACTTTGTTTTATTCTTCACTTTTCTGGAAATCAATATATTTCATGATCAAGATACAGAAGGCAATCATCAGTGTAATAAAAATTTTAAATTTCTATTTCTATTTGTTGCTCATGATTACTATTATGAACACTGATTTCACATTTAAATTTTTCTATTCAAGGTGAATAATTAACTCACTTCCCAGAGAATTCTTTGAAATGGCACCACTGTTCTAATAATCCCTACTAGTTTTTTATTAAATTTCTAATGGATAACTCTTAATATAATACTCTAGGAGGCTCACAGCATTTACAGTACATCAAATTATATTAATTTTAAAACAAGAAGTTTAAAGAAAGGTCTCTGCAATAGACAACCCAACTTTCTTCCCAAGAGAACCCATATAACAAGGAACCATATTAGTGAAGGCATGGAATGGGTACCACTTTTCCATGACCTATCTCCCATAGTCATTTTATTCCCCCTACCAAACTTTTACAAGGCAGAAGAGCTCTCCAATACCTGGAAAGTCTGTCTACTGTTTCCTAGTGAATCACAGAATGTTCCTTTATACTGGTAAAACATAATCTTTATTTCTGTAACTTACTTTTAGATTTTCATATATTCTAAAAGATCAAAATTTAAATCTTTCCCTTTTTCATGAAGTTAGGTGATTCAAACCTTATTCATTCAATTAGCTTAAGGAAGAAATATTTAGATTTAACTTTCATTCTTATGTTAACATGCTAAAACAGTTCAAGAACACAAATCGATCAGACCCATATACACAATATTTATTCCCTCCAAATTGGAGAACATTATGCTAAGTTCCCAAAAAACCAAATGCCGAATATTCTCTCTCATCAGTGGATGATGATATATAAGGGGGGGTGGGAATGGGGAACATAGGAGAAATGGAGGAACTCTGGATGCAGCAGGGGGGAGGTGGGGGGAGGGAAAGGGGAATGGGTATAGTAAAGATGGTTGATTGAGATGGTCATCACTACCCTTGGTGCATGTATGAAGACACAAATGGTGTGACTCTATCTAGTTTGCAACTAGAAAAATGGAAAAATTAAGCTCTACATATGTACTATGACTTGTAGTGCATTTAAATAAATTATTAAAAAATAAATAAATAAATAGGAAAATAAAATATATATTTATATTTTCAAAAAAAAAATGTATTCCCTCCAAACTGAAAGACATGACTAAAAAGAAATGAGGCCTATGCTGAGTCATGTAATATTGAAACAGAAAGTCAAATTTGATGAGATCTTAGTAATGGACAAAAGGTATTATTCTATTACTATTAATATTTTACTCTTTGTTTCAGAAACCAGTAAAAATGTAAAAAGATCTTAGAATATCCTATTAAAAGGGCTAAAAGATTTTAGAAAGCAAACTAAAATAGAAAATTTATCAAACTTTAAAATACTAATAAACATTTATTAATAAAAGCATAAAAAAAGTGTGCACCAAAAGTAATGATTAATGTTAAATAAAAAAATTTCCAAAGAATATGCACCACATGATTTGATTTTTAAAAAATTTTATAGAAACCTATATTGTGAATACAAAGCTAAACTATTTGAGTACTAACAATAATGCTCACACAAAGAAACTTAACAGTAAAACAAATACAGAAGATGCTTAATTTTGGTCCTTTTGGGAAAAAGAACTTAAGTTGGTTTCTTTTTTAACATTGCTCCAGGCATAAAAATAGAATGTAGTTCGGTAACTGCAACATTCTTAGTGTTTATCCTTGTAATTCTTTAAATGTCACCAGTCATGATAGCAATGAACTCCTCTTGATTTACTGTAGTAAGAAAGAAAACTTAAGTCAGAAAAAGATATCTTAATTGTTCAGCAAATAATACAACTACCATTTTATATTATTTTTAAAATTTATATTATAAAAAATTCTTAAGTCCATGGCTTTTTGCTTTTCTTTGCTAAAAACTTAAAGATGTTTATTAATAGAATTTTATGAATATGAAAATACACATGATAATCATTATAAATTAGTATTCTATAATATTAACTAGGGAAAAGACACTTGATAAAATAGTTTTAGGGCTGGGGTTGTGGCTCAGTGGTAGAGTGCTTGCCTAGCATGTGTGAGGCAGCACTGGGTTCAATTCTCAGCACCATATAAACAAATAAAGTTCATTAACAATTAAAAAATTTTTTTAAAAATAGATTTAAAAGCATGACATTTTGAATTTCTTAAGTGGTTAAACAACCCCTATTTATAATCTTCATTCTACTAGTTCACTTAGCAAACCCTCCTTCACAAGTAAGCTTAAACATATCATGCACATAAATTAGTAGAATTCTAAATCAAATTTTAAAAACTCATATTGTATTTCTTGAACTTCTAAAGTACATTTTAAAAAAAGAAATAATTGAAACCAGGTTACCACACCTCAAAAGTATCAACAGAAATGGAAATTTAAAAAAATATGGATTTCATCTTAATTATCAAGGTAATATAGCAACTGTAAAATATAAATGTAAATGCAGGGGAAAAGAATCACTGATAACAACTACTTGTCAGTTTACCAAAATTATAAACGTCAAAAAGAACCTCCAATTTATAAAGTATAATGTTTTAAGAAAGCAACCTAGAAATAAACAGAAAATCAGATAATTTTATTAAATATAATTTTTAAAAAACAGTATATACATGCCAACCCAAATTAATAAAAATTTTCAGAAAATAATGCTCTGAATCTAACACGTGAGTTTATGGATCCAAGGCTTAACATCCCTTAAGCCACAAACTAGTAATAAAAAATACTACATTGAGAAATAAAAGACCTGACTTCTAATCATAGCTCTGCCCAGAATAGTTCTACATTTCATTTTCTTCATTTTAATAACGAAAATGACATGATGTCTTAGATTATTTCTAATTCTAAAAATCCTCAATGATAATATATAAAAACACTCAAATCAGATATTTTTAAGTGCCCAGAGAATGCCAACACCATATTAGGTGTTATGTAATAAATCAAAACAGACACCAGGGTTCTTATTTTGTAATATATTTAAATTGAAGTGAGGAAAATAGTAGATGACATTATAAAATTATTTTTAATTTTTTGAGGTGCAAAACTATATTATGGTTTTGAAAGAGATATTCTCAGTAAATACATGCTAAAATATTAGGGAGACATTTTTGACATATGGAGACAGTAAACTTATTTTCAAATAGTTCAAAAAATATTTCATAAAGCAAAAACAGTAAAATATTAATTACTGAATGCAGGCAGGGTTACAGTGACATTCACTGTAATAAACAATTTTTCTGTTTGGGAATATACATAATAAAAAGTTAGAAAAATTAACCAATTAAAAATGTTGAGGAATGAAACCATCTACATCAGGAATAAAAAGAATATACTAGTTCCAAAAATCACACAGAAAACCAGTTTCAATAACTACCTCAATCAGGTTTTATACCTTAAACAGAAAACACATGTTACTAATATAAAATATGATCTACTATTAAAATACAGACCAAATAATGTTGAAAAAATCCATTATAGTAGGAAAAAATCATTATTCATGACAAAAATTAGGTAAAAGCAAATTATTTGAGCTTTGAAATAAGAATTTGAAAAGAGGTAAAAAGAAAGCAAAGGCAGAAGAATATTATCAGAAATACAGTAACAGAAAAATAATAATATATACCTAACAAAAATAAACTGCAAGTTAAGGAGAATGAGTTGTTCAGAAGCTGACAGAAAACTAGGAATCCATGTATTCAGTATTAAACACTTACAAGGCACTAAAACATGTGATGAGAACAAACTCTGTAACATTCTCACACTACCTTCAAGGATCTTAGATATTGGAGTAGTGATCTTTAAACTTTGGAGCTAAACAAACACATCTGAATATCTTGTGAAAGCTATGACCCTTACATCTCCCCAATTCATTTTTAAAAGTTCAAATATGTTAAAAATTTTTCAAAATCTAATCAGTGTGCACCTTCTTTTAAGAACTCCTGATTTAGGCAACATCGACTGAGGCATCTATACCAAAACAGGTAGCAAAAGTGAGTATGTTCTCAAGAAAATGAAAATAATAAGAACACTCTTAGATGATTTGACTATACATCATTTTAACAGTATAATAGAGGCATGATTAAAATATTCAGAATCTATAAACTACTTGTTCTGCTACTTAAAAAATTTTATTTTCTTAAAATGTAAAATTTCATACTTAAATTTCAAATTAAGCTTCATATAGAAGTTCTAAAGCCACACACACATAAGTTTCTATTTTTTATACATATACACTTTTAAAGTATAATAGCACTTCAAAGTATTAAGCTATTCCATGGCTTTATACCTGAAAACATAAAAGTAGAAAGGAGAAAGTGGCTAGGAGAATCAGATACTTTACTATCAGCCTTTCAGACAATTAAAAGAGAATCTGTACTACCTCTGTACATTTAACTGTATAACCTTTATCAACAATATCTCATAAATCTAGCATAAAACAAGCATTTGACAAAAACATTTATTGAATCAAGCAAATATGGCTCTATTTTCTTCCTCATTGCTGCCTTTAAGGAAATTTTCATAATCATTTCACAGAGTAAATCTTATTACAAGTCACTAACAATAAGAATTTTAGAGTATGAAATAGAGTAAGTATCTCAGAGAAGATTTATCTTCAAAAGGGAAAAAACAAAGTTTAGCATCAGAAGTGCCAGTTGATATATTGTTAATACATTGCTTCTTATAATAGTATGTCATTTCTAAAACTTGATAAACTGAAATCTAGTCAACATTCTGCTTTACAGCACAAGAAGCAATAAAATATTACATATAAAAACACATTCTTTGTTATTAAGAAGATCTGAGTTTCAGGGGCTGGGATTATAGCTCAGTGGTACAGCGCTTGCCTCGCATGCGTAAGGTACTGGGTTCGATCCTCAGCACCACATAAAAATAAATAAAGATATTGTGTCTGTCTACAACTAAAAAAAATAAAATTAAAAAAAAAAAAAAGATGATCTGAGTTTCAGTTCCAGTTCTGTCATGTATTAGCTTTGTGCTAACCTTGGGCAGGCTATTAATCTCTCAAAGATTTAGCTTCCTCATCTACTATACATGTATCTATCCTATGCAAGTAGAGTTATAATATTCTATTTTACAAAAACTATTATAAAAACTAGGTAACATGATTAATAACCTAAAAAATACTTGTGTTTTATAATTTTAAGATGTTACATCTGAAGTACAAATCTAACATAAACTGCTAAATAAGTGATAAAAATAATCATCATTATTTAAAATATGGTCCATAGTAACTTTTGAAATACTGCTTGCTTTTTTCCAAAAAGATATGTACTATGTTTATTTAGAGAGATCAGGTATGACTTTATACCATTACCACAGCTTTACGTCTACCTTGTAGCAACTCCACATATATCATATTTTTCTATATACATAATTTTTTAAAAATTCATTGTCCCTTAAAACTATACAGCATGAAAAATTCACAAAAGCAATTACTAAAGTCCAAAAAAGCAGCAAAATATAATCTTTAGCAGTTTAAAATACAAAAGTACACAGTTTCTATCTCTAAACAAAATTTCGCTTGCAAACAAAAAATCCATATTAAGTACATGAAAGTATCAAAGCAATTTGTTCTTTTAAATGCTATGAATCTCAATGGAAGACTCAATTCAAACACACCATTAGTGGAGGTTTTTGAGGAAAAGCTAGTGTTTAAAATGTACCCAGTAAAATGAATAACATTTTAGCAGACAGAAATTGGTAAATTAGAGCACTGTAAGATTAAGGAACAGCATAATGAAAGGCACTGCACAAAAAAGAATACAGAATATCGTGTCAAAGTGTGTACACACAGGAGGTGAGAGCTAAAGTAGAAAAGTGGAAGAATACAGTGGGAAATAAAACTAGTTACTTAAAATGGGACAGATCATAGAAGGCTTTATACTTTACTCTGCAGGTGGTAAAGAATCATTTAACATGTTTAAACATAGAAATGGTATCATCGAACCTGTATTTTAGGAAAATAATGCTATCAATAGACTGAAGAAGAAAGAGATTAGAGATTTATATGCACAGAGGGCAATTAGAAGGCTGTAAAAGACAGCAAAGTAAGGGCAGAAACCATATATGCCTCTTTCATTGTGTAGCACTAGTCAGCACACAGAACACTGCTTCTGTAGGTAGCCAAGCAAAGAATAAATAAGGCCATTACAAAACTGCTAAGAATAAATCAGGACTGAATTAGGACAGCAGCAGTGAACAAAGAAAAGACAGATTACAAACATTTGAAGGGTAAAATAAATGTAACGTAGTTTAGAAATGCATGCAGGTTGAGGGGAAAAGTATTAAAGTCTAAAATTTTACTGAGTAGCTAAAATTTTGGTGATGTTTTATCTTCAGAGAAAAGTAAACAACTTCTTGAAGTATGGCACTTCATATTATAATCTGTACAGTAGGTTTGAAAGATCTGCTTCATTCTAAATTGAATTTGCCAAATACTTAAGCATTATATTACAAGATGAATACCACACTGAACAAAAAGTGACCATTAAGAGCAAGGCAAATATGCCTATAGTCCTAGCTACTTGGGAGGCTGAGGCAAGGGATTGCTTGAGCCCAGGAGTAGACCACCCTGGGCAACCCTTTGACATATTATCTCAAGAAAGAAAGAAAAAAAAATGATAGTTTACAAAGGGTCTTGAAAGTCACTTTGTTTTATTAAAATTTAGTGTATGTGTAGTATCAGGGATACTTGGAAAATAGGTTTTATGCAAAACTTACTTTCTCCATCACCATCTTTATCAAACTCTTCTATCATAGCCCGAAGTTCTTCATCACTCATATTTTCACCCAATTCTCTTGCAACACGTCGCAAATTCCTCAAGCTTATTTTACCTGAATCATCATCATCAAATAATTTAAATGCCTTCAGTATTTCTTCATGTGGATCTCTTTCCAATATCCAGTCTGTCACTACAATTAAATTATATATATATTCTAAACAAAACCTGGATAATCACAAAAGCATTCATATGTAAAATCAACTAAATATTAAATAATAAAAGCTGCACATCTGTCAATATTTAGTCTAACATATTGTTATAAATAAAATGTCAAATTAGATCCCTAAAACCTAAAGATAAGCATGAAATTAGAAAAACCAAATCCATATTTTAGATTTTAAGTGTCACCAATTTATCTTATTATAAGGGTATGTAAAACTACATCACAAAAAAGCAAAAACTAAAAAGGACTACACGTATACCATATTTATTTAAAGTATACTATTAAACTGTACTAAGAATTATACGAGGCTCCACAGACATCAAACAAAACAATCTAGGAATTTATAGCCTAGTTCTAAAGAGAAATATCAAGAAAATATTTAGAGCTAACTAGGTAAATGCCATTTGTTAGCTAAACTTAGTAATACATTTATTCTTCCTCAAATTTAATCTAACTTAAAAATAAACAACAACAAAACCTGAGGAGTTAACAAAAAGCACTGCCATCATTGATAAAGGCACAATCTCGGGCAGTAGATGAAAATTCCATGAACACCTTCATGAGTAGAAGAACCTTTTGGTTTTCCAAAATGTGAGAAGTAGGTTAAAAGGATTAAATCTGATTATATTAAGAAAGCTATATTTAAAAGAAAAAAAAAACACTCTGGAAAGGAGGTCTCCCTAAAGTCATATCCACTTTGCTCAGTATAACAACTCACAAACAACTATCTACAAATAAATGTGATTTCAGACCTTAACAGTAATAGTATACTTTAATATACTAAATGTAATATATAACAATACAGTAAGCTTAAATATTTTCCACATTTTCTGTCTTCAATAAGTAGTCACAATAATGAAAACTGAACTGAAAATCTGTGGTATAAATTTTTTAAGTTACTAGATAAAATTCTAAAAATACATACATAAACACCTATGAAGTAATTCTACATGCTATTCTATCATTGTAAGAAAAAGTATTTATGATTTTCATTATGCCATTAAAAGCAACTTAGTCCTGTTAAGGCTTTTAGAATCATTGGAAAACTTCAACTGCTTGTAGATAGAAAATACCAGAATGTTTAATGAACCCAAAATGAAAAAATACAATCCAAGCCCTCAACAAGGTTTGCTGCTGCCTCATCTGTATCTAGTTGAACAAGCACCTATTCAAGCTGATGTTATGTCATCCTCCACATATATTCAATACTTCAATCCATTAATTTTATCCAAATAGGCTTTCAAGTAACTAATTGAAGTATATTACTATGAGTATGCAAATCATCAAAGCTCATAAATATTCAGTCAAAAAGGAGTTGGCATATATACAGCCATAACACCAAAATAAAATACCACACTTAACTCTATGGCTCATACTCAACTTATTTTGAATTTAGTCCCAACAAAAAAGCAGGACAAGGAAAAAAAAAGTGTTAAGAAATTTTCTTCACCAATTAAATAATTAACATGACAGGTGAACCAAAAAAGCAGCTTGCAGAAAGTATTAATGTACTTAAAGAAGCAACAGGGTGATCTGGGGAACAGATGGGGCTCCAAGATGCACAAATTCTTATCCCACTAGTACTTTGTGTTAGTTATTTCAGATTTATGTGTCTATATAGTCTTGTATCAATACTCTCTCTTAGAATAAAAATTTCTTAGGAATTAAAATGCCCATAATTCTGAACAGCTAAAACATTAGCTAGCATATAATTTTATAGTGACTCTCCTCCATGCTTTTACATTCTTTTTCTGTTCTACAAAGTAAAATTTAATTATAAGAACATTTTTTTCAATGAAAATAAGTCAACTGTCATACAGGCAATTAAGATGAGTTTTATTTATTTTATAGAATACCAAATTTCTGTCTATGTATCTATTTTCAAATGATTTCACTACACAATCAGAAATGTACTTCATCAAAATAATTAGACATTACACAGATAAAAATCACTTTAGAATACAGCAAATTCAAAAACATCACATTAAAAGTAAATAAAAAATGACCTAAAGGTCATGGTAGAAATATCAACTATATTTTTCATTGCCTTTTCAACATTTCTGTCCAAACATACCACACTTACTTAAGCTCAGCTTGCTGTATTCCAAACTCCTTCCATGATCACCATAGTAGCTCTTTGTTGAATCCCAGCCCACCAGACCCCAACAAGCATCATTCACAGATAGTTTCCCCTATTTCAAATATCTGAATTATCATCCCATAAACATCATCAATTATTAGATCCTATATTTCTAAAGATTTTTTTAACTGTTAAATATAACCCTTTCCTTTTCATCCTCCTCATCACAGGATAAAAAGTCTAGTGCTTTTTGTCTACAGTCTTTTTCTTCCAAATCATCTACTATATTTTCATCTGTTATCTTTCTAAAACACATCATATCCCATTCCTTAAAAATTGTTAATGATCCTTTGTTGACTAAAGTCCAAACTCTATATTATGCCAAACTTTACTAATCTAGCCCAATCCTACTTTCCCAGTCATTTCTCATTCTTTAGCCAAGGGCACTACCTGAAGTTTCCAAAACTGCTATAGTTCCAGTATTTTTTGTTGTTGTTTTGTATGCCCATGATGCCTTTTCTCTACTCCTGCAAAATTCTCCTTGGAGATCTTATTCACATTCTAAAGGACTAAATTAAAAGTCTCCTCTACAAAGTCATCTCCAATTCCTCTGGATAAGGAATTGACAAATCTTTTCCTGTAAAAGGACAGATTGCAAATATTTTATGCTTTGCAGGGGACTATAAGGTCTCTGTCAAAACTACGTTAGCAGAAAAGCAGCATAAAAACTGTTATGATAGCAGAAAAGCAGCATAAAAGAGTGGATATGGTAGTGTACAGAGTGCCATCAAATGTGTCCCAAGAGCTATAGTTCGATGACAACTGCCCTTGACAAAATTATGCTTTACCTCATAGTACTATACACTTAGTAAATTGTAAGGATCTGAAAAGAAGAATCTCTTAGTAACTTTTCATTAATTCCCCTTCCTCACACCAGTATAGTACATAATGCCAAAAAATTCAGTGTGTTTGTCAAATAAGCAAAATGAAAATACAATATTCTATTCTAAATAGGCAATTAAATAATAAGTGGTATATGCCAAAAACAGATGAAATATAAACATCCAACTTGTCTTAGTCTTAAAGACAGCAATTCCTAAAATACCTATGGTACTCATTAGCCTCAGGCTGCTTTGACTCTAAACTTACATTAAATATATTTAAATGTTTTTTTCTACTAATGGGGAAAACCCAATTAAATGGCAGATTTCATTGGGAAATATCTAAAGTAACAGTACAGAAAAATAAGACTCAAATGTGCTGCTTTAGAGTCACTTCTCCCAAAGTATAAAGTGATCCCTTATTAGTTAAAAGTAAGCAACAAATGGGGATAATACATAGTTCTTGACTGATACCCAAATGGAATAAAGTTTTATTTGATAGCTACTACTCAACAGGTGGCCTTAAGATAACCAAAATATGTGTTGAGCATGTTAAAATGTTGATCTTTGAGAGTCAGAGCTGAAGTTTTACCATAGCTATTAATTCTAGAGGAACCCAGTATTTATGTTTTGTTGACAGGGTATCAGGAAAAAGTGGAGAGAAAATGGAAATCTGGTCTCTATAAAAATTACAATTTTAAAATTGTATTCACTTAGCCAGGCACAGTGGCACATGCCTGCAATCCCAGCAGCTTGGGAGGCTAAGGCAGGAGAATCACTAGTTCAAGGCCAGCTTCGGAATTTAGTGAGGCCCTAAGCAACTTAGTAGACCCTTTCTCAAAATAAAATATAAAAAGGGTTAGGGATGTGGCTCAGTGGTTAAGTGCCCTGGGTTCATTCCCTGGTGCAAAAAAAAAATAATAATAATAATAATAATTCATTTAAGATGTAATAATGTGTAAAATTATCAATAATGATAATAGTGCTTAAAAGTCAATAGTGCTTAAAATAGTCTGCATCTATGAAAAAAGACAATGAGAAAAATATATGCAAAATAGGATACATTTTATGTCCCAGTGATGCATATATATTTTTAGCTATTGAAACAAATGAAACAGATTATTTTTAAAAATAATAATAGCAAACACTTAGTAGCACTATATGTCAGGCACTTTTCTAAGCACTTCATATATTATTAACTTATTTAAACCTCACAAGAACCCTATGAGACATTACAACTATCCCCATTTTATAATTGAAAATGAGATGCAAAGAAGTAAAATTACCAAATTTCATAACTAGTAAGTGACAAAACCAGTATCTGAACCCAGGGAATCTGGTTCCAAGGTACTCCATCCAAAACGAATGTGCCTGAATTATTGCTCTTTCCTGATAGTATCATTTCCACATATCCTAACACATTATTTCTATAAATGATTGAAAATGAAACTTGAAATACTACAATTATAAACCTCAGAAGAACATCTATATCAGAGAAAGAAAGGTGGCACTATTCCTCTTGAGTAAATACTTCTACAAGCTAGAGGAAAAAAAAACAAATATGTTCCCAAAAAGGACAAGCTGCTTCTCTAAACAGTAATATGTTAGTTCATAAGTTGAGGCACTTCTATGTTGTGGTTTCTTTCTTAGATTTATCATTTATCTTTAGTCTCCACCACTTTTGGTTTGAGCTTTCAAACTAGAAAAAGAAAAAAGAAATAACTACTGTGAATCTACTTTTCTTTTTTTTTTTTGTTTCCCATGTTGCTTCTTGCTGAATATTTAAAATAAGGGATGCACGCACGCACACGTGCACAACTGCATTTGTTCCCTTGTTTCCACATTTTTTAAATACTTGAAACAAATATAGGATATGCTTATATTATGACTCATACAAAGTGGTATCATTAGTTTAGAAAAATAACTTAATTGAAATGAACCTGAATATTGACACATTCTATGTTTAACATTCTAGGCAATTTAAGTTATAATATTTATGCCAAGTTCTGGCCTTCCAGAATCTTCAATTCTGAAAAACCTAACCTATATATGCTATAAATAATTCACTAAAATCAACTATACAAAATTTAATTATATTAAGCCCATAGCACATTGTCTTCAGTTGGTAGTTCCAAAATGTTTTCTCCTACTTCCAGTTGGCCAATTATTTCCCTTACTACAATCCTCTCCCCACTCTCAACTCCAAACAGATGACTTTATTCACAAAAATCAAGTCCATCCAAAGTATGTAGTCCCTCATAAACTGTCAACCTGAATACATATGCTTCATCTACAGCCAAATTTCCTCTTCTCCCACTTTGTCAACAAAAATCACATACCAGAAAGTTGTTGGAAAACATTTTCCAAACAGCAGGTACCAAATTTTCTGTTTTACTGAGAGAAAATAATTTTTTGATAACACTTTTAGTTTTAACATAAAATTAATACACATTACTCAGAAAAACATCTTTTCATAAAAAGCTATACAATAGTTCCTTGTTAGAATCTTTAGAACAAAATGAAGACAAAACTATAACTCTCACAGCAAAGCTATAAATATTTTTTCTTTGAAAACTAGGAAAAAAGGAGTATCAAAAGAAAACCTGAATGAGAGCCAACATTCAATAACAAAATTCTATAATCCAGAGAATTAAAAAAAAAACTCTTGTATTAACTAGAAAATTTACTAACAATTGCCAGTTACAAAGATTATTAAAATACACACCAACTTCATTAAAATCTTCAAAGGTGATTTTCCCTGTGGCTTCTCGGTCATAATCTTTAAGAATCTTCAGTACATCAGCTTTTTTTACATCAAACCCCAAGGCTCTCATTGCCACCTTTTGGATTAAAAGGGAAAAGCAAATTACAAAGCATTCTTTACAAAAGTGATTTCTGATTCTTGAGTTTTTACATATTAAGAAATAATGATGTTAATAAAATACAACTATTAAATGTTTGATATCTCTAAAATAAGTGTTAATGTAGTTGTTCTTCACCACTTAAATTTAACAGAAAATTTTTTCATTTATATTTTACTTTTTATATGGCCAACTAACAAATGTTTAGAGTAGGCTATACAATGTACTGAGTTAACACACATATAGGTTCAACAACACAGTTATTCTTAATTAGCATCAAAATGGGGAAAAGACATGACACAAATATTAGAAAGTTATACAACAGAATAAACAAAAGCATTAAGAATTACTATCAGATCCTGAATGACTATTTACTAAGGAAGTGGTTCAGAATCCTGAGGTTAACAATAAAGGAAAAAGAAAGAAAAGTTTTGTTACTAGTAACAGAAAGGAGTAACATATTACTGGTTAACAAAGTCTTACTTGAAGAGTTCAAGTTTTCCCTTAATGAGTACATGAAGAGTAGCAATAAGGCCTTTAGAAAGGATGACTGGTATTAATATACACACTATAATACAGAAAAGGTTTGAGGGATGGTGAACAGAACTATTTACCTTATCAGAATGGGAAGAGTTCAAATAGAAGAAAGCAGAGAGCAAATGAGAAAAGTAGATGGTAGTAAAAGTATAGAAAGCATTCAACAGAGAGCAAGCAAAGGAATCTGAACCTTTATATAGTGTGTAATAAGGAGTCAGTAAAAGTTTATTAGCAATGAGCTGGGTGTGGTGGCACATGTCTGTAATCCCAGCACTTTGGGAGGCTAAGACAGGAGAATTGCGAGTTCAAAGCCAGCCTCAGCATTGGCGAGGCGCTAAGCAATTCAGTGAGACCCTGTCTCTACATAAAACACAAAATAGGGCTGGGGATGTGGCTCAGTAGTTGAGTGCCCCTGAGTTCAATCCTCGGTACCAAAAAAAAACAAAAAAAGTTTATCAGCAATGAACAAAATGGTAAGAGAATTTAAGAAAGATCCAAATCTGGGCTGGGATTGTAGCTCAGTGGCAGAGCACTTGCCTCGCATGCGTGAGGCACTGGGTTCGATCCTCAGCACCACATAAAAATAAATAATTATATTGTATCCATCTACAACTAAAAAAATTAAAAAAAAAAAAAAAGATCTAAATCTAATGGTAGTATACAAGACAGATTAGAAGTGGAGAAACAACATAGGAAAATCCAACTATGAAATAGAGTCCCAAAGCAAGACAGTCAATGATAACAAATGGAAGACACATTATAAAGGAAGAACAGAACAAATCTGGGTGACTACCAAATTTAAAAAAAAAAAAAACTAGAAGAGAGTTAAAGAGGACTGCAAGATTGAAAAGGCTAGACTTACAGGTTCATTATTGCTTTTATGCGTTCTATCATGTCACTGTAATAGTCCCTACTTCTGTCTGGAATTCTTCTACTTAAAAATCCCTTACAAAGTTACCAAAATTAAAACTACCAAGTACATATTTATATTCACCTATCCATTAGGAAAATCTCAAGATGCTATCCTCCCCTAAGACCCCTATAACCCTAGACACTAGTTTCCTGTTTTATCTTTACAAATAATTACAAGCCTCAAGGTTGACATTTTCCCCATTAGTGTGTATCAACATCAGCTATCAAACAATTTATAGTGTTTTTACCAAAGAAAGTAAGTTGATACTTTGTTACTAATATGTAACAAAGGTAATATGCAAAAACTGGCAATACTCCTTCAATTTCAAAAATGGGAGTTATCCCCATCCCCCAAAAGAAGGAAACCAACACTGGAAGAATATGGTAAGAACTCTTTAAACTCCATGTTCTGAAATGGTTTAGTTATGTGAATGAAAAATAATCACCTTCCATAGGAATACACTTTTACATTTAAAATACCATTCATTTTACCAAATGAAAAAGATGTTCTAAAAGCTGTGTTAGGGGACTGATTCCATTTTATTATAGCCCCTGTGAGTGCTTAAATGGCTTCATAGTTCCAAAATCAGTTTAGTTAGAAATATATATTAAACCATGAAAACTGCAAATCATTTTTATACAAAAATATCTTAATTACCTTTAATTCGTGATAATCTATTGCTTCATCTTTGTCTGTATCAAACAGCTCAAAAGCATCTTTAATTTCTTGCTTCTGTTCCTCAGAAAGTTCTCTTCTCTTTTTTCTCTTTGTCTTGTCAACTACAAGTTCACTTCTATGAAATGGAAAAAGTCTTTAGTTCACTTTAATCCAATTCTCTTATGCAAACCAGCCACAGAATGATTTTCTAAATTTCACAAAAGGAAACATTTTGGAGAAAGATAAAGAAATTTTCCCTATGAGTCAAAGCCATGTTATTTCATAATTTAAACTAATAATTTCTATACCCAAAACTTAAAGGTGTTATCCATCGGGTTATTATTAAAAGAAATAACGTCAAACTTTCCCTCTTCCCATCTTTGTATTTAGTCTCATCTATATTACCCTAGAACCAAAGCACCCATATCATATTCACAACATTCTCTAAGAACATTTTAAAAACTTACAAGTGAAAGTAAAATTAATAATTGATAATCACTATATACTTTATTTTTTATAGTACTTATAAACAAGTTCTTACAATTACTATCTAAAAAAGAACCATGTAATTTATCTATTAACTTATAAAATTATTTTGGCATTCTAAATTTTTAGATATACAATGGTTTTAGATTATATTTTTCTAACTGTTTGGCACTTTATTTGTAATGTCTTCCATTGATATTAACAAATCAACCAAAATATTTATGGGCCTAAAGATATGACAAATATTGGACACCAAAATATAGTACATAGTATTTGTACTTAATTTTTTAAGAAAATGTGAAAAGTCTTTAATTTTCACTTAACATGTAAATTATATGTTAAAACTTCTTTCTCCTAACAAACTCTGGAAACGCTTAAAAAATAAAAAGCAAAATTTATTTTAAAGTCAGAAATGTATTCCTTACTAGCTGCCAATTTAAAGTGGTCCAAGTTTTTAAATGAGGGTGCAACACGTGTATAAGCACAAGTTTTAAAACATAGAAGCTGCTTATAAAACTTTGGCATATAAAAAAAGTGACAGTATTCAAATGTGTTATCCAATTACATTTCAAAATCATTTTGGTCTTTGACATATACCCAAAAAAGGACAAGAGATGGCTAGAAAGTGACCAGCATGATAAAGCTGATAATCTTTTTTTCACCAGTGACCTGACTTTGCACACAAATCTCAGCATCTCTGGTATCAGTCATTCCCTTCCCAAGACTCGGAGAGGACAAGTCCGGAACACACACGTGAACCCAGCCAATGGGAGCCACCATTGCCTTTAAGCACAGCAGGGCACGTTTCTAGAATGGCACAACTACGTGGATATTTAAAGTTCATCGTCTAGGCACCAAGAGAGGGCAACATACAGAGGGTCAGAGACGGGAATTGAATGAAAGCTCAAGAAATTCAAAAAGGAAATCTAGAAGAGGATGCCAGTTGAAGTCACTAAAATGGGTCCCCAATTATCAAGTAAAGCGTGGCTCTCAGAGAAGAGCAAGTTTGATGTTCTTTCCCACATTCACAGGTGAGTGATTACGTTAGCTGCGGTATACAGCCGGCACTACGAACAGGATGAAGGAAGCCTCCACAGCCTGATTTTTTTCACGCAAACACGGGTAGAAACCTCGCGATACTTCACTCCCTCCTCTCTCGCAAACAAGCCCACTTTCTTGGCCGACCCAAGCCCAATGCGCTGACAGAAATGACCTGCGCCGAAAGGCACTGGGCTCATCACCTGCTGGACCCCAGGGGCCCAGAGTGAAGGGTCCGGACAGGTTGGCCGAGGTTCCTTTGGCTCGTCCCAAACTGCACGCCCTTCCTTGCCTGGGCTGCAAATGGCCTCCCTTCCCTACACCCGCCCTTGGGCCCCGCTCCGGGGTGTAGAGAGCATTGCCGCCTCCTTATTACCGACCTCAGAGCTAAACTCATTTTCTCTTCCGACAGAGATGTTCCTCTCAAGAACGATTTTAAACCCCTAGCCAACGAAGCACGACTTCCACAAGCCGTTCAACAGACACGAACGACCTCAGCGCCCTCAAGGACCGGCTGGATTGGTTGAAAGCTGCTAAATGTTTTGGCCGATAGGGCGGAAACTTCACGAGTCATTCATTTTCATTGGAGGAATTTCACGTCAATCAAACAAACCGTTCGGCCCAACTCTCCTGCTGCCCCTCCCGCCCTTTAGATTGGCCTGATGCTTTTTCCACGAATCCTTTGCGGGACCGTCCTGCAAATCTCCTCGTGGGGAACCGGCGGGAGGCATTAGAGGCCATCGCGCGTGGAGGCCTGCAGACCCAGGCCGAGTGGCCTGAGACAAGGCGGACAGCTCCGAGGGAGGGGGCAAGAAGAGATTCCGGAGGCGGCCCTACCCCTAGAAGGAGGGAGTGATAACTGGGAAAGAGATCTGAGAAACTTGGCCTCTCTCTGGTCCAAAACTTTGGATGCCCTATGTACTGGGGAATTGTTTAAAACAGGTCTAAATGCTCCTTACTCCATTCTAATTTCAGTAAGTGTGAATTTATTTTCCGCTTACCGTTTAAGTGATTCTGAGGCAGGTACAACGGACTATATACTAGGATTATCACTAGGTTGCATTATTAGGCTATTTACGGTGAAAGTGGTACCTAAACCGTCCTTTCTTTTATGTCCGGTACAGTTTGAAATGGGTTTGGCCATTTCTGTCCTTTATTTTTCTACTTTTGTAATCTATTTGTACACGTGATGTTATCTTGTGTACAAATCAAGTTACTAGTCTTTCCTGTTAGGCTTAATTTCTTGCAAGAATTCTATCTTCCATTTAATACTACTATTCCTTGTGCCTATGATGCATAGGCCTCAATATTTGTTGCACTAAATGCAATCTTGCCATGAAAAACTTACAAATGAACTAAACATCACAATTCATAAACATGAATAAAATAGCCTGAGAGTGGGAGTTAGAGAAAGTGGAAGGATAAATAAATGGTGTATATATAAAGGATGTATATAAAGAGAAGAAAAAACAGCCAGGCAGAAGGCCTCTTGAAGGAAGTGGCATATATGTTAGTCATGGAAGGATGAGATGAATTTGGGCAAGTAAACATCATAAAATAGAATAAAGCTAAAAAATAATAGGTAAGAAATAGCATCCCTAAAAATAAAATATTTAATTTTAAAAGGCCTTTATTAATCACCTGAGTCTAAAAGGAAAATAGATTGCAATTATACACTAGAATGTAATGATATTGAAAAAATTGTATTAAAATATAAGATAAAAATTAAGCTTTAGAAGAAAATAATTTTAGTTAAATAAGGAAGGATGAAAATAAACCAAGCATTTACTTGAAGCAGTTAGAAAGGAAGACAAAATAACATTATTGAAAAAACAATAAAAAAAATTTAAAGCAATGATAAAATTAATAAATGGCAAAGTATTCTCATATTAAGCTAGTTCTTAGCAATATTGATAAAATTCATGGATTTCTGTGATGTGTAATAAGAAAGAATATTGCCGTAAAAGTTGGTAATTTAAAAGGAAGGTTTAAAATTTATTAAATACACAAATTCATGCAGCAAATACATAATATCAAAATGAAATAGTCACTTTTCAAGGAAAACAACAAATAAAGATAAAAAGCTGGATTTGGTAAATAACACAGAACTGAAAATATATATATATATATGCTAAAAGTTCTTAGCCCCCTAATTATGATCATCCAACCTACTTAGACTTATGGGTGAGTTTTAAAAACTCTTAAGAGCTAATTCTTGCTCTTTAATCTCAAAGCAGAGGAAATGGAAAGTGGAGACCTTTGGGGCTTATTTTTAAAAAGTAGCACAATCTTCAACATCCTAAAAAAGCATTTAAAATCACTCACTGTAAGCCCAGTGATGACAGAGTTAGCATGTGGCTCATAGTATCTCCAATACCAGGCTGATATTTGATGTTTATTTGTAAACATGTGCAAAAAATCCTAGATTTTAACAAACTGGGTTTGAAAGGAATATTTTACTGTAATCAAATATAGTTTGTTTTTAAAGTGCAAGGTTAATCCAAAGTATGTATCTATTAAGTAATCATCATTCCAGATGAAGGAAATTATCTCAATTTTAAAAAGGTACTGAATAATATTCAAACATTCATTTCTAATAAGATAGATTGACAACACAGTTATAGGTAGTACTTTTTTAAACATGGACAACATAAAATGAAATATTTTTCTCAAATCTGGTCTCTAAAACTAGAATTTATGAGATTTTTATGGGCAAATAATCTGGGGAAAATAGATTTAAAATGCCAAACTAAAATGTTTTCAACAGAATATCCTCTTAAAGGAATGGTGAGGAAGTTATACATGCATCACTTTTGTTCATATTTACTGAAATACAGTGACGTGACCACTACTTGCTGCAAGGGAAGCCAATGAAAGAAATCTACCTGGAACACTGTACCCTGCTTCACTTTAAGGTCAGATCATCTATTACAAAATAAAGATAAGATGAAATTAGCAGCTCTGCCACAAACATCATTAAAACAATGACCAATATTATTCTTGAAATTCTCATCAATGATGAAATAAGACAAGAAAAAGTGACATAAAAATTGACATTATGTATTAAAAATGATATGATTACCTGGAAAGTCCAAGAGTATAAAAGAATGTATTATAATTGATAAAAGAATTCAGTAAAGCAGCTGTTCATCAGATATATAAAATCAATATAATTATAAAATACAATGATGAATAGCAATGTGAACTTCCTAGAAATAGGAAATAGGATTTAACAGGAAATCTGTAAAATCAGTAGCTAGAAAATTACAAAATTCTAAAGGAACCCACAGCATGAAAGATAAAATTAAGGAAAACAAATAACTCTCAGGAAGACATTAAGTCAGTTTAGCAACCAAAGGAAAATAAGCAATTCTAACAAGTTTCCTAAGACATACTCAAGAAAATATGGCATCAGAAAATTATTACCCTGATAAAGGAATGTCAGAGAATAAGAAAAGACTGTTGAAATTAAATGTTTGCAGAAATTAAAATTTTAATAGAAGGCCAAGCATGGTGGCTCACACCTGGCCTATAATCCCAGCAACTCAAGAGGCTGAGGCAAGAGAATGGTAAGTTCAAAGCCAGCCTCAGCAATTTAGCAAAGCCCTGTCTCAAAATAAAAAGTTTAAAAGAATGGTAAGGTGATTCAATTGAGGAAACATTCCACAACATACAATATTCACACAAAAATGTGGGCATTTTGGAAAAAACATAGGAGTAATCCATCATATGACTAATAGGAATTCCAGAAAGAGCAACAAATGTTGGAGAGAGAGAAAATTATCAAAGAAATAATTTAAGAGAAATTTTGAGGAAGTGAAGATTAACACAAAGTCTCCAGACTGGCAGGATGCATCTAGGGCTAAGTAAGATAAATGGTAAAAGAAACGAACCTAGTCACATCAACAAGACATTTTAAAGCATGAAAAAGAAAAAGAAAAAAGAAGAGGACTAAAAGCCTCCAGAGATAAGACTCTGACCTCCTATAAAGGAACTAATTGGATTAGCATCAGATTTCTCATAAGAAACACTAGATACCAAAGAGCAAGGCCTTCAAACTCTAAACTGAAATTATTCTGCATTTAGAATTCTATTTCCTGTCAAGACAAAACTCATCTCACAACACATTTTAAAAAGCTTATTCATCATATACTCTGTCTGAGAGATGCTCTCCAGAAGGATCAGAGTGAAATGCAAAATTAACAGATGTGAAATATAAGAGTATGGAGACAGAATGACCCACCAAAGATGTCCATGTCCTCATTCCTGGAGTTTGTGAGTATATCATGCTGCATGGCAAAAGACTCTTTGCAGGTACGACAAAAGTTACCAGCCTGAAAAATGTGATTATCCTGGATTATGCAATGAACCCAATATAATCACTGGAGCTCTAAAAACTAGATACCTTTCTCCATTTAGAAGCAGAAATGTTAAAGCAGGAGAGGTCAGAGAGATCTAAAGTATGTGAAAGACTCAGTTCACTATGACTAGCTTTAAAAATGAAAAAATAAAGTAGTGAATCAAAGAACATGGACTGCTTCTAGAAGTTGAAATGACTCCCGCATCCAATAATTAGCAAGAAAACATGGACTTCAGTCCTACAAAACATGAAACCTAATTGGTTCAACAACCTGAACAAACAGGGAACATTTATCACCAGTCTCAAGAAAAAAGCACCACTCTGATGACATTTTGGGAGGTCTTGCTAGATCCTAAACAGACAACTGGGTTGAGCCACACTATACCCAGATGTCAGGCCTGTAGGAAGGTGACATACCAAATGGGTGTTTTTTAAGCCACTAAACTTGTAGTAATTTGTTATGGCAACAATAGAAAGCTAATACATCTCATAAGGCAATGAAAAGAGAAAGGGGAAGAAACAAGAAACTTAAAAAGAAATTGGTCTAGAATGAATCAATGGATGACTAGAGGAATGTTTTCAAGAAGAAAATTTGGATAGATTCCAAACAATGGATAGAAATGGGCACACAAGGTGAATGCAGTCAGTGACATAAAGAAAGTATTTATTTATTCACTGTAAAAGAAACAAAAGCAATTAGGAAGTATTTGATGAAATATAACAAGTATCATGACTTTAAAATTCTATAATCCAAAATAAAGCAGTATTGGGCACTCTCTAGTGCAGGATGTTAAGAGTGGGACAAGTTTTGCATGTGTGGTGCAAGGGATACATCTGAATGCTCTACTTTCTGTTCAATTTTGTTATGAACATAAAACTACTCTAAAAATAAATCTTATTTAAAAAAGAAAAAATATTTAAAATCGATTACCCTGGGAAAATGGGACTCTGATTTACTATTCCAAATAAAGCTAATTTCCTGGTAGCCTTGTTAAGCAACAGTTACACTATCTCTTCATTGGATTCCTAGATTAAACCCACCATTCCTTATATTTCATATCTTTGTATTTTGCTCTTGCTTTGCTGTAGTATATCTTTAGGAAACTCAAAACCGTTACAAGAAAGGTGAACTTCCTACATTCCTTATTTTGTTTCCACCACTGTTTTCACAGTTGAATTGAAAACTGGAAAGGAATGAGGCAGGAGACTACTGCCTTTAATACTTTATTTAACATGGTCATGAGCTACTTTGATAAAATGCAAAATGAAAGGAAAATTCATTTGGACAAAATGTATTCTTCAGTCCATTGGAAAAATAAATTTAGACACACACTTCAAATTTTTTATCAAAATAAATTCAAGACAAAAGTAAAAAAATTACTAAAATAATATATCATTCAATAGTTTTACAATCTTAGAATTCAGGAAGACTTCCTCACCATAATTACCAAGTCAGAGCCCATAAGAGAATGATAGATTTGACTACATACATAGGCAGATGTGTGGGCACAATGGCACACACCTGTAATTCCAGCAATTCAAGAGGCTGGGGCAGGAGGATTGAGAGTTTGAGGAGACCCTTTGCCACTTAGCAAGACCTTGTCTCAACATTAAAAATTAAAAAGGATTTGAATGTAGCCCAGCAGTAAAGCAACCCCAGGTTCAATTTCCAATTAAAAAGAAAAAGTAAAATGTCTATGCTTTTAAATAAAATGTGTACCAAACTGTATAGTGGTTCACTATAGGAAAAAAACAATGGAACCTGGAGAAAGTGATCAATATAGATATTCAGTATCAATGATTCATTGTTATGACACCAAATCACAGGCAACAAAAGAAAAAGGAAATAAGTTGGACTTTATCAAACTAAAATCCTTGGTGCATCATAATATATATCAAGAGAGCCAAAAGTCCAGGCGTAGTGGTACACACCTGTAATCCTAGCAGCTTGGGAGGCTGAGACAGGAGGATTGCAAATTCAAAGACAGCTTCAGCAACTTAGCAAGTCCCTAAACAACTTTTCTACATCCTTGTCTCAAGATAAAACAAAGAAAGGGGGAGGAGAACTGGGGATGTGGCTCAGGGGTTAAGTGCCCCTGGGTTCAATCCATGGTACAAAAAAAAAAGTGAAAAGGCAATCCATGTGGAAGAATCGGGAGAAGATATTTGGAAATTATGTACCTGATAGAGAATTAATATCCAGTAGGCATAAATGACTCCTATAATCCAACAATAACAACAAAACAACCCAATGAAAATATAGGCAAAAGACTTGAATAGATATTTCTTCAAAGAAAATTACAAAAAGATCAATAAGGACATGAAAAGATGTTAGACATCACTAATCAGTAGGGAAATGAAAATCAAATCAATGAGATACCACATTGAGGTGAAATGTTCAAGGAATGACTGGTAGAAGCTAAAAAGTTGATCTTGTAGAAGTGAAGAGTACAAAAGTAGTTGCCAGAGGCTGAGAAGATTAGAAGGATGGAAGGATAGCCAAAGATTGGTCAAAGTAACAAATAGAGCAAAGGAATACATTCTGGTGACCCAACTGCACAGTAGGGTGACTATAGTTAACAATAATGTGTTGTATGTTTCAAAACAGCTACAAAAGAGGATTTTTAGTGTTAAACCACAAAGAAATGATAAATGTTTGAAGGGATAGATATGCTAATTACCCTAACTTGATCATTATACAACACACATGTATTATAACATCACATTGCAACCCATAAGTTTGTACAATTATTTGCATCAATTTAAAACAGAAAAGAATAGTTACTATAAAAACAAAGACAAAATAACAAGTGTTAGTATGTGGGGAAATGAGAACCTTTGTGCATTGCAAATGATTACCATTTGATCCATGTGATCCAGCAATCCTACTTCTGGATGTATACCCAAAACAAATGAAAGCAGAAACTCAAACAGGTTCATCCATGTTCACAACATGGGTGCTGAAAGGGACTGCCTCTGTTCCTCACAGCAAGTTCTCTTAGAGATCTGAGCAGCATTATTTCATTGCTGCCCCATCAGCCTTCCAAGATCTGGAGAGAGAGTATATCAAGAGGAGTAATGGCGAAAGAAAAGGCCCTACAACAGAAAAGAGGCTGATATGTGAGGAAAAGAAAGAAAGCATTATTTGCAGAATAATGAAAGGCAAAATGATATACGAAGTCAGATTGGTTAGTGGAGTCCTAATCATGTGGAGCCTATGTACCATGATAGTGGGAAGGTGAATTTTATTCCAGGGGTAATAGAAAGACATTGGCAGGGGGGCTGGGATGTGGCTCAGTGGTAGAGCGCTTGCCTTGCATGCCTGAGGCACTGGGTTCAATCCTCAGCACCACATAAAAATAAATCAATAAAGATATTTTAAAAAAAGAAAAAGAAAAGAAAGACATTGGCAGGTTTTAACCTCTTATTATGATCTGATTTAGATTTTAGATTCAAACTTTCTGAAACACTAAACTATATTAACAGCATCCATTCTCTCATACCTCATTTTCTTTCAACTCACAGAAAATCTGACTTATATCCTTTCCTCTCTATTGGAAATAGTTTTACTAAGTTACCAAAGACTTGTTAATTGCTAAATTCAGTTGCTTCTTGTCAATTCCCATCCTGGTTTTCCCCTGGGTCACTTTTGCACATTAACCACTCGCTCCTTAAAATTGCTCTACTGGCTGATTTTCTACATTTTCTAGTTTCCTTTGGTGGCTTTTTTCCATCTATTCCCTAAATATTTATTTCTCTCTCCCCACCCCACCTCAGAATTATGTTCTTAATATTTTCATACTATACCTAAACACTCTCACCTCCTAAATTTCCCCTACATGCTAATGACTCCAAAATTTCTCAAATTTTAACCTCTAGCTCTCTACGCACATTCTTCAAATCTAAATTTTCATCGGTGGATCATGCATATCTACCCCAATGTTGCATAACATTCCAAAACAAAAATCATTATCTTTTAAAATCCTTCGCATATATTTTCTGTATTGAATAATGGCATCCCCAGTCACCCAGTTCACATAACTCCCCAGAATGACATTCCCCACTATTGTCAAAGTATCATTTTTAAAATTTAAAATATGACTATCATACAAATATGAAATGAATATATGCTTCTAAGGTCTATTTAACCCTCTAACGAGGAGACCAGAAAAATGGTAAAGCTGGCTTTCAGAAAAATTAGGGTATACTTAGCCAGTTACAGAATAAGTGAAATAGATTTATGTTCAAACTGATGTCCCACAGGGGGGAAAAAAAAAACTTCCAATATTTGGTGTTACATTTTCTATTAGAGAAAAATTACATTTGCATCTCTATATGACAAAAATCTACAAGTTAGCATTTTCAACAATCTTAACCCTAATCAACAGCAAATAAATCAAAGATATATTTCCTAGTGAATTAAGTAATCACTGGAAAGTTTTATTGAACAGTGCTCCAGTGTAATACACAATCATCCTTTAGCCATTCCTAGTTTTAGACATTCTTGTCTCACACTTGCCTTTGATTCCATGTAAACATTATGTGATGATGGAACTGTATCTGTCTGACTCCAGAGCCTAGGTTGTTCACAAAGAATGTGAATGGTTGGCAAATTCAAGTAGTGCCCAAAAGATGAACAGAAGGACTAGGAAATGGCTTCTGCTTTTCACAATTAGTAGGTAACCATAAGGAAGAGAGTATGGCATTGGAGAAAGGATAGAAAACTATCAGTAGAGCAGACCTACTTAACTGTCAGCTGCTTCACTGCAAAGGCACCAGTACAATTCAGTCAGGAAAAGATCTATGCAACAAATGATGCTACAGAAACTGAATATCATACAAACAAGAAACAAACCTTGATCTCTCCCTACCTTTCTTGTCTTTTACCATATGCAAAAATTAATTTGAGATGGATCACAGACTGGAATGTGAAAGAAAAAGTTCCAAAGCACCTGAAAAAACAACAGAATATCTTCACAACGTTAGGGACAGACAAAATTTCTTAAACAAGGCTTAATCCTAATCATAAAAGGAAAAATTGATAAATTATTTGTAACCAAAATTTAAAATGTGTGCTAATCAAAGACACCATTAGAAAACTGAAAAGGCAAATCAAAACCAAAGGGAAAAAACATACAATACATATATGTAACAAAGCATTAAAAATCATTTATGAAAACAAAAAACCAATAAGAATATTAGATAAAAGAATTATATAGGCATTCTGCAAAGTGTATATCTAAATGGCTAATGAGCATGGGAAAAGGAATTCAACAGCATTGGTTATCAGAAAAATACAGGTTAAAATCATGATTATCATATATGTCCAAAAATGGCTAAAATTAAATTCAAAAAATTTTACAGACTAACAATAGCAAATAGTGGCAAGAATGTAGATCAATTCTCAAGGAAGTATTGCTGATATGAACATGAAATGATACAACCATTTTTGTAAATCTAATATTTAATATTATCTAATGTTAATTAGATAATATTAAATTCACTAATATATATCTAATATTAAACATTCACTTACCTTAGAACACAGTGATTTCATTCTTGAATATATACCCAAGAGAAGTGCTATGTCATCACCCAAAAATGTTCACAAAACTGTTCATTTCAGTGTTAATTATAATAATCCCAAACTGGAAATAACCCAGGTAAAAGAACAAACAAATTTTGTATGTTCATCCAATGGAATACTACCAGAGATACAAGAAAAAAAGTAGAAGTACTGGTACAGTCTACAACAAGGTTGACTTATGGATGTTAGTAGTAGTAGTAGTAGTAGTAGTAGTAGTAGTAGTAATTAAACCCAGGGTTGCTTAATCACTGAGCTACATCCATAGCCTTTGTTTGTTTTGAGACAGGGTCATGCTAAGTCCTTAGGGCCAAGCTAAATTGCTGAGGTTGGTCTTGAACCTGCAGTCCTCCTGCCTCAATCTCCTAGATCACTGAGATTACAGGCCTGTATCAGCATGCTGGGCTCATGGATATTATTTCATGTGAAATAAGTTAAATAGAAAAGACCACATGTAAATAAGCATGTAGCATATGATTTCATTTATGTAAAATTCAATAGCAAGCAGAGCTGATCAATGTTGACTGAATCAGAATTGTGGTTACCTCCAGTCAGTCAGGTATGGATGTAGTAGTGATAAAGAAGCCATTTAGCTATCAGATTAGCTGTGCAATCCTGGGAAAGTCACTTTTTTAAGTTTCCTTATCTCTGTGGTGAGAATGACTATTCTTCACAGAGTCGCTGTCAAAATTGAGTGGGCTGATATCTATAAAATATCCGCATAAGACAAATGGTAAATGCTAGTTCACCTTGAAAACGGACCAGAGTTGCTGAAAATTACCCCCCAACACACATACACACTCACTCACACACATACACACACATACACATAAATGGTTGAAAACTTCGAATAATCTAGAATCAGAAGAAAAAAACAGCAGATGATATGGAACCCAGTCAACAGACACTTAATGAACATTTGTGAGGGTTAGTGCAAATGTGGACCAAAATATTTACATATAAATATTTAAAAATCATAAATCAAACTAACAAATTGTTGAATAAAATGTATTCCATCCTCTTCCTTTGGTAAACATAGTTTATAACAACATGCAGTCCTGCTTTGAAGTTAGAATTCTGAGATTCTCTGGAGCTCCATATTGAATCCTGGAAGTGGGAAGAGCTAAAGAAATGTTCCTCCTCTACCTTCTTCCAGCTCCCAGCTGTACTATGAGGGACCTCCAGTGTATGTGTGTAACTACTCCATTCTGCAAATCCAAGCTCCTTTCTCATCCTTGGCACTCTTTGTCATCCTTGGGCTTAGGAACATATACTTCTATGGCATGGCCCTTGCCATACGAAAGTCCTGAGGAGGCTCAGAGCCATTTGGGCAGAGAATTCTGGGGCTCCAAGTATTTGGAGGGGTGAATGTGGGTTCAATGTGAGTGTGTCTCCTATGTCCTTGGAAATCCTCACCTTATGTGGAAAGGTGAAGAAGGGCCAGAGTGGGTTCTGAAGCCTCTTGTGCCCAGAACTGGGAATAGAGCCAATTAATTGAGGTCTAGGATTATCCACACTTCTGGTTTCTTTTTTTTTTTTTTATTTTTTTAGTTATACATGGACACAATATCTTTATAGTTGATTTATTTTTATTTGGTGCTGAGGATCGAACCCAGTGCCTCACACATGTGAGGCAAGCACTCTGCCAATGAGCCACAACCTCAGCCCCCACACTTCTGGTTTCTAATAGTAAACACAGGTATGTTTTATTGACTAGAAAGAGAAAAACTCTGGACTAGAATGTGCTAAAAATAAAAGTGAAATAAAACTTGTAAATCTTTATTAAGAGGCTAAGAAGTAAGCCAACTGGTCTTTTGAATTTTTATTTAAATTGAATTTGTTTTTGTAACTAATTCATAAAAACATAAAAATTATATATATTTAAGGTACCACATGATACTTCAATATATGTATACATTGTGCAATGTTTAAATCAGATCAAACACATTTGTTTACTCAAAACAAGTTATCATTTCTCTCTAGTGAAAACATTCAAACTCCTTTCTTTAAGCTTTTTGAAATACATAGTACATTATTATTATCTATAGTCACCCTACTATATGCTTTCCTATGGAGTACTGCATAAAACTGAAATGATTTATTAATCTCAGTTCTTTTCTTCAAATCAGAATATTTTGTAGCTAATGGTGGTTCTGAAAGTTGCTTTTGTGAGCCTTGAGTAAAGAAAAAGACATTTCACAGTCTCTCTTTGTCTGGCTTTATATTTCTTACAATCAAATAAGTTGTTTTTAAATATTCATATTTGTAGGATGTCTCCGAACACAAATGGTGTTCTTATTAAAACCATCAGAAACAAAGAATTTTACATTATTTTTTGATGAACTCTCATTAGTAATGAGGCACTAAACATGCTAGTGAATACAATATAAAGGAGAATATTAATAGGGTTATTTTTAGCTACCACCTACATACAACATCAAGACAACATCAAGAGCAAGAGCAAAATAATGGTTCTTTTAGTTTAATAAACCATAATGTTCCTGAAAAATTCTTCTCTTTCCTCCCCAAATAGGGGCATCTAATTATATAAAGTGATTGCTGTAGCAACAGCTTAGCTATGAGTAGAATGGGAGAGAAGTAGAAGGGAGCGAGGGAGGGAGGAGAGGATAAGAAGCAGGAAGGGAGAATGAGTCTATTAAACAAAAATGGTGAATTTAAAAAGAAAAAAAGTATGTTTGCCAAAGAGTAAAATGTGGGAACTGCTTACCAGAAGAGAAAACAAATTCTGAAAAAGATACATTCAGGACTTAAAACAGTCAATATCTGAATATTAAATTACAGGTAAACTTTGTGAATGTAGATTAAAGAAGCCCAGAATCACAGTAGGAGCTTTCATGGGATAGGATAAGAAAATACATACATGTATTTCTAAATTGTACAATTTACCCTACAAGTAAAATTCAACAGAAGGTGAGGTATTATGTAAAGTAAGATAAAAGATTACCCATAGTGCATAATGTATATGTTATAATATGTTCATCTATTATAACAGAAGACAACTAAAAACAAAATATGTGCTACAAATGAACTACAATGAGACAAATCTTCACCAATTGGATTTGCAAAGGTCTAGATTTGGTAATACAAATTTTCTGTGGTGAGTAGCAGGACAAGGCTTCTTCAGACATTCTTGATGGTTAGGTGATTTGGTGAAATTTTAGAGGAGGTCCTTGGAGATGGTATGCATGAAAAATTTAAATACACAAACTGATCCAGAAACTATCCTGTAGACATACCTGCACATGGGCATAAAGCATGTACAAAGCTATTCATGCAGCTTTAAAAAGATTGTAAAAATACTAAATATTCATGAACAGAAGTCAGAATAAATAAATTTATTTACACTCACATCATGGAATTACTATTCATCTTTTAAAAAGACTATTAATACAATTATCTACATGTACAAATATGCAGGGTGTTTATTTTTTTTAAATGCCATTTTTTTTTAGTTGTAGATGGACACGATATCTTTATTTATTTATTTTTATGTGGTGCCGAGGATCGAACCCAGTGCCTCACGCATGCGAGGCAAGCGCTCTACCACTGAGCCACATCCCAGCCCAGCAGGGTGTTTTAAATGTATCAAGTGATCTAAGAGAAAGTAAGACCAGTGTATATAGTACATTAATCATTCAAGTTAGTAATAGTAATAAAGAAGGGTTGCTGCCAGTTTGTATTGTCAATTCTCCTTAACCAGATACTGTCAGAAATACTTAAAGTTGAACAAGTTGATTCATTTTTTTATCTTTTTATTTTTATTTATTTTTGCTGCATGGAAGAAAGTACAGCATAGGGAATTTTTATGGTGTATATACTTAGTAAAAGTGTGTAAAAGGGTTTATTAAGGATTTGGCTTTGGGTAGGTTATTTGGAGCTGGGTTTAAGAAAGCTAGGACAATAATAGTACTGAATATATTGATAAATTTTATCCGCAAAGAGAGCCGACTGTGGAAGAATAAAGCTATGATGGGCTAAATTTCAAGTCTTCCCAAGTAGTCTTTGCTGGCATCCATGAGTAATATTCGGTAGCAGTAAATCGGTGGTTCTCTAAAAGTTTTCTGACTTGCTAGATTGTTCTCTTCTGATGCTTTGACTCAAGGGAACTGACTTTTTCTGGGACTTTCTAACAATCTGTGCCCATTGACAGGTTGCTGTCTTCTCCAGCAGCCATTCTGGGACATGTGAAAACGTGAAGACTCGGAGGCCTCACTACCATGTTCTCAGATCCAGAAGTCCTTGGCTCTTTTGCCATCTCTTTAATCAAAATCTTCACACATTTGTTTTATATATTATGCCCAGGTTTTTGAGTCGTAGAGGGAGAAGAATATATGCTCCATCTTTCAGGAGATGGAAGTCCCTGGGGATACATTTTTGTACTGGTTTTTGTTTTTGCCTTTTTCTTTCTTTTGAAATAAGCATGAATCATCCATTGCAATAAGAAAATACCACAGATTTATATATGCTCTTTCCAAAACTGATGATTGCCAAATATCTGTGAAAAGAATAAAGGAAAATAACAGGATAGAGCTAGAATAAGTAAAGCTGCTCAATTAGGGGTCTCTATATCACTTGGAGCTGAAATCAGAATCCCATCTGGTGAAGGACTGAAGAAGAGCAGATGCAAAAGTCCTTAGGCAGGAATATCCTAGCATACAGAGAGAAAGCTGGTGTCAATGGAGTTCTGTAGTGACAAAAATCAAATCTTCAGAAATTTTAAATCGTCAAAAACTTAAATTTTCAGGAATTTTGTGAAATTAAATTATATAAAACTACAAATAAATGATTCTTAACAAACACAAAAGGCATTAAATACTCTAAATTCTCCATTTTATAATTATTTTATTATTAACCATGCTTTTGAAGTGATTTGTATTGAATGTATATATACATTGTTGAAATGCTATATAATATATAATGTGTTACTTGTGCATCTTCAGTTATCTCATACAGGTAGATTGAAATTAGCCATTATGGGGGTATTTATACCACAGGTACTGCCAAATGCTACAAATTAGGACTTAATTTGCTGTTTTTCTGATTGTCTGAACTTAAGGATTGATAAATAAAATGTTGATAATATAGATTAACCCTAGAAGTATGTTATGCTATTGAGCATTACATTGTGCATAGCACAAACAAATGAGGAAATAATCTTCCAGTATTCAAAAACAATCATTTTGATTCAGCAAAGAAGTCATTTTACATCACTGATGAAGGCATTAAAAGTTTCAATGAGCTTCATTGATTTACTTTCATCTTACTTATGGAGACAGAGGGAAACAGGAAAGGATATCCTTTGTACAAATAAAGCAAAACTTAACAGATATTATTAGTATTAAAATGGTAAAGTAATGGAGCTAGATAAAATTAACTATAAAAATTAGGTGAGTGCTAAAAAATAATCATAATAAGGTATAAGACCAAAGCCAGGGCACGTGAAATGGTATGGCCAGAGTACTAGAAAGAAAACTAGGAAGAAAGGGTGTGCAGGAAACCAAGTAGAAGAAAGGGGTCAACTCAGGTTAATAAATGAACAAAGGCACAATAAGGTATACATACACCATGGAGTATTATTCAACCATAAAGAAGAATGAAATTATGCCATTTGTTGGATGAAACTGCAGACTAGCATACTAAGTGATATAACTGATTCATAAAATCAAAGATTGAATGTTTTCTCTGTTGTGTAGAAGCTAGTCTAATATAAAGAAAAGAGAGAAGAAAAAATAGAATGGGGGAGGGATCCATCAACATAGAAGAAAGATCAATGGAGTAAAGGAAGAGGATTGAGGATAGGGAGGAGGGACAGGGTAAAAGAAGAACAGTGGAATGAATCTGACCTAACTTTCATATGTACATATATGAATATGCTACAGTGAATCTCACCATTATGTATATCCACAAGACACGAATTTTTTTAAAAATACTAAGTAAAAAGCAGAAAAATCAGTAGAGGAAAAGGAACAGGGAGTGGGGGGAGCGCAGAGGAAGGGGAAGTACTGGGGACTAAACTAGAGCAGATTATATTCCATGAATTTATAATTATATCAAAACGAATCCTAATGTTATGTATTACTAACATGAACCAACACAAAAATGAAAAAAAACAAAGGCACATTAATGTTGGAAGTCAGATTTATTAAAAAAAGTCATAGCATTTCTATCAACCAAGATTTATGCAAAATGGATTTTGAAATTTTTCTCTAATTATACGAACTATAAGGTAGAAACCATTTTAAACTCACAAGTTTACCTGGTAGTTGGAGAAAGAATTTCTTCCTCTAACCTAAGTTATAATGAGTCTATCCCTTCCTGCCATTTATTGTTTATAATACAAGTTGTGGGACAAGGGAGGGTGGTTCAGTGATAGAGTGCATGCTTAGCACATGTGAGGCAGTGGTTTCAAACCCCAGCATGAATGCACACGTGCACACACACACAAATGGTTATGTTACAAACAATGGTCTTATGACAAAATTTTGCCGACATTTGTTCAAGCTGTATAGTATTGGCTCATAATGGGATTTCTAAAATTTTAAAACTTGGGAAGAAAGTAACCTTAATCTTTTAGGGATATATCTATTAGTAATCTGCCCTATCCTGCATAACATTATTGAGAATGGATGAGTATATGGGGGTAGATTATACCATTCTTTCTACATTTGTATATGATTGAAAGTTTCTAGATAAAAAGGAGATGATGGTCGTTTTTAATGTAGGGAGGAAACTAAGATAGTCTTTACCTTTGAGAAACTTACATATAACTTAAGAAGACACCGTATCCAAGGATTTAAAACTTAAAGGGTAAAGGGAGAACAGTGTGTATGATAGAAAAAGAGAAGACATGAAGATATTTAGAGTATGCAATGCAGAAAGCCAGACTGCAACCATGAATGGAGAAAAGTAGGAATAAACATTATTGGAATAATTTGTGCTAATTTCTGTGTAATATTTGTATAGGTGTTTTCTCATTTTCTGCTCACACATGTCGCCTAAGATTGATATCATAGGCAAAAAACCTGATATTGAACAAGTTGTTGCTTTTCTTGGGTCACAAAGTTATATAAGGACCTTCCAGGAGAGTAACATTACAAGAAAAGTCAGCTTGTACTGGACAGAGGGAGAGAAGACCATAGACTAGAGACCACATACCACTAAATAAGACCTGAAAAAATCATGCTGAAAATGCTTAATTGTGTTGCTAATGTTTAAAATTCAGGAACAAAGAACAAAGACTTTCAATTTCCACGACTTTTCTTGAAGAACCAAAGATCCAGCAACAGGGATACTCCTACCTCTCACAGCCAAGGCACTGCTGCCCCCTTCAGGTGGGACTTTTGGTGTCCTTTTGCAAGATTCCCTTTGCTGTTATTTTATTGCAAATGCACTGCTTCATTTTGTTCATTAAGGCCTATATAGGGATTTGAATTCATTTATATACTAATTGCACTCAGCCTGGAGTGCTCGACAAGCTAGCGTGGGTCTGATCAGTGAAAGAGAAAAGAGTAGAGCCTTAGATATGTGATTCTCAATGTGATTTGTCCACCACATGTTGAGAACTATGCTCCAAACCACTTCTCTAGCAATTAATCCTGTACTCCTCACCTACAGTAATATCCCTTGCAGAGTTTTCTTGTGCTGTAAATGCTAAGTTCCCTATGAATGAGTGGTGTGATTCAGAAGAGGGCATGATTATTTCCTCTGTATCAAGACAAAGAATTTGAAAAGTTGGTTTGAAATTTTAAAAGAAAAGAGAAAGCATTCCAGAGTAAGGGTTAATCAAAAGAAAAAGCATGAGCCTCAGAAAGTACAAAATATGTGCAGGGAGTGGAAAGTGGGCTAGGATGCTTGAAGCTGAGGCTCCTTCATGCAAGTAACTAAGGAATTGAGAGAATCACAGAAATGTCAAAACAGGAAGGAATTCACAGATCATCCATATTTGAAGCACTTCTTTTTACAGAAGACAGTCCAGAACTTGAGAAGATAGTTGACTTGCTCAATTTCACACAGCTGTTTGGTGAAGGAATTGAGATGCGATCTTCTCTCCAATCCTCTCCTTCATACTTTGCCTCAATGTGGGTTGTATCCTGTACAAGGAGAGAAATACTGGGTTGCTGCCGAGTTTCAGTCATATTGTTTTTCTAGACATCAAGCAGCAGTTACCCTTTTCCTTCCATCACTCACTCACACCTCATAATCTCAACCAAGAACCAAACCAATGGGCTGGGATTGTAGCTCAGTGGTAGAGTGCTTGCCTTGCATGCATGAGGCACTGGATTCGATCCTCAGCACCACATAAAAATAAAGATATTGTGTCCATCTACAACTAAAAAAATATTTTTAAAAAAAGAACCAAGCCAAGAAAGTGCTGGTGGGAAATTTGATAAGTAGAGCAAAGGATTAGTGGATGCATCACACCACTTTCTGCCATTATATGATTACATTTGTCCCCTTTCCAAAATGATATGCTCAGCTTCTAAATTCACCATTACTACCACACCCATTAAGGGCAAGGAACCATGAGAGGAATTTTCAATCCCCTAAAGCAAGCATTAGGAAAGATATGTTATGCTGGCTGGCAACTCTCAAGTTCAGCATTTATAATTAGTTATCAGAGTCTGAAAGTAGTCTTCAGTTTCAGTGTTGCCTAGAAGACACTGACAGAGTGCCTCTAGCTTTCATTCCACTGTTGGTGATGCCTAGTTTGCATCCTGGAATTCAGGACTGACACTATAGCATAGTGTTAAGATGGCAGGCTTTGGATTTGAATCTAGGTTTAGCATTTACCAACTAAGTGATATAAACAATTTATTTAACCTCTCCACACATCCATTTGCACATATGGTGGCCAAAATCATATTTACCATCTACATTGGATTATTATGAGGACTGAGTACCTTTACTTAAGTTTCTCCCAAATCAGGATAGGTTGAGGTCTGGCACTGACCATGTGGCTTCCCCAGGAAGCCTGAGAGAAAGTTCCCTCTCTCTTCGACCTTCCTGTTCATCGTGTGGCATTTGATTGGCTCTTTAATACTCTAATGGTCTCAGAAATCTCCCTGATCAGGAGGTCCTGCGGCCCAGAGGTGTAGAGCGCCTCAGAGAAGTTTCCTCATTCCTTGGATTCAGGTTGACTCAAAGGGCAAAAGCCAAATACTGGGGTTTTTTTTGGCCCTTTAATTTAATTTCAGTTTTTAAGTCTTAATCTTAAACACTCAGCAAGCCATTCATCAGTTATAAAGTAGGGGTATTGGGCTTTAACTTTAAGGTCTATCCTATAGGTGGTGGCTGATTTATTTTAAAATAATCTGGGTTGGTTGTTCTCGAGGTAATACCTCTTTAAAACATTAACAGGCAATAGTCAGAGTTTAAGGAAAATACAAAATAAAATTAACAATAATAAAAACATATTTAGTTTGTGTAACAGCTTTCTCAAAGTTTGGCTGAGTTACATATTATATCCCTGTTTAAAGTCCTAATGATCTTTACAACAAAATTAATCCTTTGAACATATCTTTAAATGAACTGGAGTCTGGTCTACATTGAAGCCATTGTAGTAAGCTAGGAGACAGAACTATCTCAGGTAAGACAGGGCTCCTTGCAAAATAAATAGATTAGGTCCTCATTTATTTAAAAGATCAGTCTGATGTGAAAATAATTTAAAGCCTTATTGATGATAGGTTCAGTTATAAAACATTAAATCAGATAAATTGATACCATACAAGTTCAGTTTGGAGAACATCAGCTTGATATAATGCTGTTTTTAAAACCTTCTATTTTAAAGCTTGTATATTTGAAAGAAATGAACACAATTTAATATGAAAATAGGACTAATAGCAGCATAATTGCATTGACATTGTTTAAACAGTTATATAAACCTTAATTTTTGAAAGTTAGTTTCCCAAGTGATAAAACCTGACAAATGTAAGAAAGTTATCTTATTAAGAGCAGAACATTGTTTTAGATTTTAACTTTTTGTTTAATTACAGTTGTAAACCTTTTGATTAGAAATATTTTCTTTCTTTCCAATAAATACCATATTTAGAATCTTTAATTCCTTCTGTTCATATCTCAAAGCAATCCTTGTAAATTTTTTGAACTTAGACAACAGTTGAAACCTTTAAAACTTCATATAGGAATGTATAAACCTTTGTGTTTATTCGATTTACATTGAACCTTTTAAATCATGTGAATTAAAAATATTTGGATCCATTTTTTAGGTTTAATTGATGAGTGCTCATTATGTACATAGAAATTAAGAAAAGAAAGAGTCTTAGAAGAAAAATGAGGCGGCTGGCAAAAATAAAAATAGAGGGTGGTTGGTCCGACAGCCCGTAGACGAGCGAGAGAGAGTTTCGCTGGTCTGTGGCAGCCCCGCCAGTCCACCCGAGCTGCGCGCTGATGAAGCAAGAGACACTGGAATGCAGGGTGGGCGGGCCTGCCTAACGCTCTGTCTCTGCTGTCTGGCGCTGGGACCGAGGCCAACTCTGCCTCCTGGGAAGGCGGCACTGCAGCTGGGGGGGTGGGGGAGCTGAGAGTGAGGGGAGGGGCTACCGCATGGCAGGGAGCCCAAAAATGCCCAGCGGCAAGCCTGGGGGGAGGGGCTGCTGAAAGGCAGGCAGCCCAGCATCCGTGAGTGGCAGCGGCACGAGGAAGGAGATAGAGGAGCAAATGGGAAATGGGGCTTTTAGCGAGAAGAACTTGAGAGGACAGAACAGATGGGAAAGAAGGGAGGGGTGAGAGTGCATTTTCCAACAAAGCCTCGATGAAAGGAATTTTTGTCCATTTCCCCATTCGGTGACAAAAATTAGCCAGATCAGTGAGGATTTGAAAATCAAAAGTTCCCCCTGGAGTCCATTTTGGTCCATTATCTAAGCCATAGTACAGTGGAGTTTTGAGGTCTAGAGAAGAGTTGGGGTTCCTTGTGACTTCTCAGCAGTCCCAGGGAGTGGGTGGGAACATAAAAAGGCGTCCCAAAAAATGCTTGCATCCACAGGAGAACGAGAGGACCAGGTGGAAAATTGAGGTGTCCCTTGAACTTTCCGGGGCCCGGACGGCAGCAGCAAATGGCTAACATGAGGATCAGGAATGTCTTCCCAGTCCACGTGGCCTCGAGCAGACAGAGAGCCCATGCACATGTGCGACTTATCGGATGGGCCTCTGGAGCGGACGGTGTGGGGGGCAAGCTGAGGAGTCAGAGGAAAGGGCGGGGGGGCCTACCTCATTCTTGTCGGTCCAGGTAAGGAAGACAGAGAGCAGCTCAGGAGTTCTCCCGGTCTGGAGGACTTGCCTCAACCCCGGTACGGGGGAGGTTCAAAACCCTCCCGGGTTTTGCGCACCATTATGTAAAGACTAGATGACCAGGAGGAGATGAATTAAGCGGCTCAGCAAGACTTTATTGGAATACATGCTCTCGGGCCGAATCCTCCCGTCCATCAGAGTGTGTCCAGGAGAATGGTGCTGGGGCTCCAGCTTAGGGAGAATTTGAAAGGCCCGGTCAGGAAGGGGAGGGCTTGGGGGCAGGAAAAGAAGGCCAGAGTCCTTCCTGGATAGGTCAGGAAAAACCCACTGATAGACAGGAGGCGTGTCTACTGGTGACATCAGCATCTGGCTCTCCCCTCCGTTTGGCAGCTGCTGACTGGTCTCTCTAATTGGACATCTTAGACCCTTATCCAACCTAACATTCAATAAATGACATCGCTACTTAAAGTACACTATGTGCACTAAGATGGCAAAAGGAAAGTCTTCTCAAGTAAAAAGGGGAAACACTGTAACTGAGGAGTTGAGATGAATGGAATCAAACCAGAAACCTGGAAGTCATCTTTCAGTCTACCTCCTTCATTTCCCCTACCTCCCACTTTTTTCTCCATGTTCTGTCAATTTAATCACCTTAACATCTCTCCTTTCCCTCTTCCCCATGCCAGTTACACTACCTTAAAGCAAGCACTTCGCATCTATTGTTTAAATATGGTCTTCCTGCCAGTCTCCCTTTCTGGCCTCTTCCTGACTTCTAGCCAATCCCTTCATTCAGTGCAATCAGAATGCTTTTTGAAAAAACCTAATTCTGATGAGGTCATCCTCTACTTCAGATACTTCATTGATTCACCGCTTCTTTTTTGGAGAAAGTAAACCTCTTTAGATTACAAGACTGTTCATGACCTACTCCTAATTATTTATGCAACACATCTCCCCTGTATCTTACCCTCAACTCCTAAACCCAGGCATAAGAGATACTAAGATAAGTCATGCTTTCTCATCATCAGTGCCATTGTCCAACTCTTTCCCATATTTCTTCATCTAGCGAATTTCTAGTTTTTTATTTGAGAATTCAAGCTATAATCACCTTCTATTAAAAAAATGTATTCCTCGTACTTCCTCTTTCCTATTGGTCTGGGTCAGTGATCAAATAGCATCTCTATATGTTTCTTAAAACTTGTGAGTTGCATTATAAACATCTATTTACCTTCTGTCTTACTAATTACATTATTGTTCTTCATAACCAAATACTTAATATTTATTTGCATGATCAATAACTTCAAAAGATGATATTTATCCTTACTGAAGTCTAAGACTCATTTTATTATGACACAATCTTCCTAAAGCAAAGAACATTTTCTTTGTAATTATAGTGCCTGACATACCTCCCAGCATACATTTAGCACTCAGTAAGTAATATTTCAATTAATAAATAAAATTTAAAGTTCTGAAAATATTTCCACTCACAGAGATTGTATAAGTTTGCCACCTGTGGTAATAAGACTGTTTAAAAGATAATTCCCTGTATAGATAGTATTTTAAACTGGGAATCTCATTGGATATCTGCCAGACCTCTAGCTAAGTGGCTATTAAATTTGACCAGGTGTTCTACTTTTTCACCCTTGATTGCCTTAAAACCCTTTCCATGAAAAGCGTTTAGTCTTATTGGTTTAGCTGATGGAGTCTAGAAGAGTGGTTGTCAAACTCAGATATATCAGAATAACCTGGAAAGCTTTCTAAAAGTAGAGATGTTTGAACCCTAGTCCCAAAGATTCTAGCTCATTAATTAATGAGGGTAGGGGCAAAGCTTTCAGTTTGTGTTTTTTGTTTTGTTTTGTTTTGTGGTTCTGGGAATTAAACATAGGGCTTTGTGCATGCTAGGCAAGTAGTCTGTCACTGAGCTGTAGCCACAGACAAAAGTCAATATTTTTAATAAGATCTTGAAGAAAAAGAAAAATTATTATTCCCTATAATAAACAGATCTATAGGCCATATCTACATGCAGGATGTCATTTCTGCAATTGGACACCCCCTTAGGTGTTATTTCCTCTAGACAAGTGTTGTAACCCATTTCAAAAGAATTTATCAGCATCCTTTACAAATAGCCCATCCCAGCAGATGTCACAATCAAACCTTGCTCCAAACATTGAGTCTGTTCCAATCACAACAGGATCTGTGACTACAATTGAGGGGCTGCAGGATGAAAATAAGCCTTCCTCCTCCTGTCCCTCATAAGCTGCCTGAGGGTGTCATGGTATTCTGCCCCTGGACCATTTGCAGAAAATTTAGTCACTTTATACAGAGAGCAGAAACTGGAACTGTCTTGTCCTGTGTTTGTTCTTTATCTCCCCTCTTACTTTTACATCTACCCTAGGAAATGTCATGAAAAGAGCCAGCAGTTTGTTTGTTCCAGAATGGTTGGATGTCATTATGGTACTCTCCAGACCAAGAGAGTCTGCTTTACTCGTATTAATCTATTATTGTCCTGAAGTATGAAATTTGCTTTATGACTGGTATCAGAATACTCAAAAACTGGAAAAGATGTTTCCAATTGATAAACCTGAGTTAATGGTAATCTGGAACAGCCAAAAGGAGCCTAAGAAAATTCCTATGATGGTCCAGTGGAGTCAGAATGTCTGTAGAAGCTCTTATTTCTCATGTTTTTTAGAACAAAATATTTCCATAGTAGAATAGAGTGCCTCTGTTTTACTGAAGAATATAAGGAGACTCTGTACCTATGCAGATGGTAAATGATAATAGCTTTGACTTTTCTGAGTTTAAGTAAAATTTGGTGATATATTTTTATAATTTAAATTCCAAGGATTTTTCATTGAATAGCTTTATTGAAATACATATTTTATTTTATAATTGAAGTTAATAATAATAATATAGTATGTCATGGGATATTCTTTTGTAGCCAATTTTGCTGTAATGGAGATATTTAATAAAAACAAAGAACCATAGTTTCAGATTATACTTTAGAAAAGATTGTTGTATAAATATACATAACATATACCCATTTTTATATAGTTCCTTTTCAATTTTTCTTTTTTTTTTTTTTTTTTTTGGTACTGGGGATTGAACTCAGGGGCACTCGACCACTGAGCCACATCCCCAACCCTATTTTTTGTGTTTTATGTAGAGACAGGGTCTCGCTGAGTTGCTTAGTGCCTCGCCGTTGCTGAGGCTGGCTTTGAACTCGCAATTCTCCTGTCTCAGCCTCCCTAAGTGCTGGGATTACAAGCGTGAGCCACCACACCCGGCTCAATTTTTCTTATGTTATTAATTTAACACTCCACTTACTATTTTGTTTAATCTGCTTAATATCTAGCAAGTTCTTTAGTGAAACATCATATTTTATTCAATTTTGAAAAGTTTTTGTGTGTTCTAATTCCTATTCTGAGTTTAATTGATAAAAATTAACCTGAAAAGAAAAAGATGATCAGCCAAGTCTGAAATGTTAATTTGAAAAAGTATATTAATAATTGCCTTATAAAAACAAATGTCTCACATTAAAGGCCACATAAAGAAAATACGTGACACTTCATGAGAAAAATTGCTTTACTGAATTTCTTCAATTAAACCACTAGATGGCAATATCTTTGTTTCTTTATGAATCAACTAGACAACTGGCTCTTGAAGAACACAATTATATTTTTAAAAGATACTGAATTGCTATTTCTCAATTCTATCTAAAACAGGAAAGAAAAAAAGGAAATCAAAGAGGAAGAAATTATAGTATATTTAAAGGGCATTTTTTTGTGTGTGAGTTGGCTGATTACAACAAAGCCACTGTGTCACCTAGGTAGAAAGGAATGGCTTTGGCTTCCCTTTGGAGTCAAGATTCCAAGCCTATAAGGAGACCTTATACAGAGGTTTCATAGATGAACAGTGTTTATGAATCTGTCCACCTTATTTCAACTATTTGATTTTTACCTTCTCAACTAATTTCATCATTTCTAAAACTTCTTTCTCCTCTTTGTGGATTAGAAACCACGGCCAAAGATGAAAGGAAGGTTTTGAGAGCAGACAATATTTGTGATGGAGATTTCCCTACCTCAGAAAGTTTTACACTGCATGCAAAAATTAGTCACTGTACCCCAAGTCCTTTTTCTATCCTGGGATCACTACCACTGATTTTGTTAAATCTAGGTTTACAAATTTAGTAACCTGTATTTGTTTTTTATTTGAAACTATCAAAATATGATCATCAAAACATTAAGCATTTGATTGCTAAATTGCAATGTTTTAAAAAATAAAAAGATATAAAAATAATTTTTAGTCTAATGCAAACATAAAATGAACAGATATGAAAGATTTTATGAAACTCATTAATGAGGAAATCAATTTAAAAGGAATTTTCAAAAACACATACATAAATACACAATCAAGAATGTTGAGAAGAGCCAGCTAGGCATGATCCTGCATGCCTATAATCCCAGCAGCTCAGAAGACTGAAGCAGAAGGAATGCAAGTTCAAGGCCAGCCTTTGCAACTTAGCAATACCCTGTCTCAAAATAAAAAATTAAAACAGCTGGGGATGTGGCTCAGTGGCTGAGCATCCATTGGCTTAACCCCTGGAACCAGAAAAAATGTTGGAAAGAACTTTGTAATGCAAAACTTCAATATTCCATTCTATAAGGCAACAAAATATGTCGTGGTATTCATTTTATAAGACATAAAATGATTGCATTTCTAACAGACTAATTAATTGGTATTGCTGTGTTTAAGAATTATTTGCATTACTCTTAGATTTGTGTAATTTCAACCCATATTGAAATGTAAAATAGCCTCTTCAACGGAAATTTGGTCAAGTCAAAGGTATACAATTATATTACATAATCAGGTAATCTCCAGAAGATCTATCAAACTCAGTAATCTTTACCTTTTCCATGTGGTATGCAATTTCCCCAATATTGTCATTTAAAAAAAATAATTATCTTGGTGGGATCAGCAGTATCACAGAAGTCTTATTTCATGTGCTGCAATATTAGGACAAGCCACAAGGAGGCGCCTTTTGTACTAGATTTCCTGAACAAATGGTGAATAGGGCCAATGATTAAATTTAGGACATTGTCATTAGGTTTTGGAATACATTAAGCAAACATTGAATTTCCTTAGGTCTATAAATAGATACCTTAGGAGATGAACAAATAATCGTCCCTAAAGTAAAAGAAAATAGAAGTGACTCCTCTGACTTAACTATTTTAAGCGTGATATGCCACTTAATATTCTCAAATGTGGGTGTTGAGGGTGTAGCTCAGTAGCAAGTAGCACTTGTCTAGCACGTGTGAAGTCTCGGGTCTGATCTTAAAAAAAAAAAAAATCCCAAATCTAGAGATGTATACCAATTTTTCCAGAGACTAGATTTGGTAAAATTATAAAATGCAAATATCTACAAGGGCAAAGCAGATAAGTAAAATGTGGAAAACAGACTGGAAAAATGTAATCCCAGGATTTTGTCTCATACATTTATGACACAACTGGGAACTATCAGAAATGAGGGGCCTTTCAAGGTTTAGAGTTGTAACAACTCGGAAAAAACTTAAATATCAAATATCAATGTTATCACCTATTCTCCTCATTCCCTACCTTAATGCTATCATTAAGTGTTAAGGACATTGAAAGAAATCAACAAATATCTGTTGATTTAGTTGTACTTCAAACAAGAGGTCAAGTGGGAGGATTAATATAACAACCTTAATTTCTGCCAAGTGTATTATAACTCAGACGCTTGTATGTGTGTGTATGTGTATGTGTACATGTGTGTGTGTGTACTGTATTAATTTCTTAAAATTAGTGGAGAAAAAAAAGGTGTGATTCGATTATTAACAGTAAAATTCCAGAATAGAACTGGAAATACAATCACAGCCTACTTTACTCCCTAAGGATTTCATAAATCTGCTGATGAAGGAAAGTGTATTTCAACTGACCACAACCCCTATGAAAACATATACCAAGGGCTCCACCATTACCACTACCTTTTGGTCTACTTGAAGAAATCTGACCTGAACTGAACCAGTCAGACTCTTTTCCTCAGGACTTCTGAACATGGGAATGGAGCCAATGAGTCAGATAGTGTGAAGTACTTGAACTGCAAGGTTAGGGCAAGATCTAACAAAGGACAGCAAATAAGAGAAGCAGAGGTCATAATACTCTGAGGAGATTAAAGAAAACATGGTTGTTTTTTTTTTTAATCACTTTTTCATTTCCTAGCGTAATGATGGTGCATAATGATCTTATTTCTTCACTGATTTTTGAAATTGCCCGTTTTTTTCTTTTTGATAAACCTCACCTATATTGCTGCTGATTTGTGTGTACATTTTTTACATGTACACACAATTGATAACCCCTACTTGTTGCAACACTGCCAGATACATGGAAACTCTTCCTAAGCAGAATGGAAAGACCTCATTTATGTGACCTGAGAAAACACTGTGGTCTGTGGTGTTCATGGTGATTCATTTTTTTTTTTACTTTACTTATTTTTTATGTGGTGCTGAGGATTAAATTCAGTGCCTCACATGTGATAGGCAAGCACTACCACGGAGCCACAACCCCAGCCCTTCATGGTGATTCTTACATCTGTTTCTCAAGTAATTTTATTATTATGAATGCAAAGGTTAAATTGAAGTGTTGCCAAAGTGAAATGAAATAGAACCTTAGTGTCAAGTTAAGTCTTTCTGGAAATTTTCTTTATAATTCTTTCAACATCATATATTTCTATTAGATATATCAAATTCTTAGTGGCTCTTATTAGGCCTTCTTCACTAAAGTTTATGATTTTTATAGTTTTAGGCATAATATTATTATTAATATTTAAAATAATATTATTTTAATATTTTAAAAATTTTCCAATTTATTGTCTATTTAATGATCAGGTATTTTTAATTTTTTAAAAAATATTTTTTAAATTGTCTATGGACTTTTATTTTATTTATCTATCTGTTCCTTTATTTATTTATACATGGTGCTGAGAATAGAACCCAGTTCCTTGCACATGCTAGGCAATCACTCTATCACTGAGCTATTTTGTGTTTTATGTAGAGACAGGATCTCACTGAGTTGCTTAGCACCTTGCCATTGCTGAGGCTGGCTTTGAACTCGCGATTCTCCTGTCTCAGCCTCCCAGCCCTTATTTTAAGTTTTAAATAAGCTGAATAGCTCAATGGAAACCAGTCCTCTCAAGATAAATGCATTTCTCCTTGATTCTTTGATCAATAATTCAATTACTCTTTTTTCCTTTCTTGTGTTTCATTTTCCTAATAGCTTACCAGAATCTTTCTTTGGCTAACTTAATATGGAACACATTTCAAATGATTTTTTACTTTTATATTCATTCATTTATTCCCATATTACTTAGTTCAGTACTATATGTTGAATAAATAATAACTAAAATTAATTAGAGAAGATGCATTTTTAAGCTTAAAATGTAGATTTTTCAAAAAAATATTTCCCAGGTCTTTTACTGGCAAGTAGCTTTATGATTATATTCAATTATTCCAACTATGTTAACAATCACATTACAGATAATTAAATTTTATTATTATTATTTTGCTATGAACTAAGAGTACAATAAGAATAAATGGACTCCACAGCTTCTCTACCTCTAGTAACAACTTTCATTGCATATTAATTTTTACCATCAGTAAGTAAATATGTAAATATTAAAGGATATTAATCTGGAAATCAATAATTAAAGCTAATTATTGTTGTAGGGAAATCCTGATACTGCTCAGATTTAGGGTGAGAAAGAAAAGAAATAAAGGGAGAGCAAGGGAGAAGAAATCCAATAGGAAGCTCCTACCGTGACCTGTGTTGGAGGAAATAGAACCCTGAAATAAACTAAAGGGGAAGTGACAAAAAGAGACAAGTTCAAGTCACCTCATGAAGATGATAGTGTTATTACTAGAAAAACAAAATAACTGAGAATTTGACTGGATTTCTGAAAGAGAAGTGGGAAAGTCAAGAGATTTGTTCTATATACTGAATGTTTGCTACTGCAAAATGCTTTTGTTGAAACATAACCCCAATATAACGATATTTGCAGGTAAGGCCTTTGGGAATAGATTAGATCATGGGATTTATTCCTTTGGGAATTGATTAGCTATGGGATTAATTACTTTAAAAAAGGAACCACTAAGAACTCGTTCATGCTTTTTACCATTTGAGGTCACATTGATAGGACAGCAGGCTATGAACTAGGAAATTGGCCCTCACCAAATCTGTGAGCATCTTGATCATGGAGTTTACAGCCAGATAGGTTTCACTGGTGATTTCTATGAATCACTGAAGGAGGAATTAATTCCAAAACTCAAACTTTTCCCCAAAAAATAAAAATTGGGGACTAGAAGTCCTAGTCAGAGCAATTATGCAAGAAAATGAAATAAAAGGCATTCAAACATGAAAAGAAGAAGTAAAATTATCTGTTTTCAGATGACACGATATTATATATGGAAATCCAGAAGCATTGGCACAGCAGCAGTACACACCTGTAATTCCAGTGATTCAAGAGACTGAGGTAGGAGGATTCCAAGTTCAAGGCCAGCCTGGGAAGCTTAGCAAGCATTTGTCTCAAAATTGAAAATAAAAAGGGCTGGCGATATACCTCAGTGGTAAAATTCCCCTGGGTTCAATCCCCAGTACCACATATAGAAAGTCCAAAAGAATCCAGCTAAAATTGCTAAAGATAATAAAAATAATTCAGTAGAATTCAGAATACAACATCAACATACAAAACTCAGTAGCATTTGTGTACATTAACAATGAATTATAAAAAAAATTAAGACACTTGTAATCCCAACACTTTGGGAGGCTGAGATAGGAGAGTTCAAAGTCAGCCTCAGCAACAGCAAGGTGCTAAGCAACTCAGTGAGACCCTATCTCTACATAAAACACAAAATAGAGCTGGAGATGTGGCTCAGTGGTCAAGTACCCCTGAGTTCAACCCCCAGTACCAAAAAAAAAAAAAAAAATTAAGAAAATATCCTACTTATAATGCTACCAAAAAGGCCAAAATATTTAGTAATAAATTTAACCAAAGGGTTGAAAAATGTGTATATCTAGAACAATAAAACATTGGTGAAAGAAATTAAACACAAATGAAAAGATATCCACTCTTCATGGATTGAAAGAATCAGCACTGTAAAAATGTCTATGCTACCCAAAGTGATCTATGGATTCAAAGCAATCTCTATTAAAATTCCAATTTTAAAATTCGTATGGAACCACAAAGCACCTCATGTACCTAAAGCAATCTTAAGAAAGGAGAATAATGCTTCCTAATTTTAAATTTTCTTAAAATTTATGCTAAACAAAATAGTATTGTACTGGCACTAAAACAGATGCACAAACTAATGAAACAGAACAGAAAGCCTGGGATTGGGGAGAATGCAAATACAGTGAACTAATTTTCAACAAGGTGCTAAGAAAGGATAGCTTCTTCAATACATGATGCTGAGAAAACTGGATGTCCACCTGCAGAAAGAAGGGGGAAAGGAGGAAGGGCGGACAGACTGACAGAAGGAAGGAAGGAAGGAAAGAAGGAAGGAGGGAGGGAGGGAAGGGGGGAAGAAAGAAGGAAGGGAAGGAATGAAGGAAGGAAAAAAGGAAGGGAAATTGGGTCTTTATTCAGGCTTTTAAAATTGTAGACCAACATAGATATTGTTTTAATTGGTTTGTGTGTATCCCAGGCACTCATACTTTCACAAAATTGCTACATGATTTAAATGTATAGAATTGCTATTTCTCTAGCTGGGATGTAACTCGTGGTTCAACACTTGCCTACCATGTATAAGGCCCTGGGTTCAATCCACATTATTGCAAATTTCCTATTATTCAAATATGTCTGGACTCATTTTTTTTTAATTGGAGGGTTGTTCTGGCATAAATTTTAGAGTTATATCATACCTATTATTTACTTTGGGAGAGTCCTGGGATTACCTGAGAAAGGTTGGCAGCCATTTGCAGAAAACTGCAGAAATCAGTACAGAGGACGCTTTATGCAGTCTAGCACACTCCAGGGCAAAGAACAGTGGGATTACATTTAATATTGGTTAATGGACTTTCGTGCTGTGCTGGGAAGGCCATTAGTTGATGTAATAAAGACCCAGCTACAGGGACATCTTGGGAGATAAAGCATTCTGGGTAGTATTTTTCAGCATAGTTTTATGATCCTTCCTTTAGTCTTCAAAACGTGTTGTAACCATTGGAATACAAATTGTTCTAAAATGTTTTTTAGGCTTGTTTTCCTAAGCAGTATATTGAACATAGTTCAATCTTTTTGTAATAACAGAATATTATTAGAAATGATTCCGAAGTAATCAGTCAACAAATGGAAGTGTGAGTTGGAAATAGTGAGGTGAAGCAGGATTATTCAAGAACAGCAGGTCAGTGGAACCTTGCCCCCTAACTTTCAGGAACAGCAGTTCATTTTTGTTATGGCCCAGATCCATGGTCACATAAGACAAAATTCACACCAGGGTGTGGGCAGTACAAGAATGCCAGATTCATAACTATCACGGTCCCAAATTTTCTGGTATCACCGCAAGTACTAGTGTTAAGACAATTAGCTTAGTTTTTCTAGTACTTAATCTCTGAGGGAAGCCAAATCAAAATTAGAAACTGTAAGGAGAATATGCCCTAGCATTTCTGGACATGCCATGACTCACTAAATTGCTGGCCATAAGGAACAGCAGCCACTGACATGCTTAGTCATGCCTGCTTGCAGTCCATAAGGGGCTGTAAGGGGCACTAGCCATAGGTATGCTTAGCAATGACTGGTTACAATTGATAGTAAGCACAACTCCATGGACATGTGCAAAGAATATGCCTAGTTGCAATTACATTATCTCACTGGACATAAACAATGGACATTGACTTCCATTGGGTGTAACCAATTACCAGCTAACACCCACCAACTTGGAACTGTATTTAAACTGCTTGTCCTGCCACATCGGGGGCTTTTGCTCCAAGGACATCAGTGAGACTGACCACCTTGCTGTTCATCCTTGGATCAACTCCACCATTCCCTGACGTCCAGCTGTGGGCTGAAGAGAACCACCAGACAAGGAAAACATTGGCTAAGAGAAGTCACCTGGCACCAGAGGTAGTTTGGGGCTCGTGGTTGCCCTAGGATTGTGTGAATTGCTTGTAGTGTTTAGTTGCCCTAGGACAGTGTGACTTGCCTACAGTGTTTAATTAGTATATGCTGAGTGCTAGTTGGGGTGCTCCAGCACACCCAACACTTTTTGCATTAACTGTTTATATTTGGTAATTGCTGTGATTGAATATACACTTGCATTTAAAGACAGTCCGCCTCTGAGTAATTATTAATTGCACCGCTCGCAACAGAAACTAACTTATGGATTTATCTTGAGAAATCTCTGACACTAGAATTCAAAACTAGTCCTCACAAATGACAATTTTCCTGTTTATGAGAAGAATAGAGTAGTGGTTAATAGTGCAGACCCTGGAGCCAAGCTGCCTGGATCTTACTCCTGGCTGGTTTATCTGTAAAGTATCTCAGGCTCTCCATGCCAAAAAGAGGATGAGGGGAGGCAAGATAGTAATAGCACTTGCTTTGCTGTGAGGAACAAGTAATGTAAGTAGAGAAAAATAGCGTTGGAAGTATGATAATGATATTTTTTTAAAGTGTTGTATAAGCAGGACAACATGGGAGTAAGTTATGTTGAAGGATAATTTTCAAAAAAGTTAAAGTCGGGCTGGGGCTGTAGCTCAGCGGTAGAGCGCTTGCCTAGCATGCGTGAGGCACTGGGTTCGATCCTCAGCACCACATATAAGTAATAAATGAAAAAAATAAAACCCATCAACAACTAAAAAAAAATTTAAAAAGAAAAAGTTAAAGTCATGGCTCGGATATAGACATAAAATAAACATGCCAAAGATTCTATTTAAGCCATTCTTAATGAATGAGAAACAGGACAATGTTGTAACTTTCAAAGGGAAAGTCAAAAAGCAGAGATATCTATAGATCAGAATTATTGAAATGAATTTGGAAAGATATAAACTGGCATTTTTGGAGTGAGAATGCTTCTGTGATCCTTCTACCAAACAGAATATATGTATATGTGTGTTTACAGATAAGAATTTTACACATTGCTATCATCTGATTACCACTTACAGTTCAAAAGCAATGATAACTGTAGAAACCCCCTAAAGTCAGATAACCTGAAAGGATGTGCTCTGAATAATCCAAGACTTTCCACTGAAGCACAAGTTTTGCCCTTCAGTCTCCACTCTTTTAATCAAGATAACCTCAGCCGGGCGTGGTGGCGCAAGCCTGTAATCCCAGCACTTAGGGAGGCTGAGACAGGAGAATCGTGAGTTCAAAGCCAGCCTCAGCAACGGCTAGGTGCTAAGCAACACAAAATAGGGCTGAGGATGTGGCTCAGTGGTCAAAAACACAAAATAGGGCTGAGGATGTGGCTCAGTGGTCAAGTGCCCCTGAGTTCCATTCCTGGTACCAAAAAAACCAAAACCAAAACAAAAAACCTCAAAGTTTATTCTCAAGCACAAAATGAGGCTGGTCTCATCAGGTTTGGTTTGATTATTTACATAGGTATAGTGATGAACCCAGCCTAATTCTATCTTAAGATTGAAAGCCATTTCGACAAGAGGTCATAAAGGTTTATTTTTTGTTTTACTTGCTTGGACCATGTTTGGCTTTGATTAGGTAACTGCCCTCCTTAAAATCTCAGTCGTGCCCCCATGCTGGAACCTGAGTTTACTCCCTTATGTAAAGATGTTAAGCTATATATATCATTGATTTGCTATCTGCTTCTGTATTGCATTTGCCAGAACCCTGTCAAGTTGTAAATTCCTCAGATACCTACCTTTATAATTCTCTGTTATAAAAACCTCCGTGCTCCTGGACAAGGCTGCTGCCCTCACTGTTTGAAGGGAACAGCCACTGTACAGCTAATTTGTGTGCACAATATAAGCTTTCTTAATTTGATTTAAAATTGGAGTTGGTTGTCCTTTCTTTGCATCTTGGGTTCAATAATAGCAAGTCTGGATTACCGCACAGGGCTTTTAAAAGTTTGATTCAAGAAAATCTAGTGGTATAATGAATAATTATAAAATTAGTTTCATCTGTAAATTTTCATAAATAATTTCAGATTAGATCCTTTTTTTTTTTTTTTTTTTTTGGTACTGGGGATTGAACTCATGGGCACTCAATCACTGAGCCATATCCCCTGCTCTATTTTTGTGTTTTTTTATTTAGAGACAAGTTCTCACTGAATTGCTTAGTGCCTCGCCTTTGCTGAGACTGGCTTTGAACTTGCAATTCTCCTGTCTCAGCCTTCCAAAGTGCTGGGATTACAGGCATGTGCCACCATGCCCGGTTCAGATTAGATCTTTAAAGACCTCTGTTATTTACTATTCCAAGGTAGGAAGCCAAATTCAAGAAACTCTCCAAATCAGGTTTCATAGATAGTACCTATCATGGTTTTGATATGAAGTGTCCCCCAAAAGCTTATGTGACACAATGCCAGAAAGCTAGGATGTGAAATGATTAGGTTGTAAGAGCCTAAACCTTGTCAGTGCATTAATCCTCTGATAGGGATTAACTGAGGGGCAACTGTAGGCAGGTAGGATGTGGCTGGAGGAGGTAGTTTGATAAGGGTATGCCTTTGGGGTTTATATTTTGTCCATGTAAGAGGAGCACTCTCTCTCTCTCTGTTTCTTGGTGTGATATCCTGAGCCATTTTCATCCACCATGATGTTCTGCCTAACCTTGGGTCCAGAGCAATGGCATTGGCCATCTATGGATTGAGACCTCTGGCACTGTGGATGCCAAATTAACTTTTACTCCCCTAAGATCATTCTTGTCAGGTCTTTTGATCATAGCCACAAAAAAGCTAAAGAATTACCAATGAACTTGGGGAAATCCCTCATTCGTGAGGCTTCCAAAATGCCTTCATGTTCCTGGTCTTACACTTCTTACACTGTTTTTATACTCCCTTAAGTCTGGGACCCTGTAAATGGGTACAGGCCAGTTTTCTTGAAAGGACTCTGAAGGCATTGAGTTCATAAGGAAAATTATTCTTAGTTCCCTGAAAGTGGCTTGTAATACTCGATGAAAGCACCATTCTCAAATATGACATTATAGGTAAGACTTTGTTGGTATTGCGTTTTTCCAATGATATCATGACCAAAAGGGGGAAAGATTCTCACTTAAATAATGGAAATTACTATAGTGCCATGAAAAGTAAGTGACTCAATTGAAATTTTTGAAGGTTGAGGTCAAGAGTGGTCAATAAGAATTAGATACTTTTAAATGTTTTGTTTCTATTCCAACAAGCAGTTTATTAAATTGCTGTAAGCTGTAGACAGCTTAAGAAGAAGAAAGGCCTTCTTTACATATCTAGGAAATAGAACATTAAGATAGCATCAACATTTTGTACCAATAATTACCATGAAATTTCCCATATCATTATTTCAGTGCTAGAGAAGTAATTCTGTTCCATTAGATGTTGAGATAGCAATCGTAACAAGCTATCTGTTTGTCACCTAGAGGGTTTTGGAATCTTGACTCCAAACACTGGTATGCTCTGAAAGTTGCTTAAGCAATCCCATCAGAAGTTTATGCCCAAGGGTCTGTTCTTTGAAGTAACAATGGTTTGAAGTAGCTGTCGTACTACTTTTCCACTGGGTTCTGAGATGATCCTTCTTTTTTTTTTATGCCGAGGATTGAACCAGGGGTGTTTTACCACTGAGCCACAACAGCAACCCTTCCTATTTTTTATTTTGAGACAGGGTCTTGCTAAGTTGCATAGGACCTCAATAAGTTACTAAGGCTGGTCTGAAACTTGGAATCTTCCGGCCTTACCTTCCTAAATTGCTGGGATTATAGGTATGTACCACCACACCTGGCTTGATCCTTTTTTATTAAAGATAAACTCTGACACGCAGTTGATTGGACCTCCAGGTTAGTAAAGTATCCAAATAAAGCAAAACCTTCTATGGATAACAAAGGCTTTAAATAATTGTGGTTAATTTATTACTGAAAAATTTCCAACATAAAGTGTCTGATAAAAGTTCATAATAGTGAAACTGACAATAAAATTTGGTTATTTCCAAACAAAACAATAAAGCCAATTTTTAAAGAGGCAAAAATGTATTTAGGGGGCTGGAGTTGTGTCTCAGTCCATCTACAACTAAAAAAAAATTTTTTAAAAATATATTTAGGGATAATGATTAATATTATTTTTGAAAAAGTAAATGTTACCTCTAATCCAAACAAAATATAGATGAACATTCTTTTTTTAAAAAATAATATTTATTTATTTTTTTAGTTGTAGGTGGACAGAATATCTTTATTTTATTTTTATGTGGTGCTGAGGATTGAACCCAGTGCCTCACGCATGCTAGGTGAGCACGCTACCACTGCACCATAACCCCAGCCCCATGAACCTTCTTTTTTTAAAAAAATATTTATTTTTTAGTTGTAGGCAGACAGAATATCTTTATTTTATTTTTATGTGGTGCTGAGGATCGAACCCATTGCCTCACGCGTGCTAGGTGAGCACACTACCACTGCGCCATAACCCCGGCCCATGAACATTCTTTTATAAAGGACAAAATCCTGAGACATATATAATCATCCTGAAAAATGATATACAAACTATGTCAAGAATATACTAAGAATATTAAGCAAAGAGATTCAGTATGTCTGATATAGAACATGGACATCTGTATTTATAAAAAAAAAACTCCATAATAAATGTAAGGTGAAAAACAGCCCTTTTGTAATTAATTTTCACATCCCCTCTCTAGAAGCACAGGGCAGTTCCTGCCCCAGTGGGTTCCTCTCCCAATCTTCCACCTGGGAAACAAATAGTTTTCACATCCCCTTTCTAAAGGCCTGAGGCAGTTCCTGCCCCAGGGTGTTCCGCTCCCGAATCTTCCACCTGGGAAACAAAACCTAACTGCGAAACAAAACCTAACTGCTCAGGTTAGCACATCAAAAGAAGACCTTGACTGCTTATCTGTCCCGCGGATTTTAAAGTGACCAATCCCTGGCTCACCACGCGGTTTTGTAGTGGGCTCTATAAAATCCCTCCCGCACGTCCCCTCTTTCTCTTTTTTCCTCTTTCCTTCGCCCGGGCGCCCACTCCCCTGAATAAAGGATTTCCTGGCTGTATAGAGGTGTTTGTGTCTGGCTGGCTGCTACCCTAACAACAAGTGCTATATTCAAAAATTACTGTGGAAAGTGAACATTTTTTGAAACACCTGAATGATAATATAGTGTGACCTTATATCATTAGGGAGAACACTGCTAGGCTTTTAGCAATTATAGAAGTCAAAAGACCTATATTTTAGTCATTTATAACAGTGTTTTATCTGAAGTTAACACTTAAAATGGAAAACCAAAACACTGACAACTCTAGGAACTTCTCATTGAAAGGACAAGACCAATGCCATCTTGAGACTCTGGGTCTTGGTCCTATCAACCTGGCAGCCCTGGCCCAGTTCCTGAAAATTATGACACAGTTAACGGCACTCTGCTCTGGCGCCAGTGAGTTGTTTCACAATTTGTGCCAACCAATCAGGAAACTAAACATTGGGCCCACTACAGCCAAGCCTATAAGGTCAACTGACCTCACACTGCCCTCACCTACCTTTACCCAATCCTAGATCCGGGGCCTCACCTCCCTACCCGCTGCTTTGGTGAAGGTGTGCAGTCCCTGCTCGAACTTGTAATAAAAGACCCCTTTTGTGATTGCATTGGGATCGGACTCCTGGTGGTCTCTGGTGGTGAGCTTGAGCATTACATCATGAAGCATATAAAAATTTAACATAAGGAAAATTGAGTGTCTTCTCGTTTGACAACTTTTCCCTTGTAAATCACTGATAGTAACATCAAATGACCCCAAGTTTTACTGTGCTACTTTAGCTGTCTTCTGTTATGGGATGCCAGTCTCTTCTTTCTTTTTTCTCTTCTCAGCCACAAGCGTAATGGGTCTCCCCCACCTTGCTCTTCTATCACGAAGTACTGTAGCAGCACCTCCTCCTCCACAGAAAGTCTTAATTAAGCTTCTCCAGAAATCTTCACCATAATTGATCTTAGGATTGTCAGCAAAAGAATCTCCACAAAAGAGTTCAATGTAGCTGGGCGCGGTGGCGAGGCGCTAAGCAACTCAGTGAGACCCTGTCTCTACATAAAACACAAAATAGGGCTGGGGATGTGGCTCAGTGGTCGAGTGCCCCTGAGTTCAATCCCCAGTACCAAAAAAAAAAGGTTCAATGTGGTTAAGCTTCCTATTTCCTGTTGCTCTTACAGTAATTAAATTTGGCTACAGGCCTGAAGGAGATCAGCCCTCCAGGTGCTGAACACCCCTTTACTAGTTTTTCGCAAACATTTATGGACTATCTAGTATAAGTAACAATATATATAATAGTTTGTAAAGCAGGAAGTGTGTTTGCAAATGCAAAGTGTGATAAGAAAGACAGATTCTTTGAGAAGCCTCTGGCCTTGGTGCTGAGCTTCACCAAGATGTTTACATTTCAAAGAAAAGAGAAGATGTTACTAATTGGGCTCCATGGTAACTACTGGCAGGGGGAGGGAAAGAAGATTTCCCCTTCTCAGGCACTGTCTTTGAAGGGTTAATTTGCCCAGAACAGTGAAAGAAAAAGCTACTTTTTTGTGTGAACTTCTGCAGATTGTGAATTCATGAGCCCCTCCCCCTACACACTGGGTATAAAGTTCTGAAATTGCCTGAACTTGGGGTTCAGGAGGATTGATTGATTACAGTGAAAGTTTTCCCTCTGAACCTGATTGTAGCCAAATAAAACTGCTTCCTGCTATCTTTTGTGTCTTGTCTCCTCGGTCCCTACAACACCACCACAGACCCAAAGGTACAGGTCCAATTGGTCATAGACTGAAATTTCCAAAACTGTGAGCCAAAATAAACCCTTCCCCTCCATAAACTGAGTATCTTAGTTATTTGTTACAGTAACAGAAAGCTAACTAACACAGTATACTCAGCTTTATCCTCCCAGGTATTAATCCTCTAGTCAGGGGCACACCCCAGTTTTGTAGGGACTGAAGCTTATGCAAATTGGAGGTTTTGAGAGAAAGAATACAAAAATAATGTATTTACACACATTTGGAGAAAAAAAAATTGAACACATGTTTCAGGCTCCTTCCAGGATTTTGCAAGGAGTCCATGCAAATGCAAGACCCTGAAGATATAGATTGCTTTACTTCATGGTAAATCTAAGTCAAATTCCCTGAGGTAGGGAAGAGGAAATTGCTCACAGTGAAGAGTTAGGAAGGAATTTGGAGGTCTAAATAAAAAAAAAAAAAAATTGAATCAAAAATAACACTTTACCCTCATCCCTAGCATTATCTAGTATTTCTAAGTCTTGTAAAGGGTGTTGCTACTGTGAGATTACTTTCCTGGACTAGTTTTAAGTTTTTTTGGGTTTGCCAAGTCAGTTTTCATTCATCCATCAGCTTTTGAGAATTCAAAATGTTGTTGCTGTTGTCTCCTTTACCATTCTTTCTTCTCTGAGTTTATACCATTTAAAAGAAAATTCTTTTCTGTCATTTTATTAAGAGTTTCACAAAAGAGTAGAGGAAAAGGTGTATATTCAACCTGGTTTTTTTGTTTGTTTGTTTGTTTTTAGCAGCACTGGGGATTGAACTCAGGGTTAGCAAGAACTAACAACTAGGCAAGAACTTTAACCACTAGCTACATCCTCATTTTGGTAAATCAGTCAAAGCACTTAGGTCAAGCACTTTACCACTAAGCTACACCCCCATCTTATTTTGATTCAGAGTCTCACTAAGTTGCCCAGGCTGGCCTCTAACATGCAATCCTGCTGCCTCAGTCTCCCGAGTAGCTGGGATTAAAAGCATATGCCACCATGCCCAGCTCAGACTACCATTTTTAACACAAAGACTGAATGTGCAAATCACACTCCAATTATTCCCCCAAACTGGCTAGTGCAGTTTACACTGCCAATAGTACAAGGTGAAATATCCACTTACTCTTACCGACACTCTGTATTGCCAAAACTTTCAAATCTAGTTATTATTTTGTTATTTTAATTTTCATTTCCCCAATTAATAGTAAAGTTCTGAATCATTTTATGTTTGGCCCTGTGTGTCTCCTCTTGTAAAAATAACCTGTTCATATAATTTATCCATTTTTATAATCAGTGAAGGGGATAAGAACATGCAACTTTGGCATACTGATTACTTTGAGGTGAAGATAATTGAAAAAAAGTATATGCAGGAAGTCCTCTCTGATCTTCCCCTTTCATTCATAAAAACAGAGCATACATTTTCCAAGGAAAGAGGTGCCCTTCATCCCCATACCAGGAAAATATTCTTGTCACTGATATAGGGAGTGTCACAAGCGGCATACGTAATTAATAATTACTCGGAGGCAGATTGTCTTTAAATGCAAGTGTATGTTCAATCACGACAATCATCCAATATAATTAATTAATGCAAAAAGTATTGGGTGTGCTGAAGTACCTCAACTAGCATTTGATGCACACTAATCAAGCACTATAGGTAAGTTACACTATTCTAGCGTAGTTAAGTCCTGCTTGCAACTCACACAATCCTAGGGGAACTAAACATTACAATTCACATAATCTTAGCGCAACTGAACATTACAATTAATTCATATAATCCTAGGGCAACCACAAGCCCCAAAGTACCTCTGATGCCAGGTGACTTCTCTTAGCCAAAGAGCAGACGTTGTCCTTATCTGGTGGTTCTCTTCAGCCGACGGCTGGGCATCAGGGAATGGTGGAGCTGACCCAGGGACAAACAGCAAAGTGGCCGGTCTCACTGATGTCCTTGGAGCAACGCCCAAAAACCGTAGCAGGGCCAGCAGTTTAAAAGCAGTTCCAAGTTGATGGTGTGGACTAAGTTGGTCATGTGGGCTGGTGATTGGTTACACCCAGTAAAAGTCAATGTCCATTGGTTATGTCTAGTGAGATAGTATAATTGCTACTGGGCTTTCCTTCTGCATATGTGCATGGGTTGTGCCCCCCTATCATTTGTAGCCAGTAGGCCTGCTTTTAGGTGCCCTTGTTGCTCCTTTGTCGATTACATGGGCTGGGCCCCTTTGCAGCCTTCGATTGCATGGGCTGGACTTCTTTTTGGCCCCCATCATTGTAAGCAGGCATGACTAAGCAAGTCAGTGGCTGCTGCTCCTTATGGCCAGCAACCCAGTGAGTCCCCCGCAGGTCCAGGCATGCCCATGGCATATGCTCCTTACAGAGAGTCAACAGTAAGTCCAAACTGTACAAACCTGCCATGATGATTGTCAACTTTTCTGAATTGACAGATGTCTAGAAAATTGGTAAAGCAACTTCTACATGTGTTTGTGAGGCTGTTTCTAGAGATAAATGGCATGTGGGTCAGTGAATTAAGTGGAAGACCTGCCCTGAATGTGGGCACTACAGTCTAATAATTGGAGGGCTTGCATGAACTGGAAATGAGAAGAAAAGCAAAGATGCATTTAGAAACTTGATTCCTCTTGAGCTGGTGAAATTTGTTGGTGCTGCCACTACCGAAGAATACCAGACTTCAGATTCTGAAGTCATTGAATAGACTTGAACAAATGACTCTCCAAGGAACTCCCAGGCCTTCAGCCTTGGATTGGAACTACATCATTGGTCCCTCTTGTTTTGAAGCTTTCAGATTCTTGGACTAAGCAGCTTCTGGCTAGTCCCAGCTTTTTCCTGGCTTTCTAACCCAACCCGCAGATGGCCACTATGGAACTTTGCAGTCTCTGATCATGTAAACCTCTTACCTGATCAAATAAATTCCTCTTATAATTTGTATATACATCCTATTGGGTGATTTTCCTCTAAAAAACTTAATATACCTGCTAAAACAACCCTTCTCTTCCCATGTGTTTCTCATGTATTTTCCAACAATATACTCCCTATAACTAAAATTCTCTTTTCCTTTGTCTTATCACACCTTCACAATGTATCATTTTTTATTAAAATGGTATATAAGCTCTCAGGCCTATTCTACTTCTGAGTCTTCATTTCTTATAAAAGAAAACAATCTGTATACATGGAAAAATGTTAACATCAAATAAAATTTGTATAATTTTCTCTTATTAATCTTTCTTTTGTCAGTTTAATTTTCAGGTCCAGTAACAGAACCTAAGAGAGGAAAGGTCTTCACTCCCTTAGAGCAGTTTACCTGTTTCTTACCAATTTGTAGCATTCTTTACATTTGCTCTTTTCCCCTCTGTTATACAACTTGTAAATATTTTCTTCTAATTTGTTTTTCTCTCGTAACTTTCTATGTGGCATCTGAATTCTAAGGGAATAAAAATGTTGTAATTGTTTTTGTTTCTATATAAAGCAGGTATTTCCCACCCTGTGGGATACATAATTTGAAGTGTTTTTTTAAAAATTTTTTTTAATACACATGTAATTCTGTTTTTCACATTTAGGTCTTTAATGCATCAGGAATTTATGTTTATGATGGCAAGAGCCTTTATTTCCCCACATCAACAATGGTAATATTTATTGAATAGTCCATCTTTTATCCATTGATTTTAAATGCCTTATTTATTAAGAAATAAAGACTTATGTAAGTACTTTTCTGTTTCCAGGTGGTCTATTCATTCCTACACTTTGACTCTTCTTCATTCATTAAGAAATTTTCAAAACTGCACTTCATATAGGAAATACCCTTTAAGAAACTAAATAAAAATTTGCTAATGTCATAAAAATACCAATTATAGATTGAAATAAATGTTCACTTTAATGTTTATCACACGAATGTTACATTTATCTGAAAATTATAAGAGGACAATTTGTGCGTTACATTCATATTACTATCCATATAAGAACAATACATATAATTATTTATTCAACTACATCAGGATAACACACAAGGTTTTCATTTGTTTTAGGATTCTCAGTTAAAAAAGAGACAACAAATAAGAAAAAATGAATATATTAAGATTAATTGTTAACAATATAAATAAAAAAATTATTTCTAAATGTCTTACATTTCACAACTTTGAATCATACTTATATTCTAATATTTTCCAAAATCATAAATTATAATAAGGGTCACTGTCAGGGTGAAAATATCTATTTTAAAAGCTTTTTTTAAATATGTTATTATGCTTCAACATCATCTGATTTATTCTTGGCACATGTGGCATCTTGGAAAAGTAAAAATATACTGCCAATTTTATGTGTTGTGCAGGTATAAAAGAAAGAACACAGTTTAAGAGTAGACAGACCTGTGTTCACCTACCAGCTTTGTCCTGTTGTGTGAAGCTGGTCAATTACTTCTTGGTGCTAGAACCAGGATTAAATTAAATAATGCATATTTTAAATATATAGCATGGATAATCAATGAATAATATCCTTTCCCTAATTTATTTCCATTTTATTCATACTGTAGCAACAGCAAAATACCATGGTCTTATGTAGTATTACAATTTGAAAAATTGAAAAAAATTGGGAAATTAAAGAACAATATTTGTATGTTCTGAAAAATTACACTTTTAATAAATAAGGAAATCCTTCAGAAAGAGTAATATTTCCTAATAAAACTCAATGCCTACTAGATTCTGATTTTTAAAAAAAAAATCCTAACATAAGATAAAATGGTCTATGGTTAAGGACTTTTGGTTTTCTTTTGTGCTACTGATATAAAAATAATGGCTATATTTAAGGCTTATTAAGTGATTGTAGTTGCCCTGAACCAAATCTATATTCTTGGTGTTGTACTGTCAGTTGAAACAGACCTACTGCCTTGAATGACCATCACAGAGAACTCTCATGATATGAGAACCAATATATATATTTGAACCAATCTTGGTCTCTATCTGACTGTAAGGTTCGTTTGGTGGCATGCGACAGTAAGCTCATCTGCATTAAGGATGACTCTTACACACAATCACAAATCTCTTTTTCTCATGCTAAATACATGATGCTTGGGAGAAATGGGATTCCTGAAAAGGAAATTTATATTGTCACAAGGATAGACTACTCTATATAGCATGCTTACATCCCTATTCTTGGATCTTTTTGTTTCTTACCCTAACCACCTGACAAATCATCCATTTCCAAATCTCACTCAAAAACCCTAATAACAGGAAATTTTCCTAACCAAACTTCACATCCCTCTCTTTATGTCCCTTATGCCATATGCAATTTATATAAATGTCATCTTGTATGTATTATTATTCATATTTCATGTGCCTTCAATTTCCAGCTAAATGTCTCTGACTTTTGAAGCTTCCACAGTGCTGTGCACGTATGTACACGACTGTGTATATTTGTGTGTGTGTGTGTATGCACACGTGTGCACATGTGCACGTGGGTATGAATGAATAAAAAGCTAAAAAATCTGGGTGTCTGCAGGGTAGAAAAAGTCACATAATTTGACAGAAAAAACAATTGCTGGACCTTCCTAATTTTAAAAGATATGATTTCCAAAGCATTATCAGTTTGGCTTTAGACATGTCAATAATAAAAGTACGGTGAAAAAAATGTATAAAAAACCTTTATGAAATACTCCAAAAGGCTTTTTAATAAATGATTATTAAGAGCACCAAACCAAAACATTTTACTAAATAGTGGTTTAATCTTTCCTATGACTTAGGAATGTAGACTTGTTTTCATTCAAGACAAAGAATACTGAACAGGAATAGGTGTTGTGAATCAGGATAAAAAAGGCCATTCATTCTAGATCAATATCTAATGGACATTTTGCAATTAATTTGAAAATCCTTCTGTGGTATAGACATGTTATATTAGGTAAAAGAATAGTTTATATCAAGATGTCATAGATCTCTGTAGTTATTTTGATACTGTAAAATATGACACAATACTGAAGTTGCTATTTAAGAAGAAAATTTTGTTTATAATAGCTGTTAATATTAAAATAGGATATAATAAAAATCATTCTCAATATGTGTATTTTCAAATTTTCCTGACAGTGTCCTTCTAAAAAATCTGACAATTTGTTGTTAGATTACATACATTTGAATTTCATTTTTATGATTGAAAATATTACTTATATAACAGACAATAAATAGCTTTTTACTGAAGTACTCTGCAATTTATATTTAAAGCTTTGTAATAAAACAAAATTAATTATAATTTTCATAAGTTAAATTACATAGCATATAATGTATGCTATAATTACAAACAGAATAAATAAAACAAAAAGAGGCTTAAAAATTCCAGACAATAACCATAGAATGTTTTAGCTGTCATTCTAAATGGTTACATTTTACATGCTTATATTGAATTCTAATGGATTTTGAACCCAAGAAACTTTATCTTAAAATAATATACTAAAAAAATCAAGTTTAGCATATAAACACAAGGCTCTAGATGCCTTTTTTCCTGGGTCACCTAGGAAATAAAATTAAAAAAATGGGCAAGGACAGTTCTTTCTGTTGTTTCAAAATGTCTCTTTGTGTCCCTTTATACACATGTGGCATTTTTAGAGCAAATATTATGACAGCTTTGGCAAATTTTAAGCTTATTTATGCGGTTATTTACTTGGAAGAAAAAATTAAACTAAAACTTTCCGCTTTTTGGCTTATTCATTCTCAATCTTTTTTTTCTCTAATATACAACAGTGGTATAAAAGCACTTTTGAAATGTACACTATTAACCATTTTAAACAGCACAAAATGAACTGGATTAATGTATACAGTTAATCAAAATAGATTATCGGCATAGATACTAGGGTGAGGTCCTAGAATTTGTTACACGTAGGGCTAAACTTGCAAGAGATCGCAGGGCAAAAGTAGACACTTTGTGACATATCCCAGCTTTTGAAATATAATTAGAAGCCAATCGAAAAAGCCTTTCAGCACCAAAGGTATTGAAGTGCCCAGGGAGCACTTTCTCAACCAGACCTCTGTCCACTAATTCTAATAGACGTTCACAAGTTCCAACATAGTCACTTATCCTGCTGTATGGGAGCCAATCAATCAGTGATCCATCATATACAACGTCTCCACTGAAGAGAATCTTTCGGTCTTTGTCATGTAAGCAAATACTGCCCCTGGAGTGACCCGGCATGTGCATAACAGTGAGCTGTCTGTCACCAAGGTTGATCACATCCCCTACAAATGGAAACAGAATTTACAGATAAATATGTTGTATATTTGACTTCAAACATTTAAAAAATACAATTCCTTTAGTAGTTTTAAGAAAATTGGGAAGGGTAACACCCATTCTACTTTTGTTCCATAAATACTATATTTCTGAATGATGACTTAAAAATAAATGGTCTATATTTAATTCCTGTTCACTGGACAAATATTTGCCAAAGTGAGTAATGTAAGAACATTACTTCTGCAAGTCATTATGGTAAAGAAGGTGATTCTGTGGTCAAATAATTTTGGAACTGTTGCTTCAAAGAAAATTAAGCATCCCTCTTTTCTGTAAGGCTTCTTAGAGCTTTTACTATGACAATGAAAACTGTAGAAATACATAAGATAAATATAGCTGTAAAATTTCTCAGACTTATTTGCTCACCAAACTTTTACATTTCAGAACATCCCATGGTACCACTATCCTGTTGGCACAATTCATAAATGTTGCTCTAGTGAATTGTATTACACTTTGCCCCTTGTTGGTTTACCCTATGGGCATTAGGGCTAGCAGAATTGGTACATATGATGATGCTTTGGCTAATGCTATTGCTGTGAATAATAAATTATCCTTTCTTTTCGACCCAGGAATCTCTTGTCCTCTGCCAGAATCCATTAAATGATGGCAAGCTAACTTGCAAGTAGGATAAAATTTCAGATTCACTAGTTATTCACAGTGGAACTATATGGATACAAAATTGCTATTTTGCTGGAATTAAATCAGGACTAACTTGAAGTAAATCCTGATAAGGTAAAATATTCATATTGTAATCTCTAGTACAAACACTACAGAAAGAAAATCAAAGAAATATAGCTAAGAAGTAGAGGAATTAAATGGTATAATAATCAGGGTTGGTTAAAGATAAAAGGAAACCACAAAGAAGATATTAAGAAAAAAGAAAAGAGATATAAAAAATAAAACAGCAGACCCACAACCCAACTGTATCAATAATTACATTAAGCAAGAGTGGGATAAACACTCTTTAATTATGGTCAGAAATCATCAGATTGTATTAAAAAGAAAGATATATGCAATTAACAAGAGAGGAACTAGAAGGTCAAAGACAAGCTACTCCACATATGTATTAATTCATGTGGCTACATTAGTATAAGACAAAACAGCTTTTTAAACATAAGGAATACTGCTGGACAACAGGTTTATTTTTATGAGGGTATAAATCAGGTCAATACATTTTTTAAAATAATAAATGTATATGCACATAAAACAGAACAAAAATGCATGAAGGAAAATCTGACAGAACTGAAATAAGAATAAATGATCCTATAATCATACTTGGAGGGTTCAAAATTCCTCCCCTTGAGTAAAGCATATAAAACAAATAAATAGAAAATAGATAAAGATACAAAAGACCCAAAAAACTCCCTTCAACCAAACTTCACCTAATTGACATATATAAAATACTTCACTTCAAGATAGTGAAGTATACACTATTTTCAATTCTACATACAATATTCACTAGGACATCAATGAAGTTTTAAAAAATTTAAAAGGAATAAACCATCCAAAGTTACATTCTCTGATCACATATAATTAAACTTATGAAAACTAATGAACCTAATTTATACTTTTTATTTTTTTGCAGTACTAGGAATTGAACCCAGGTCCTAGTGCATGCTAAAAGAACTCTGAGGTGCATCACAAGCCCTTTTTATTTTTTTATTTTGAGACAGGATCTTGCTAACTTGCTCAGGCTGGTCTGGAACTTGTGATCACCTGCCTCAGTCTCATGAGTAGCTGGGATCACATGTGTGCACCATGTCTATAATACATTTTTGTTGTTGTTGTTGGTATTGGGAATTGAATTCAGGGACACT
>CM053405.1:64908608-64929458 GCA_028644305.1 Xerus rutilus
TCAACAGAGTTTTGACAAAGTTGTAGGCAATTCAAGCCAAGATAATGCAGTGGGTAAGAGGACAGTCTTTTCACTAAACTAAATTAGAATATGGATAACTGTACGTAAGCAAAAGTGAACTTCTCAAATTTCTACCTCATTATATTCACAAAAATTAACTTAAAAGAGGTCATAAACATAAATTTGAGAGCTCCTAGGAAAGGAAGACAAAAATTTTTGCAATCTTAGGCTATACACTGATACAGCACAACTAACGTAAAGCATAAGGAAAAAAATGACTAATTTGACTTCATCTAATTTATAAACTTCCTACTTAAAAAGTTGCCATTAATAAAATGAAAAATGAGGCCATATTTAAAAAAAATTTTTTTTAGTTGTTGATGGATCTTTATTTTATCCATTTATTATTTATATGTAGTGCTGAGGATTGAATCCAGTACCTCATGCATGCTAGGCAAGCGCTCTACCACTGAGCTACAGTCCCAGCCCCACATATTTTTATATTTATAAAATATTTTAAAAATATTCTTAAAGATAAAATTTATATATTATACACACATATCTGCACTATTGGGGATTTATAGCTCAATAGTAAAACAAAATCTCAATTCTTAAAAAAGAGGAAAGATTTTAATAGGGCTTTTACAAAGAAGATCTGATTAGCAAATAAGTATTTGAAAAGATGTTCAACATCATTAGTCATTAGGGAGATGAAAATCAAATCCCAGTGAAACATTACTACATTCTCATAAGAATAACTAAATACAAAAGAACTAACCAAGTCAAGCATTGGCAAGAAAATGGAAAACTGGAACCTCCATAGGCGGCACCTGGACATGTAAAATGGTATAAATATTTTGGAAAATAGTGCAGCATATTCTTAAAAAAATAACATACACCTACCATACAACTCAGGAATTCTATTTCTAGGTGTGTTCCAAGGGAAATGAAAGCATGCATCCCACACAAAGATTTGTACACAAACTCTCATGGCAGTATCATTCATAATAGCCTGAAATTAGAAAAATTCAAATTTCCTTCAACAAGTGAATAAATAAATGAAGTTTTATATCCATACAATGGAATGTTTCTCAATAATACAAATGAATGAACTATGAATACATGCAACAACATGGATGAATCTCAGAAACATCATGTCAACAGTAAGAGGAAGACACAAAGACTATATAGTGTATAACTGTATTTACTAAGAATTTTTGGAAAATCAAAACTACAGTGACACAAAATGATTAGGCCAGAGGTGGGAGCAGGGATAGTCTGCAAGGAAGCAAGAGGGAACGTTTTAAGGTGATGAAAGTGTTTTTAAAGTGATTGTGCTTATGATTGTGTAAATATACACATTTCCTAAAACTCATCAAACTACATTAAAAAATGGGAGCATTGATGGTGTGTAAAATATACCTCAGTAAAGCTTTTAAAAAGGATATAATAAGTGGAAATAATTCAATTGTTCACAAACTGGTGAATGGGTAAATAAAATGTTGCATATTCACAAACTAAAACATTATCTGGTAATAAAAAGAAATGAAGTATTGATTCATGCTCTAATGTGGGTAAACCTTGAAATCACTTGGCTAAATGAAAGAAGCCATGCACAAAGGTCCACACATTGTATGGTTATATTTATATAAAATTTCTAGCACAGACAAGTCTAGGATGGGGTTAGGGGCTAGAGATTTATGGGGGCGAGATTCATGGGACACAGGGTATGGGGGACAATGGTGGCCATACGGTGTGGTGCTAACTCTGGAGGTAATAAAAATGTCCTAAAATTGATTATGGTGACAGATACACCACTCTGTTGATATATTTAAAGCCACTGAATTATACATGTTAAATAGGTGAATTGTACACAAATTATATATAAATAAAGCTATTAAAAAGAGATACAATCAAATTGAATGCAAAAAATTCAATAATTTTAAAGATAAATATAATACTTCAAATTCATTTACAAAATATGCTGAGTACTTCTGGCTTCTGCTTTGCAAGCCCAGGGATTCACATTCTTTCTTCTACGAATGCAAAAGTAAAGGAATCTCTTGTTATTTGAATATCATTCGTATTTTTAAAAAAAGATGATCTAAAATAGGCACTAAAAATTTAATGTGGGCTGGGGTTGTAGCTCAGTGGTAGAGCGCTTGCCTAGCATGCGTGAGGTACTGAGTTCGATCCTCAGCACCACATATAAATAATAAATGAATAAAATAAAGATCCATCAACAACTAAAAAAAAATTTAAAAAGATTTAATGTAAATAATAGGAAAGTGGTTGGGATTTCATTTTAAAGAGTTACTAAATTTAATCATAACAGTGAAGAGCGATTTTGGTAGTTTGCTAATCAACCTTTTCCAGTGTTCCAAGTAATATTAAATTTAATAATAATCTTGTAGTGTGATTTTTTTGGGGGGGAGGATCACATAGAGGATCCTTTGGGCAAAACATTCTGGGCTTCACTAACTTTCCAAAGGGTATTTGTAAATACTTTAGATTTCTAATTACTTGAAGTGCCACTTGTGCCACTGACTTTATCTCCTTGCCTTCTGTTTTGAACTGATCTGGCTCTATACGAGTGCTTCTCAAAGCATCATCTGAGGACCATAAGTCCAGCAGCCACAGCAGCAGTACCTTTCCAGGTGTTTTTCTTTCTTTCCCGCTCTGGTTTTTTTTTGGTACCAGGGATTGAACTCTGGGGTACTTGACCACTGAGCCACATCCCTAGCCGTATTTTGTGTTTTTCATTCAGAGACAGGGTCTCACTGAGTTGCTTAGTGCCTCGCCATTGCTGAGGTTGGCTTTGAACTCGCGATTCTCCTGTCTCAGCCTCCCAAAGTGCTGGGATTACAGGCCACCGCGCCTGGCTTGTTTTTCTTTCTTGTTCTTTTTTTCTTTTAAATGCATGATACATTTTGAAAAGGAAATTAAACCCAGATTTCTAGGATTTGACTGTATCTGAAATTTTTGGCATTAGGGTTGAGAAATTGCTGTTTTAAATAAGCTCCTCAAATGGTTGTTTTGCACTAAATTCAAGAACCATGGTCATGTCTGATGACTTTTTAAAGATGATTCCAAGCAATGTATGACCACAGGGATAAAGACAGAAATAAGTTTGGTTCTGACTGTACTTCCAGGGCAACAGAGCAAGAAGCCAGGACCCCTCACATCTATCTGGGTTAGCTGAAATCTATATCAGCGCAAAAAGAGCCTCATTTGCTGCTTCACCTACTTCTCTGGTCCCAGTAATCACTTCAAGATGGTATCAGACACTCCAAAATTTCAGTGCATTCTGTGCATATATTTCTGTGCATATAAAAAAACCAGAATTCTTCTATAGGATAATTAGTCCAGATTTAAGGTGCCTCTGAGGATAAAAAAAAAACCCATTAACATTTACTGTATAATTGACAGGTAAGGCAAAAAAAATTACTGCCAAATTGATCTAATGATAGGACTTTTGGAGATCAATTATTTGATAAATGTATATAAAGTAGAAGGGGGGATTTTATCCTAAAAAGAAGAGAGAGCTGGGGCTGTAGCTCAGTGGAAGAGTGCTTGTCTAGCATGTGTGAGGCACTGGGTTTGATCCTTAGCACCACATAAAAGTAAACAAATAAAGGCATTCTGTTCATCTATAACTACAAAAAAAAAAAAAAAGAAGAAGCTATAGAGAATTACCAATTCAGGGATAAAGTCTTACTGATATTCAGTTATATCCAGGTAATAATCCAAATATTTATTGACAGATAAGGCTTAAGTACCCACCCATCAAAACAGATACCAGGGCTGGAGGTGTGGCTCAGTGGTAGAGCGCTTGCCTAGCATGTGTGAGGCACTGGGTTCAGTTCTCAGCACTGCATATAAATAAATGAATAAAATAAAGGTCCATCAACATCTAAAAAAATATTTAAAAAAAAATACCAAATGTAAGCAACCGGTAAGAGCATTATGGCTGAAGATCATTAGCCCTGTAGCTGAATGAGTGATTCTCACATGCTAATACTCAAATCTAATTATTTCATGGTTTTCTTTCTCTCAAGAGCTAGAGTAGCCTAGAAAATGTACCACGTATGCAACATGCATGCTCCTTCCAAGCCTCACTCTGATACAGCTATCCTGATCTAAAAAGAACTAAAAATTCTTCAATTTTAAAAATTGAAAACTCTTCAGTCACCATAGACATCTCTTAATGTGTTAAGTGACCTTTCCCATTATGGCATGTGATCCTGTGTCTTTTTTAATTTCAGTTTTTACTCAAAGAAATATAAATAAATACTTGAAATAAAATATTTAGGCCTTAAAATGTAAGAAAAAACTTTTGCCTCATTCTCTATTGACAATTTTGCTCTCAAAAGCAAACATTTTTAATAATTTAAGTAATTTCAACTCTTCTAGATATACTTATTTCCAAATAATTATCCTCCACTTCTTGGTTTACCAATTATACATACTATACTGATTTCATGTATGTATTATTATTTCTTAGTTTCAAATTTTTATGTTACCTGTTGATTTTCATTACAAAATTGAAGAATTTTTAGTTCTTCATTCCTTGTATTCCATATACCATACCATCTTTACACATTTATGCATTTCTCATCCCCTTACCATCCACAGACACAAAAGAATTATGACTTGACTGCTCCAATATGGAGCTCTCTATGCCTGGGGTACTGTCATTGTCAGAGTATAATCCATTGCACTATCTTGACACTTTCTTTTGATATTCCTTAGCATTCGATTTTCTGTTTACTATACCAGATGTCTTCTTTCTTGTACTTCTCCTTTATTTTGAAAGGGTTTATCCTGGCAGCTTCCTAAGTAACAATATGCAGGAAATAATATTTTGAAAACTTGATTGATAATGGGATGCGTGTAAAGTTCTAGAATGGGAATCACTGTCCAAAAACCATTTGCAGGCAATTTCTTTTTCCTTTCTAGTCCAAATCCATTCTAATCTGAATAAATAACTCTTTTGTTTAAATTTCTGAAAGCTTATAGAATCTTCTTTGATTCCAATATCGGGCAATTTTATAGTAAAGTGCTTTTGTTTGGATGTGTTTTTTCCATTTTATTGAAAACTCACATCTTTTAACTATGAGATATATTTTTGTATTACCTCTATCTTTCCTATTTCTTCTCCTTCACTTAATTTACTTTATCTCTACTTCTGTTATCCCAATGTTGAATTTTCCAAACTGGTCCACTACTCATTTAGTCTTTTTCTCACCTAGTTTCCATTTTGCCTAATTGCTCTTTCCTAAGTTTTCAACTTTATTTTCCACATCTTCTACAAAGTAATTTCTGATGTTTTAAATTCCAAGAGCTCTTTGAGGATATTGTTCTCTTATTTATTGTCTCTTGGATATCTGGTATCTGCTAGCTCATCTTATTTCCCTAATGATATTGATGACAGTCCCCCACAAGTTGCTTTATGCTGTTTGTTTTAATATCTGATCTTATGTTACAGAATTTTCTCAGATTTTTCATAATGCTTCTTGCCTATTTAAGAATGGGGGATGAGCCTGGGTGCAGTGGCCCACACCTATAATCCCAGTAGCTTGGGAGGCTGAGACAGGCTGAGGCAGGAGGATAGTAAGTTGAAAGCCAGCCTCGGCAAAAGAGAGGCACTAAGACACTCCATGAGAGCTTGTCTCTAAATAAAATACAAAATAGGGCTGGGGCGTGACTCAGTGGTTAAGTGCTCCAGAGTTCAATCTCTGGCACCAAAAAAAAGGGGGGAGGGGAGGAGAAAATGCTGCTTGAAGCACAGAATGGGGCCTAGTGAACTATGCTTCATAGCAGAGAGAGGAGGTCAGAGATTACTTAAGAATTCCTCTACATAGGCATCTTTCCTCTAGGGGTCAGATTCCCAGATAAGATTTTCCTAATTTCCTACCCTGCAGGTAAAGGCCTGGTTCTCAGACTTCTGCGCATCCAAAAGGGAAAACACACACACACACACACTTTCTTATTCATTCTGGTTTTCAGACTGAGTCCCTGAACTCCGTAGTATTCTGCATCTCTCAATCAAGAAACTTCTCTATTTTACCATTTCCAGAGAATAAACTAACTGGATGAGGGTGGGGCATACATATAAGGAGAAAGGATTATAGAGTTTTAACAGCTTAAAATGCTTACAACCAATTTTACTTTAGTATTCCCTTTGGCCCCAGAGGTACCAGCTACGGCTAATTTCTGAGCCTTTTAAAAGGCTTCTTTTGTGCAGACTGAATTGACTCTTGATTTTCCATTGCTGGCATAGTAAAAAACTACTCAGTCACCACATCTACTTTCTAGCATCTAAAATAGTTCCCTCAGCCAATGTAGATTTATGCTTGAAACAAACAAATCATGATGTCTTACTAGCAGTATTAGTGCAGCATTGGAAGGGAGCTAAACTAGATGTGTCTGTTCAATCTTCTACCTTTCTGGAATATGTATTTTTTATTTTTTACCTCCCCAAATAATTTCAGTCCATCTGAAACCATTCCTCTAACTGAGATAACATCTGGTAACTCTGGAAAAATTGTTTAAAAATATACAATTGAGACAAAAATGCCAGAACTTGGATCATTTGAATATTGTAAAAAAAAAAAGGCAACACGATGTCTGCCTATTCAAGAGGCATGTGTTATATCTAAGATCTAGCACTATCTTCTCACAGAAAAATACCATTTCATTATTAATAAGGTAAGTTGTTTTTTCATCAAAGATAATGCACTGGATGATATGGCTGCTCTTTCTTTGTCCTCCTGACCCTCATTTATAAGTCAGCTTTGGGGTTACAGATACAGTACACAGATTTATGCTTCTCCATAAGAGGTGATCATCAATTCCACTAAATGAAATATAATAAATTATTTCAGCCACTTTGTGTTCTAACCAAAGTAATGAAGATTATATGCTATTCAAGTATGTACTGTGTATGTGTATGTACATCTGTACATGTCTTTTTAATATATGTATTTTATATCTCCTTCTAGGTATCTGGATTATGTTAATAGCAAGTTAGCAGGCCACATCATTCAGAAGAGACAGGAAATTAATGTTCCTGAGAAGTGAGGAAATTAGATGCTACTTGAGAGGGTGAGGCATCTAGTTCCTAGTGAAAAACAACTTTTGATAACATGGTACTATCACCTTCCAAGTGTTTGTAAATATTAAGCTTTTTTTTCACACCTTCAGAGCTTTAAAGCACCACACAAGTAGCTAGAAGGCCCTCTGCAGCTCCAAAATGCCAGGATTCTACCGGCAATTGGGATTCAGGAAACCTGGGTTCTAATACCAGTGCCTTCCTAAAATGTCAAGGAGACCTCAGGTATAGTATTCAGGTTTGTGTAGATCCTCTCTTCATCTATAAAACAATAATCCCTATCATTCTTTCACCCTTGATAGTCTGCATATCCATCAACTGCATGGGAATCCTTAAAAGTATCAATTCTATGAAAGTAATATAGTAATTAAAAGTATATTTAACGTAAATATTTTGTTCATATCAAATTGTCAGATAATGTAAGACTCTCACCTGACAGGTTTTTTTCTTAATACTCAGATTTAAAACTTTAAGGAGGACACTTATTGGGAGGAGGATGAGACAGACTTTTACATTTTTTAATATCACAAATGATCAAGATATCTTCTTAAGAAAAACTAATTTTTGTAAAATATTTTATTATTTAATATATTGTTTAGTTCTACAGTGAGTTTCATCATAGTGCAAAACTGAATATTCCTACTTCATAAAGGCATGTTTTAACAGACTAAATTGGCAATTAAAATGATAAGATGGAAAGGGATTTTCACATCCTACTTAGAATTATCATATTTCTCTGGTATGATTATGTTATGTTGTTCTTCATGCTTTCATCTACTGTGCCTTGGTTCAAATCCTAGCTTCTATCACCATCTTGCTAGGCAAGTCATTTAATTGGGGGTTGGTTACCTCTCTTCAAATATGTAGTGAAGCTAAAATTCTTCTAAAAAGAAGAGAAATATACCAAATATGCTGTTACGGGTAATTAGCTAAATTATCTAAGTTGCTGTGCAGAAAGAGTAAGGCCCTTATCTTGTTTTATTCCATGAATTTCTCTCTGAAACCTCACCACGTCTTTCATAGCCAAAGACAACCAAGGCCATCTATTTATTAGTCCACATACTTCACCCCCATAAGAAAAAAAAAAACAAAACTCATTAATCTTTCTTAGGTATCTCTTTCAAGCAGATCTGACATCTGACATTACATAAGCTAGATATATTCTATTTTATGTTCACTATCAAGCTTTTTCTTTTGTGAGGCAATATCAAGAAAGGAAACCAATCTCAAAGATAAGAATGAATGTGCAGATTGGAATCACTGCTCTGATGGTTTTCTAAGCCTACAGGTGGGAACTGTTCATACAGGCTGGTGACTGAGCAAATTAAGTCAGCAGTTCTCAAAAGCACAGAGCGCGACATGTACTCTTGCGAGGCGTCATTCCTTAAAAGTCTACTCCCTACAAAAGCTCCTGGAAATGTCAGACAGGTCCTCAGGGAAAGAATGGGAAATCCCTGGTCACAAGTCTCTCTCTATACTGTTACTACTGCAACAGACACAGGAAGCTGACTAGGGGGTGGTGCCAGCTTTCAATCGAATACTCAGAATCACTACGCTGTACCGGAGCTACTGTCTACTAACAGAGAAGACTGCGATGGCCTTGGCAATGATCTAGGGGGCTTTTACCCAGGGAAGGAATGCTTCTGCGACATACCCAAGCAATTCCACTATGGCCACGCAGTTCTACAATACGCAGTGCTCGGGCAGTCTCTCCCCAATCCCCTCACTCAACGCGAGCGCGCGCCCGTGGGGCCCCATTACCATCCTGCAGGATGAGGGTGGGCTGCACCGCCTGCACTCGGAACTGCCTGGCTCTCCAGCCGGGGCTGGGCGCCCGCACCACCTCGCTGTCGGAGAGCCAGGTCACGGTCTCAAAGTTGTCCCCGCGAGCCAGGGCCTCGGCTTCGGCGTGGTGCACGGCCACCTGGTCGAACTGGTAAAGACCGCCGGAGTGGTCGAAGTGCACGTGGGTGGCCACAGCCAGCAGGGGCCGGGGCGCCGCATCCTCTTTGGCGCCGCAGTCCTGCAAGAGGCCGGAGGAATACAGGTACTCGGGGAGGCTGCGCAGCCCCAGGCCGGTATCGATCACTACGTCCTGCTCCGAGCCACGCACCAGCCAGATATTGGCGCGGTTGCCCGACTCATAGAAGCGTTCTTGAATCCAGAAGATGCCATCGCCCAGAGATTTGTGGGCGTACCACTCGAGCGCCGACATGCTGGGCAGGGGTGCGGCTAGGCAGGGTGGGTGTAGGCGTGTGTGCCTCCTACAGGCTGTCCAGACACTGGGCGCTGCGGCTCTTTGAAGCCCTCTGCCCGCAGCCAGGGAGGAGGCGCTGAACGAAGGGGCGGGGATGCGGGTGGCGCAGGGTTGGGGTGGGGAGGAGGCAGGAGGACGCGCACGGACGCTGCCGAGAGACTCCACTCCAGCACCCTCCCGCCAGGTCCGCAGAGTGCAGAGGCTGCGCGCCCGCGCCCAGACGCAGGAATTATCGTAGCTTCAGCAGCCGCAGCACTGGGAAACGTTAACGTAGGGGTCACTGCAGCAGACTGGACACCCAGAAGGCGATACTTTCCCCAACCTAGGGGTCTGACTGCAGAGTACCTGAGCGATGTGTGGGAAGTATCGGGCTTGGCTGTCCGCCCCCACACCTCCGCCCACAGGTTGGCGACCGAGCGCACTCCCAGCCGGCGCAGAAAGAGTCGGGCCGAGCCTGTCGGGTGATGACTACGGCGCCTGCTAAGGGCTAAAAAGCTCTTTTCTAAGGGGTGGGGCCTGGCTGGAGTGGGCGGAGCTAGCTGCAGGGCTCAGAACGCGCTCTGGGGCCGCGTGGAGAGCGGTGAGCGCTTCTCCAAGGTGGAACCTGCGGCACCCGAGCGCCGGCGTTCGCTGCCCGCACCCCTTCGTTGCCGGCCGGCACTTTGGCGCACAGTTTTTCCCAGACTCGAGAATAAATGATCAGGTAACAGAGGAAGCTATCGAGGATTTGAGAAGGGATGTAGAGAGTAGAGGAGAGTTAAAGAGGCACATGGTGAAGGTGGCAGGGGTGGAAGGTGGGTCATGGGCAAAAATTAAAGCGCCTCTGGAGTGAGGTGTTGGGAGATAACTTTACCTCCTTTTCCCCTGATCCCTTTAAAGTGTTTTAAAGTCGTCGCTTCCAGATCTTACATAGATTCCTCATCCCGGGACTGTTCTCAGTGAGTTAGAAGGGAATTTATGCTCTTAACTGATACCGGGAGACTTAAGCAAATTCGGTGATTTATTTAGGCACTGATCATTGCTGCATATTGCAGTTAAGGATAGATACTCGGTATCTGTTTTCTTAACTATTGGCACCTTCTCCGTATCATGGGAAGGAAGGTTGTTAATATGGTTTTTATTTTTTAAAAATGAAATTCTATGTACCATTACATTTTGGAGAGGTTCTTTGTCCACTCTTGGAAGAGAGTAAAGAAAGTTGGTAGAAGAGCTCAATTAAGGAAAGGTGTAGCACCTTGTGAAGACAGGAAAAGTGCATAATGACTGGGTGTGGCCTCACCAGCCACACAAATTTGCTCCACTTGCTAAGGCCAAGTCGAAGCATCTACTTAGTCTTCAGAAATTCCCTTGAGAACTTGACTAACTTCCTTACTTAGGAAAAAAGAGACGCATGAGAAGCATTATAAAAGATAATTATGCAAACATAAGATAATTATGTGGCAACTAATAATAAGCCTAGGTGGAAGGAAAGGTATGCTCTCCTCCCCTACACTCCCAAAATCTTTGGTGGGGGATGTGGCCTGAGTATTTTGCTAATCTAGGTAGAGGTTATCCAGTTACTCAGGTGATGACTATCTTTAAGCACAATTCCCTGAGCTAGATGATGTGTGAGGAACAGAATTTTATTGAAAAGTCATAATCTGGATTCTCAAGAATTTGAGGGAAAATATTTGTACACGAATACTTGCAACGTAAGGCAGTACATGATATGTATCACAGAGGAAGTAAAAAGGAGGTGTTGTAAGGATACAGAAGAAGGGATTGTTGAGGAGTGGCATTTGTGATGTTAAGGTCTTCTCAACAGAGAAATACAGTGCTCTCTGTAGTTGGAGTATTCTTTGTCCAGGCAGGAGGGAACTACTAGAGGTGAAATGGAGCAAAATCTGCACTAGGATATGAGCTCAGCAGTAAGTCTACACAGTTATTTGCCTTTTGCCAGACTTAGCTTAGTGTGGGGCATTCAAAGGTGAATAAGTCTTCAAGGAGGCCTTCACATTTATTGGTACCTCTGTATCTCACTTCACCCTGGATATCCTTTCCTATTTCTGTGCATGGCTCTTTCCCTCACTTGTCAGGTTTTTGTTCAAATGTTAATGAACAAGACAGGAGTTCCACAGCTACCCTTTTCACAGTAGCACCCATGCTTTCTGCTTTACTTTTCTTCACCTCACCTATCACTCCCTGACATTTTCTATGAGATTTTTTTTCCTCATACTAGACTATGAGCTCCATGACAGCAAAAATTTAATTTTGTTTACTACTATATTCCTAATACACAGAAGATGACTTAACACAGAGAATACTTAGTAAAGACATGGTAAATGGATGTTAAGACCCTCCCTGGGAAGATAAACAAGCATCAACAATTACAATATGATTATAAAAAGGACCATACAACCAGAGCAGTACTTGGGAACCCCAGAGAAAAGAGAGGGAGGATGGAGGAAATGATCACAAAGTGTCATTTGCATGATATCTGAAGAGATGCTAGGGCTTGTTGAGGTGGATGTGGTAGGAAGGGCACTCTAGGCAGAAATAACACTGCATGCAAGAGCTGGCGTAGCTAGTGTAGTATGCACGTGGTAAGAGGCAGAAAGTTAGACTCCAAAGCTCTGTTAATTAAGGAGAGTGACCTGTCAATATTTGTATTCTAGAAATATAACTAGAGAGTGCCTTGAAAGGGGGTCCTGGCCATGGAAGTCTATTTGTTATATTTTAGAGGTCTAGATGAGAGATGCTGAGGGTCTGCAGTAAAGCAGAGGTGAAGGAAAGGGAACAAAAGAGAGACAACACACAGCAAGTAATCATCTACTATTAGATGAGATCAAAGGAGTTGGGGCTAGAGCTGGAACGACCAGCAGCCTTCTGACTGGGGCAGTTTAGGGTGCATTCATGAGAAAGATACTGTGACCTAACATTCACTGCTCTAGCTTCCACCTGTTTGGATATTTATTCATCTAGCAAATATGTAAAGGAACTGTGTAAAACATGGGAGACAGTACATTTAAGTCACAGTCATAACTCATGAAATTTTAAAGATGGGGCAATTTCAGAAATAGCTCATTCTCTGCCAAGAGGTTGTTTTTATAGTGATTAGAAATGGAGTTTTTTTTTCAGCTCTTGATATTTGAACTATACCCATTTTTAAGCCTTTCAGAACAAAGTCTGAGCAGGGATTTTCAGGAGGCAATTCTGAAATGAAAGACAATGCTGCTGATTTCACATTTTTAAATTCAGGCTAATTTGCATTTACTAATTCACTTCATTGAAGACATTTCTCGGATTGAAAAGGTTTTCAACAAGCTTAGACATGTGCTTCAGGCAGCATAATATAGATTAAGGGGCAATGAAAAGGTTTTCTGAGACTTTAACCCATTCCTGCCTTTGATGGAAATTGATTTTGTTTCCTTAGGTTATCAGCTAACCTTTTAGGACCTAACTTTCCTTGTCTATAAAATGGAAGATTTAATCTGCCATCATTCTTAATTTAGTTTAAACATTGTAATATTCTGAGTTGCTTGAAAAGAACCAGTTCCTAAATCATGCTTCTAAGAGAGTCTGCTTTTATTGTTCTGGAGTGAAGCCCATGGCTGTTGTTTTGTTCTGTTAACTTTAAAGTTCAGAAAAATTTTTAAACAACTTGATAGTAAACTGATTGAATTGTACATCCATGGGAAGATTTTCTTATCAAATTATATTAAATTAATAAATAAATAGGGACAGCTTGACATTAATTGTGGAGCAATTGTTGCATATAAATCATTATGATAAATATTGAGGATTATAAAATGTCCACTGTTAATATAGTTGAAGAAACCAACAACAAAAAACATGAACATTTCCCCTTTGGAAAAGGCCCGTTTTACAGGTTTTTTTTTTTTTTCCCTAGAATTGAAGAGTCTATCAATATATATCACTACAATTTTTAAAAACCCATTCATTTTGAAACAGAATCTTTCTCGGAGCAAGGTGAGATGAATTGACTTGTGGGTGTTGAGGAATTTACATTGGGTGTTAAGGTGAAAAGGGATGCATCCAGACAGGGAGGAAAAGGGGCCAGGTTGCAATGGAGAGACTGAAAGTTTAGATAGAATTACAGATCAGAGAGTCAGGAGGATAGATTGCAACCATTTTAAAAGAGCCCTGAATAATTAGGGGTTTGAATTTAATTCACCAGCCAAGAGAGGAGATGAGATGAGCAGCATAACCAAAGCTGTGCTTTAGGATGAACAATGTGGATGAATCAATTAAAATAAACAGGGATACTACAAAGTTCGCAGTTAATCAGAAGTGGGATGGGAAAGGACTGAGTTGGATTATGGTAGAGAAATTACAAACTAAGGGACATTTTGAAGGAAAAATTAGTTGATTGATTTGTTTAATGATGTCTAGCTTACTAGCAACTGTGCCTGGAATCCTCCATATTGGTTGAGTGAATGCCTCAAATTGGGCTATTTAAAGTAGAAGGGTTGAATAATGAGGAAATAGAGAAAGATGTTAAAAACTCCTTCATTCAGGAAATTTGGTAAGGTAAGAAAAAGGAACAAGGCAGTGGATGGATCAATATAAAGGATTTTGAAGAGTTATCTTTAGGCCTCACCTATGGGCCATTTCTTCCATGATTCAGTACCAGTGTCCAGGGACTGCTTCTCAACTCTGCAAGGGAAGAAAATGAATTAACCACCTACTGCCAGTGCAGGAGCAGTGACTCATGATTACCAAACTAAAAAGTTAGAATGCCGTGTAATTACAAAGGGTGTCTCAAGAGCTAGGATTGAGTTTTCTGCCAAGAGCAGAACATTGGCAGAACATTGACTAATGATACCAAGTTATACACCCAAATTTATACACTCGATTTATACACACAAAGATTGCTTGATAAAATCAATGGTAGCTGACATACTTTGTTTTTGAAATGATTTTCCAAATCATTTCCCAGAGCCCCACCTCTGAATATTTTAGTATATATATTTGAGAACCTGAGGATCCCCTGGGCTTCTGTATGTCCTCCAGTTAATTCTCATGTTCTCAAATCCTCCACTTAATTCTCATGTTCATACAAGTTTGGTAAACTTTACCTAGAAATGTTCTTAATCTTTAATTAATGGCAAATCCTGGACTGGAATGCAGCCCAGTGGTCCTGACCATGCCTATAGCTGTTTTCTAAGGTGAAAATGTGAACCCTTCTGCTCAGCAGTTTTCATACTTAAAAGACCTGATATCTGTAGGCTCAGCATATGCTTTAGTGACTCAGCAATTGAAACAAGGCTATTGGGATATTTTTCCTCTTTTAAAGTGAACAGATGGAATGAGCTTGTTTTTTAATATGAGTTTGCTGTGTGAACTTTGTTTCAACGTAATCAAATAGTGGATAAGAGAAATTAATCCCTGGTAGAATTACAACCAATAAAACAAAGAATAATGAAATGTTTATATCACCATATTGCTATCCATACTGGAATAGTGGATCTAGATATTCATCGAGGGCTGCTTAACTCATTAGGTGAAAATAGATGGGCACCTTATAATAAATGAAATACATCAGTAGCACCTGACCCACTGACCACCCTAGTCATCACCAAAAGAGACTTTATGTGCAGCTTGGTGCAATGCAGTAGGAAAACTAGATGTCTTTTTTAAGTGTTCTTAAGAAAAAAAAAAAAGAATCTGAGTAAGTATCTAGTCTGTCTGTTTATTGGAAATCCTGTGACTAGAGGAGTACATTAGGCCATATCTCTAATATGCAATCTTTCAAATCCACAATAAGGGAAATTGTCCCTACTCTCAAATTGTGGTCTACAAACCAGCAACATTGATATCTGTGGGAGACTTTGGAGAAAATGCAAATTATTAGGCCCCACCCAAGGCCAACTGAACCAGAATCTGCATTTTAAGGACTCCTAAGTAATTTGCTTGTATCAAGTTTGAAAAGCATCTATAGGACAGTGACCTCATTTCTTCCACAAATAAATGGTAAGGATAAAAAAGAACAGGAACTCTGATGGTTTATAGGTAATTTAAAAGGTGTGTTTATCCAATGTCATGGTGGATGTTTTGTATCTTGACTTAAACTAACCATAACAACATTTATTTGATAATAGGAAATTTGAATACTGATTGTATATAAGAGATAGTAAGGAATTATTGTAAAATTTGTACATGATATTATTTTAAGCCTTTACCTCAGAGAAGATGCATAATGGAGAATTTGAAATAATTTGATTCATGGGAATGAGAGAGCATTTAGATTAGTCATTATTAATTGTTGAAGTTGAGTGATATGGTGAATCAGTCAGCTTTTCGTCCTGGTGACAGAATACCCACCAAAAACAAAAAACAAAATGAAAACAAAAACAAAAACAATTTAAAGGAGGAAAGATTTATTTTGGCCCATGGTTTCATAGATTTCAGTCCATGATCACTTGGTGCCATTGATTCTGGGCCTGTAGTAAGGCAGAGCATCCTAGTGGGAGGATATAGTGGGGCATAGCTGCTCACCTTATGGCAGCCAGAAAGCAGAGAGAGAGGAAAGGCCTGGGGACAAGATAATTCCCAAGGGCACATCCCCAAGGACTCACTTCTTTCAACTAGATCCCACCTCCTACAGTCTCCACTAGCTCCCAATAGTCCATTCAGCTATGAATTCTTCAATGGAATTATCCTTTAATGAGGTTAGAGCCTTTATAATCCAAACACTTCTCAAAAGCCCTATCTGTGAACATTGAATACCTTCACTACATGAGCCTTTGAGGTACATTTCAGATCCAAATTATAATAAGTGGGTACTTGGGAGTTTATTACACTCTTTTTCCTACTTAAATATGTGCACTATGTGCACATAGTGTGGTAAAACCAAGTAAAGAGGCATGGAGTTGTACTTTACAATGACAAAAGCAAAGATTAAATCATCTTTTAATATTTCAGCAGTTATGAAGGAAAACTTTCAAATATGGAGGCATGTAAGGATGAATTTAGAAAATGTATAATGGAAAATTATATCTGAAAATGTTCTCAGTATCACATCCATTATATCAAACTAAATGCCATCCTACTTGAATAATTCTCAGAAAAGAGCAAACAGTATTTCGTCAGAGAAAGATATTGAATATATGTCTTGATTTTGAGAAATTGGAGCCTTAAATGTATAAGGACATTAAAAGTGCAGCGCCTTGTGTTTTAGTCAGCTTTTTCACTGCTGTGACCAAAAAGACCTGACGAGAACAATTAGAGGAGGCATAGTCTGTTTGGGGGCTCATGGTTTCAGAGGTCTAAGTTCATAGATGGCCTATTCCCTTCCCTGGGGCTCAAGGTGAGGCAGCACATCATGGCAGAAGGGCGTGCAGAGGAAAATGGCTCAGGACATCACATCAGGAAACAGAGAGAGAGAGAGAGAGAGAGAGAGAGAGAAAGAGAGAGAGAGAGATCTCACAAAATATAAACCCCAAGGCATGCCCCCCAGGGATCCACCTTCTCCAGCCATATCCTGCCTCCCTGCAGTTACCATTCAGTCCCTGTTGGGGAATGAATGCACTGATTAGGTTAAGCCTTTTATAACCCTGTCATATCTCTAAACTTTCTTGCATTGTCTCACACATGAGCTTTTGGGGAACACCTCATATCTAAGATTTAACACCTTGGTACTGCTGTTCCCTTGCAAATGAGTTAAAAAGTCAGGTATCACATTCTGAGTTCTACTAGATTTACAGCAATTAGTTGCTTCACTTTTAAAGCTCATTTCTTTAAATCCAGATAATTTGTATGATTTCAACTTCAAAGATGTAACCTATAAAGTACCTGATTATATAGGTATATTTTAACTCAGCTACTACTTAGTAGCTAACACTTTAACCAAAGCAGTTCACATAGCAGTTTTCCTATGTGTTAGAATTGCTGGTGAAGCTTTTGAAGCTATTCTTGCCCCAAGAGGAGGTCATGGTTTGATTATTTCAGTTCAGTGATTCATGAACTTTTGTATGCATCAGAAGTACCTAGAGGTTTTTTTTTTTTTTTTTTTTTTTTTTGAGGGTTAGTGGGGATTGAACTCAGGGGCACTTGACCATTGAGCTACATCCCCAGCCCTATTTTGTATTTTATTAGCTATGGGGTTTCACTGAGTTGCTTAGCACCTCACTTTTGTTGAGTCTGGCTTTGAACTCACAATCCTCATGCCTCAACCTCCCAAGGGGATTACAGATGTGCACTACCACACCCAGCACCTAGATGGTTTTTAAAAACACAGGTACAAACTTAAAACACCAACTGTTTCTAACTCTAACTTGCCAGGATTTTCATTGCACCTTTGGCTCAACTCTCATAGCTTCATGCGTTGCCCTCCTGGGAGCTATGCTTAGTGATTCTGACCCTGGAACACATTGTCTGTCCTCACAGTCCTTCCTTTGAAATCTCGATTCAAGTCTCCATTACCCCATTACTCTTTCATTCCTTCGTGTCTACAAAACCAGCACCACATGGACAACACCAGGTCTGCCACTAGCTCAAGTAGTCGTGGACCCCTTGGATCACAGCAGCAGTAGCCTCATAGGTGCCAGGGCAACTGACAATGATGAAACTAATCCTGGGAAAATAACTTTTTAGGCAGTCCCATGGGAGCAAGGTACTCCTGCCATCACCTCTTAAAGCAAAGTCTTTCAAACAAGTTTGTACTTTTATATCCTTGAGCCTGGGATAGATGGGACTTGCTGATTCCCAAGATGCCATCAAGGCCACTTTCCTGTTGTCTCTAGACAAAGTACTTGGTTTCTCTTCAGTGGTGCTAATGTATTCAGCAGCCATGACTTCCTTGGACCAAAGTTTACATGGGCTTGTCTAGCTAAAATGCAAGTTTTTCAAATGTTTCTTCTTTGCTTTCTGCTTGTGATTACCACAGGAAACCTGGCTAAAAGCAATGAGCAATACAAATGCTACTGTCTGAAATAAAATTTCCTCTACCAGGTAAACTAGTTCATCACCTGTAAACTGGGCCTCACATAAGGCCTCAGGACATGAAAAAAAAATGTTGACTTGTTCTTTTCCAGGATGTACATGAATGGCCTCTAATCCAGTTCCCAAAAGAGTCCTTGTTCCCCTTTGAAACCTCACAAGCGCAGTTTTTACTGTCCCCATTCATATCAGCATTCTGGTCTTCTGAGGTCATACCAGCATCAACCATTAAACTTGGCTTAAAACACGATAAGGCTTCTTTAGCTTGCATCTCTAAACATTTCCAAACTCCTCTCACAAATCATCTCTAAAGGTTTCTGAACCACATGGTCAGGATAATCACAGCAATGACTAACCCCAGTTCTTGGTACCGATTTTATGTTGTTAGCTTTTCCTCACTGTGATCCCAACACCTGACAAGAACAACTTAGAAAAGGAAAGATTGATTTTGGCTCATGATTTTGGAGGTTTCAGTCTATTATTGGCTGGATGACTCCATTGTTTTGGACCTGAGTTGAGACAGAACAATATGGTAGAAGGGCATGGTGGAGGAAAGTTGCTCATTTCATGGTAGCCACAAAGCAGAGAAAAAGAGAGAGAGGGTGCCAGAGACAAGATTTAGTCCCAAGACCATGACCCCAGTGCCCTATTTCCTCCAATCATGCCCCACTTGCCTGTAGTTTGCACTCTCTCCAAGTGTCCATTCAGTTCTCAGTGGATTAATCCACTGATGGGATCAGAACCAATCCCTTCTCCAAAGCCTCACTGGACATTGTTGCATTGAGGACCAAGCCTTTGACTCATGAGGTTTTGGGGGACATTCTAGATCTATATGAAAGAAATAGTCTTCAAGTGGATAGGATAAAAGCAAGAAATCCTCTCCTCATCAGGTAAACTTTTCTTGTCCCTACTTTTTGTGTGTATCTAAGAACCTGTTGCCAAACCACAAAGATGGAATTGCACTGATTGGATGTGCAGACCCAGGGTGTGCACAGGACATTCAGGACCTGGGTGCTGGAGTTGAGGCCATCATCATCTCACCTGAAAAATGTGACTGGACATGAAGGGTTCAGCCATCAGTTTTGCATATTTGTTTCTTAACAGATTTGCTTTCTACATATATATTGTTAAATCAGCCATACTAGGGAGGGGTAGAATTTTGCATTTTGCTTTAAAATGTTGGTTTCTTTCTTTCTTTTTTTTTTTTTTGTATGATCTGGTAAATCTTAACTATTAATTGTGTCTTCTAGCTTTTCATTCTTGTGGTATAACTAGTTCTGATGGCTGGAAATAAAGGAAGAGGTCGTGCTGCTTATACCTTTAATATTGAGGCTGTTGGATTTAGCAGAGGTGAAAAGTTACCTGATGTAGTGTTGAAACCACCTCCACTATTTCCTGTAAGTAAACTTACAGCTGAATTCTCAGCATGTAGTTTTTCCTGTTTCAGAGAAAATTAAAATTCTGTTAGGGCTTGAATATATAATAATAGCATTAAGGTATCTTCAAGTATAAGAAAGTAAAAGTATGTTTTACTTACCTTTCATTTAGCTATTCATTTGTTCTTCCCTAAACCTTTTCTGATTTTCTAATTGCTTTTTTATTATGGTTGTACATGGACACGATACCTTTATTTTATTTATTTCTTCTGTGGTGTTGAGGATTGAACCCAGTGCCTCACACGTGCTAGGCAAGCACTCTACCACTGAGCTACAACCCTAGCCTCCAAATGCTTTTTGTAATCTGTTGTTGTTTTTGTTTTTTAGTACTAGGGGTTGAGCCCAGGGTACTTTACTATTGAGTTAAAATCCCAATCCTTTTTGCTTTTTTTTTTTTTTTAATTCATGTTTTTATTTTGTGACAGGATCTCACTAAGTTGCTAAGGGTCTTACTAAATTGTTGGCTGGCTTTGAACTTGTGATTCTCCTGCTTCAGCCTCCCTAGTCACTGGGATTACAGACATGTATCATCATGCCCAGCTCAGATTGCTTTCTTAAAGTACTGAAAACAAAACTGTGTATTTGTTTCTGTGAATATATTCAGTACTGTGTGAACCAAGAAAGAATTATTTTTTAATTCTTGTATCTTCTATATTTGTTATTGATGTATTATAATTACCAAAATAATATTTTAAAATGTGAGATTAGGGGGCTGGGGTTGTGGCTCAGTGGTAGAGCACTTGCCTAGCACATGTGAGGCACTGGGTTAGATCCTCAGCACCACATAAAAATAAAGTAAATAAAGGTATCCATCTACAACTAAGAAAAACATTTAAAAAAAAATGTGAGATTAGGTTTTACAATGGTTTCCACACTACCATGCTTTCATCTAACAATTTTCTTCATTTCTGGTATTTATAGAATATAATTTTGTTCCTGAGTATACCACTTGTCCTTTTCTTCCCACTGAAATTTTCTTTTTGGTGGTAGTGTTTGTTATTTTCCTGTTTTATCAAAGTCATTTTGAATTTTGCTAATTTCTCAAAATATACATGTTAGTGTTCCTTTTAAATTTAGTGCTTATGCTGCAAGCTTAACTGGCT
>CM053405.1:64929958-64974334 GCA_028644305.1 Xerus rutilus
TTTTTTTGTGATGAAACAAAGGTTGGTGTTTGATTAGAAAAACACCAATCAATATTATTTTTTTAAATCCATACATTTTTCAGCCAACTGATTTATTTTTAGTTGTCAATGGACCTTTGTTTTATTTATATGAAGCGCTGAGAATCGAACCCAGTGCCTCACATATGCTAGGCAAGTACTCTACTACTGAGCCACAACACTAGCCCGCAATCAATATCACTTTAATGAGTTTTAGTCACAAGAGCATAGAGATCATCTGGTCCAGTGCTTCCCAGCTCAGGTTCCTGAACTACAGGGTCTGTAGATGTACAAACAAGATCATGACCATAGTAGTGGTTCTGTAAGCCATTTTTAGAACTTCAAAAGCTTAATAAGAATTTTACAGGGCTGGGGCGGTGGCTCAGTGGAAGAGCGCTTGCCTCACATGCGTAAGTCACTGGGTTCCATCCTTAGCACCACATAAAAATAACTAATAAAGATATTGTGTCCATCTACAACTAAAAAAATATTTAAAAAAAAAAAGAATTTTACATTTACCTGTAGTAAGGTCACAAAGTCAATCATTAAATAAATGAGGTTTTGCTTATTAATTCTCAATGTATACCACCAGGGTCCATGAGAATCAGTTTAAATTTTTTAGTTTCTTTTGAGTAGTTCCTTCTATTTGTACTGATTGATGTTCATAATGTTTATTCTTTCATAGAAGTCTTCCAAACCAAGGGAAATTTACTAAAAAAGAAAGAAAGAAAACTTACTTATCCTATCAGCTCATTGGACCCTTTTATTTATTTACTTTAAATATTTTTTAAATTGTAGATGGACTTTTATTTAATTCATTTATTTGTATGCGATGCTGAGAATCAAACCAAGTGCCTCACACATGCAAGGCGAACACTCTCCACTGAACTACAACCCCAGCCCTCATTGGACCCTTTTACAAAGTAAAAATACACTGTGTACTCTGTGTGATCTTATTTTTCCCATATCTTGAAACAGGTTGCTATTTCATCATCATAGTAATTGTTATTCATCAAGTATTCCACATTATGTTGAAGAAAAAGATTTAAAATTTTAAAAAATGGAATAATGAAGAAATTACATAGAAGGATGGTACAATATTGAAATAAATAATCACTTACATTGTCCTTAAGTTTTCCTTTTGTCTTGTCTGAAGTATTACATCATTTTTTTTCTTTTATCCTTCCTTCTTTTTCAGTGCTGGGTGTTAAACCCAGCGTGCCAGGCAAACTCTCCACTACTGAGCTATTCTCAGAACTTTCTATTTTTTATTTATAGTGAGACTGGGTCTCACTAATTTGCCCAGGCTGACTTTGAATTTGAGATCCTCCTGCATCAGCCCACCTGGGTAGCCGGGATTATAGGAGAGCGCCACTGCGCCCTGCTGTTACATCAGTTTCTAGGAAGATATAAAAGAAGTCTATGGGGACCCCCATCTTTGTAGTTAGTTTTTCCTATTTTAGTTTTGCAAACAACTGAGAATTCAGAATTTTTTATTTTCTCTTCATAAAAGCAATCAGAAGAAAATTGACAGAGGAAGATATTTCACAATTCTTAGATTAATCAGAAGAAGATGGTACCAGGGATTGAACCCATAATCAAAGAGATATGCCAGCTCTCTGGACACTAATGACGACGGAGAAATTAATTCTATAACCAAAATCTCAGACTATGAGTCTTCAGATGACTATATCTTAGAATTTTCTCAAATTCAAGAATAAATGAGTAAACAATACATCTTTAAGAATTAAAATATATTATCTGAAAAGGATCTCATCCCATAATATTTTGTAATAAGAATCTGAAACATCTTGTTTGCTAAAATGACTTGTAACATTGTTTTTTCTTTTATGATTTTGCACACCAAAATTTATTCGACGTTGTTGGTAACTAGACAAATGCTTTAGTGAAAGGCAAAAACAAAAATGACTGAGAGGAAAATAGATTATGTAGAAATGAAACCGTTTATTGAGTTGATCATATTGGTAATTATAATTGGTTTTTGGTACCAGGGATTGAACCCAGAGGCACTCAAACACTGAGCCACATCCCCTGCCCTTATTTTGTATTTTATTTAGAGACAGGATCTCACTGAGTTGCTTAGGGGCTCAGTAAATTGCTGAGATTGGCATTGAACCTGCCTCAGCTTCCCGAGCTGCTGTGATTATAGGCATGCACCACCACATCCGGTTTATAAATTTAATAATTAAAATGTTTTTCAAGTATGGAGCAAAGATGACTGAGCCATCCCCTCTTCAATGAAAGTATGAACCATCAGTTTTCTAAAGTATTGCACTTTGATTATGAAAGTACTAGAAAAATAATTGGCAGTGCAGATATAATAAGGCAGAATATACTAGAAATACATTTGTAATCTTGAATAATTTAGATGATGCAAGAGTGAGGAGAAAACCACAGTCACGTTAAATTTGAACTCATTAAAGATGTATTTGAAATCTAGAATCAGGATATACAAAATGCATACATTATAGATTTGTGTATGAACAACTGATAAACTCAACTGCATTCAAAGGATGTTGTACATTTGGAGTAAATTTACCTTCAAAACCAGTCAAACATGAAATATAAATACTTAATTTCTTAGTAAAACTTCCAGTAGTTTTTCCTCTTAAAAAATAGCAGCTTTATTGAAATATAATTCACATAGGTAAAATTCACTTTTCAAAGTATACAGTGTAGTTCTTTAGTGTAGATAAAGAGTTACATGCAACCAACACCACTATCTAATGTTTAGAGTTTTTACATCATCCTGAAAAGAAACCTCATACCCATTAGTAGACTTCTCTCCCACCTTCAGACCATAGCTTCCACTAATCTGCTTTCCGGACAGATCATACAAATGGAGTGATATAATATGTGTCCTTTTGTGACTGGCTTCTTTCCCATAGCCTAATATTTTCAAAGTTCACCATAGTATAGTATGTGTTCCCTTTCCTTTTTTTGGTACTAGGGATTGAACCCAGGCATGCCTAACCACTGAACCACACCTGCAACCCCTTTTATTTTTTATTATGAGACAGAGTCTCACTAAGTTGCTTAGGGCCTGGTTAAGTTGCTGAGGCTGGCCTCAAACTTGTGATCGTCCAGCTTCAGCCTCCCGAATCACTGGAATTATGGTCATGTGCCACTGCACCCAGCCCCTTCCTTTTTATGACTAAATACTATCCCATGAATGGATATATCACATTTTGCTTAACAACATATCACTTGAAGAACACTTGAGTCAGTGATTCTTTGTGACTGCATGAATAATGCTGCTGTGAGCATTCATCTACATATTTTGTGAGGGCATTTGTTTTAATTTCTGTAGGGTATATATTTAGAATCAAATGATAACGCTGTATTTAACATTTTGAGGAATAGCCAAACTTTTTTCTAAAGTTGTACCATTTTACATTTCCATCAGTAGTGTCTGAAGGTTTTAATTTCTCTACTACCTTGTCCACATGTGTTATTGTCTTTATTCCAGCCATCCTTGCAGGCATAAAGGGGTATCTCATTGTGCTTTTGATTTGAATTTTCCAAATGACATATGTTGAGCAGAATGTTATGTGCTCTTTGTTTTTTGATATATTTTCTTTGGAGAAATTTGTTCATATTCTTTGACCCTTTTAAATTGGGTTCCAATAGTTGGTTTTCAATACTTCTTTATTTTTCTGTAAATTTGTAAATAACATAAAAATATTGAAAAATATTAAAAAACAGAATTTTCCATTGGATCCCAGTGATCATTGGTGAAAACAGTTTTTGTTAGTTTAATAACATTTACATTTTTTCAAAATATGGAATCTGTTTTGGAGAAAATTCTAAAAAAGACATAATTGTAATGCATAAACCCCACCTTTATGTTGACCTCTTTTTATGAATGAGAACTTTGAGGGCAAGATTAAACATTTAATCCGAAGTCAGTTAAATAACTAGAGAAGCCTGGTCCCATGGTCTGTTTGTTCTTAGTTAACTTTCTCTTAACAAATGGTACAACTAACAAGTATTTGTTAATTACACATAATTGTACTACTTGGCAGCATTTTCTGGATATAGAAGAAAACTCAATCCTTGATTTGGTCCTTGATTTTTTTCTTATGCATTTCTCCTTTTACCTTATCGTTCTCATGGCTAAATTTCTAACACTTTTCATGAAAAGTGATGGTTTTAAGCTATTGTGTGATGGTGTCATTTGCCAACTTGTACTGCTGGAAAGGGGTTAGGGCTCTCATCGAGGGAGTTCCTATGGCATTGTGGGCAGAATAGAAGCAAGAGCCACATCCACGGCTCGCTCCTGGTGTTTGCACGCTGAAAGGGTCTCTACAGAGTTTTCTGTAGTTGGCATGTAAAGCTTGCAGCCTCATTTTTTCTCCCACACCGTTAACCCCTCACTGAGTTCACCTTTCCAACTCTTAACCTTTTCTTCTCCACCCATGAGTTGTGAAAAGTTGCTCACTGAGAAGCCTAACAAAGTGGTTGTGTGTATTACATGCTAGAGGTGAGCAGACAGCCTTGAACTCCTACTTAGCTACTTAATGTATCCCAGTTACCCCAGCTTTAAAGATTGGGAGTTGGAGGCCACTGTCTTAAGAATAAAATAAAAAATGCTGAGTAGACCTCTCTGCCCTCTTATGCAAGTGGCTTTCTGATTCAAGTCTGGGCTTTTGTGAATTAAGGTTAACATTCCTTGCTTATCCTGAGTTCAACTTAGCTGCTTTTTGCCACCACCTTAAGCATGTTTTTCTCATTAAACTTTCAATAAGTGTTCAGAAGCACGTTATATACAAATGTAGGAAACTCCCATATGTAAAATAAGAGATGTTATCTACTGTTTTCAACTATTTTAGAAGAATGGCTTAAGTTTTTGATATGTCTAATGGATTTTTTATTCTTTTTTTCCCCCTAGATATTGAAAGATATGGTAAAAGATATATGAAGGTATACAAAGAAGAGTGGATACCAGGTATTACAAAACAGATGATCTTAAAATACTTTTTTGAGGATAAGTTTTCTATTTCAACATAGGAAAACAGAGTCTGGTTCATTTTCTGTAACTAATTTGTGATAAATCTTTTGGAAACTAAGAGGAAAAGATTTTGATAAAATAACAAGGAAGAATTGAAGTGTTTTTGTTGAAGTTTTCAAAGTACATTCTTATAAAAATAGGACTTGCCAAAGTCTTTTAGGTTTTCTAGATTCAAGCCACAATCACAATTTTAATTTGCAATACCAGAGAACACTTATTTCTTTGCTCCTGAGTGATTTTAGAGCTTCTGAGGACAAAGCAAAAAACTGATTTTAAGGATATTTTAAATCGAGCCCGTGGATCTATCTTTCTTTGAAGCAGACGTGGATTAGTTTTAGTTGCCAGTACGCCTTTTCATTAGAACCATACCTAAAAGAGTTTTGTCTTCAACATTTAAAATTTCGCCTTGGGTATAGGCAGGGTAGAAGGGGCTGTGGGGGAGGTCTCATCCAGCCCATTCATTTTGCAAATAAAAAGCAATTGCTATAGAAATCATTTGCCAATACACTAGAACTCAGTTTTCTTTATTTAAATTCACTTACCTTTTATCTTTGTCCATAGTTTTATAGAAACTGCCCTTTTGTAAATTTCTAAATAGCATTAATAGCCTTATCATTTTCATGGATTTTAGTGCTCTTATCTTTTCATGTTGATCATCTGATAAGGTTGGGGCCCCTGGAAACACTCTTAGATCCTTCTCATTTCTTCTACTTCATTAATAGTCATCTCTCAAATGATTCTGTTTACATAGTTATGATCTTCTATGAGTAGTTTATAAAAACAGATTCAAAGCAAAATTTATAAATTCAGGGAAAATGACTTGAGACATAACTTTTATACAAATACACAATTTATTAGTAGAGTGTTATTAAATCAGTTTTTATATCTCTTCAATTTTCTGCTTATCTTTATGCTTAAAAATTAAAAATAGGGGTTGGAAGTGTAAGTCAGTGGTAGAATGCTTGCCTAGCATATGTGAGGCCCAGTGTTCAATCACTGGTATCCCCCTCCCTTCACTTCCTCCCAAAATTCAAAGAAAGTAACAAAGTAAAGGAACCATTTTTAGCTAATATAAGCAAAAAAACATTTATTGGAGGGAATTTATTTTTCCACATCTACTTAAATTTTTACTGTTTTCAGATAATTGTTAGAATTGTTTATTTCATTTCACATATATTGGTATTGTGGTCACAAGTTCTAACTTTTGAAAAAAAAAGTTACATAAGAAATATCTATCAGCCAGAGAAAACTAATGAACTAAAAAGTAGTCAAATAATAAATAATATTTAACAAAAACAGTTGTAATTTTAACATCCACAAAGAATTATCCTAAGATTTTGTACCCACCAAATTTTATTGCACTATTTCAAAGCTATTTCAATACAATTTTTTCTTTATAGGGCAAAATGTATCACTGTTGGTTATATTTTAGGCTAAATCTATGTAGTCAGATACTAAGAAATGTTATTGTCATTAAATGGGCAACTGTCATATTCTTTAGTTACATACAGTACCACTGATTCATAGAGGAAATGGAGATTTTTATATTTCTTCTTTTGTACACCAGATTGGAGAAGACTCCCAAGAGAGATGATGCCCAGAAAAAAATGCAAAAAAGGTACATTGAATAGTCATGCAGGTAGGAGATTGTTGCTTAATTATGTTAATGGAATTGTCAACCTGAAGTTATGCTCAGTGTTCTGAATGCTTTTTCTTAATATATGTCGGACATTTTGATTGTTACGTTAAAGCTTTGTTTTTTGTAGCTGTTATTGATTTGAGGGATTGTTTGTTTAGTTGTTGTCCTTCAATTTTGGAAATTTGATGTGCTAGGAAAAACTTTTCAATTATGTAGACTTTTTCATTCCTATATCTGCAAAATATTTGATGATTATACTGGCTGTGTTTTACATTTTTCAGTAAAACATTATACAATTGGGAAACTGATAAAATAGAATTATATTGTATATAGAAATAACAAAGTGTGTATTTACGTTTTGTTTTTCTTTAGTAATTCCATTCGGTCAATAATTGAGTATTTACAGACACTGTGCTGAGAAGAATAAAACAATGAACATTGTGGCACTATCCGTGCCTTCCTGGAGTTGCCAGTCAAATGCAGAAAAAACATTAAATGAAAACATACTGCCTTCATTGGTAGGTGTGGGAAGGATTCTTTGAGGAAAAGGAATCAATTGGAGTGGAGATTGAACTATGAGTAGGCATTTACTTAAGATAGGTGTATGGAGGGACACAGACAAAGATCAGGTTTTTTGAGAGAAAATCATGAGTTCAAAGTTGGCTATTTCTGGTTCCTTTGAGGTAAACACAGAAATGTTTGACTATCTTGTTGGAAACAGGGGCATGGACCTGAGAATGAAGATAGTAGTCATCAGTAGAGAGATGATAACTGAAGCTGTGAGAAGGGGTGAAGTCATCTAGGATACAAATAGATAATTAGGAGAAAGGAGGGCCTGAGCGTGGAGGAATACCAGCATTTTAATGGGCTGGTAAAGGAGATTGAATCCACAGAGAGAAGAAGTAGAGAGAGGGAGAGGTGAAACCAGGAGCCAGTCATAGGAGGAAGAATCTACAACTGGGAAGAATTTTTCAGACAGTGGTCAGCAGTGTTCATGGCTGTTAAATAATGCTGCAGAGAAGTTGGGTAAGATGAAGATTGGAAAACTTCAGTTTATTTTTTTTATGTCAGTCATGGGTATCCTCAGGGAGAGCTTTTCAAATGACTTGGATGGGTAGAATCCAGATTGGAATAGGGTAAACAGTAAGCAGGACCTTAGGAAACGGGAACAGCTAGCATAGATGAGTCTTCAGAGAACTTTGGTATGAAGAATGAAGAGAGAAATATAGCCAGAGGGAAGAACAGTGGGCTTAGCAACTAAGAGAAGAGGAAATTCTTATTGCCTTTTTAAGAGCTTTATTGAGGTATAATTGACATACAGTAAAGTGCACATATACACTTTACATATACATATGTGTACAACATATCTACGTATATATAAGTTGGAAGTATTTCTATCTTATTTTAAAGGCTTATTACATAAGATGTTTAGCTTGAATAAAGAAAGTATGGAGATATCAGAGTTATCTACTGTCTATTTAAACCCTTGGTTTTTTTATGGAGGAAATACTGTCCTAATAAGGTACATGTGCATGAAAGATACTGGTGATGTCCTCATGGATCACACATTAGTAGTAGACTTTAAAGAGCTGAGAAAAAATGAGCCCATTTTAGAATAAGTGTTTTCAAATATTTCTCGTGGACTGCTCATCCTTGGTGCTTCATATGTACATTAACCTAGTAAAATCTTCCAGCAGGGCAGGATTCCATTTGTTAAAAATCAAAACAACAACAAAACTTTCTTTTTCCCATTCTGCTCTAATATGTTTTTTGCACATGGTGTAATTTTTTGGTTTTTTCTTCAAAAACTTGTATTCTTCCTTTTTTAAATATGGCCTCCACTGATTTACATGAAAGTAAACAGTACCAAAAGAGTCAGAGGTGCAAAAAGGTTTTCTTGAAGAATCAGCTACTGACAGGTGTTGAAACAAACAAACAAAAAAATTCAAATATATGCATACATTTGGCTATATTTTGGGGCAAAAATAGTCTTTCCACGATTTTGGTAATTTGATACTTCTCCCCTATTTATTCATATAGGATTAGGCATTATATAAAATTCAGATAATATGTAGCAAAAATACTCATTGGACTCGAATCTGTAACTGACTTTTTAGTATTAGAAGTAATTAGTAATTTGTGTATTTACCTGACCATTTGTATAGTACCCATTTAACAGACTTACATATTATGAAATTAAATCATTTTGATAAGAAGTCCTTAGAGAAAAAGACTTTATGATGTGAGTAAATTACATTCTTAGCTAATAGGTTTTGTCATTGATATTACAACATTTATTCAGATCTCATTCATATGTGATACTGTGTTGCCATAGTTCATATTAAACAGCTCTTGCCCTCAAGGAGGATAGAGAAAGATACAGATTATTACATCTGTCACTTTTGTTTGAGCAAACCTCACTAACGTTTGGGAGCTCTGAGCTCAGTAACTCCTAAAAGGGTACTTTGGTATAACACAGCAAATTGTAATTCCATCAGTTATAGGTCATCCACCACAATCTAGAAATTTCTTCTTCTCTAGGTTAAATGTTAATCTTTAACAAAATTACATCTTTCTAAGCCATATTTTCTTCTGTTAAAAAGTAATTTCTAAGTATTTAGTTTGGAAAAGAGATGTTATACTTCTGATGATAATGGTACAGTTTTTAGCCTATCATAATGCTTTTCTACCTGGCAGAATTTGTATGTGAAATAATTCTATGTTCTGTGCAGTTTCAAAATAGCCTTAAAACCCAAAATTTTTATATGAGTAAAACAAATTATGTATCCCAAATCAGAATGTTTTATTTATATGCTTTGAGTTTTGAAATTGATATGATGGGTGTGTTCAGCTTAACCATATTACTCTTCACTCCAACAATAGTTCTTTACTGCACTGAGTAAGACCTTTCTCATCTCTTTTACCATTAGCAAGTGCATATTTCTCCTGTACTACTTTTTTTTTAATTTTTCAAACCTGGTAACATTGCTTTGGTTAAAATGAAATACTAGTAACTGAACAGGAAGCTGATGCAGATAGTAAAGTGCTTCCACCTAAGGTAACATTTTAGCAATTTTGTCCCTAATGGTACTAATTGCAAGTTCAAATTTTCAGTACTTAGTAAAAATATATCTGTCTACAGTCTTCAAATAGAGCTATGAAGTAATTATCATTCGTTGATTGATCATTGGAGAGATGTGATTTATTTTATTTATTCTTTGAGAAAATAAATTCACTCTGAAAATTATGTGACTGCTTCATATGACATACTGCTATACTATTTAGCATATGAAAAGGCACAAAAATATAATCACAGTTGCTGTTAAAGAAAATATGTTAATTGGTGGTTTTATTTCAGCAGACCCAAAATCCAAAAAGGCAAAAGATACAGACAAAGGTACTTCACTCGCTAATACTGCAGATGTGTTGAAAAAAATTGAGGTAGGGTTTTCTTCTTACTATAAAAGTAAAATGAGGGGCTGGGGCTGTAGCTCAGTGGTAGAGTGCTTGCCCAGCATGTGAGAGGCACTGGGTTCGATCCTCAGCACCACATAAAAATAAGTAAAGTTATTGTGTCCATCTACAACTAAAAACAATTTAAAAAAAAAAAACTAAACTGAAAAAATGTAAAATGGTCCCTTCTTACTTTAACCTTTCAACTTTCTCTTACTTTTTAATAACATGGACTTGGCAGAAGCAAGCCCTGCACAGAAGACAATGAGGAAGTTTGAATTTTGTTAGCTGGGACATGTGGAGACTCCCTCCTGTCCTTCTTGGCCACTTACCTGGCAACTTGCCTCACCTTCTACCACAGGCTTTCTTTTTCACCATATCCTTATTTTCTCCTTGCATTTGAATTATTTGTGGAGATGAGAGAAACAAGACAAAGTTGCCTAAAATATAGTTCTTTCCAAAAAAAGCTCATTTTTTTCTCCTGTTAGTGTATGTGTAATTTTTAAAATGTTTTTCCCCATATCTTATGACATGTATTGCAGGTTCTATTGAATGAAAATTTGTATCTTATGGAACTTATTTTTGTATCTTTTTCTTCCCTCTTCTTCCTTCTCTTCCCTGACACTTGTTTTTTTTCCAAGCCCTGCCAGTATGGGAAATGAATCCAGGTGTGCTATACCACTGAGTTATATCCCCAACCCTTTTTAAATTTTATTTTGAAACAGTCTCACTAAATTGCCCAGGCTGGCCTCAAACTCATGATTATCTTGCTTCTAGTTAATAGTTAAGATACTATTTTAAAAAATAAGCAGATAAAAAATTCAGAATGTTAATAAACTAAAAATTTGCCCTCCCATCCCTGTCCCATTTAATTCCCTCACTGTTGATCATCAGTGTTTCTTGTATAGGCTTCCAGAAATATTTTTATGTATAACAAATACCAAATTTCCCTTTTTAATGACAAAAGGCAATATATCCCAGTCTTCTGCATCTTCATTTTATCACTTAAAATATTTTTGAGATGGTTCTATATTGGTCTGTATAGAGTTGCCTCATTCTTTTTTTGACTCTACTATGAGAGCGTGCTCCAATTAATTCAATTAATGCTGGATATTAAAATTTCTTCTAGTGTTTCATTATTACCAATAATGATGCAATGACTTCATGTTGAGTATGTCATTTCACATGAGTAGGGTAGATTTCTAGAAGTGGATTTGTTGAGCCAATTGTTTTGCCCACTGTATAAAATGATGAAGTATTGCCATGTTGCTCTCCCTGGAGGTTATACCAAATTACTTCCACTATCAATGTGTATATTTACCTTGCATCAATGATGATGATAGCAGTTAACACTTAGAACTTACTGTGTGCCAGGCTCTATGACAAACTCTTTACATGCAGTATAACCTTAAGAGTTTGTAAAAACAAAGATAGGTAGGTATTATTAATCCTTACTTACAGAGGAAGAAATCAAAGGTGTAAACACAATTACTTGCCAGATCAAGCTGACACAGTTCCTTGGTGGCAAAAACTCTTATTTTTGCTATTTTGCTTTTTGGCCTGTACTTGAGCCAGAGATAAAAATAAAGCCAGAGGACTGATAAAAGAATAGCAATAACTATCGAGTTTAACTGTGGTGGAATGATAGATGGGATTGCAGGACCAGCCAGCTCGTATTGATTGAACACAAATTCTGGCTGCTCTTAAAGCCTCCTGGAAAAAGTTGCTATGATGCCTGTAAGAAGCTGTAAGAAAGATTATTCTGCACCTGTGGGTGTGGTTTCTTTTCAGAACAAGCTGTTGACTTATTCTTTACATGTAATACCTTTTCCAGGACACAATATTAAAACTGGACTTTTAGATCTAGATATCCCAGTGAGTTGGCAACTTTAATATCACAAAAGTTGTTTCTAGATGACTCTGTGATTGTTCATTTGTTCAGCAAAAGAAGGTTCAAACCAATTGCAGTAGAACATCCATATACGGAGAGGTATATGGATGATACAGTCAGATCTTATGAATTATCGGCCAGCAATAATCTGGCATATGAGCTTCTTATTTCTGCATGACACACAGGGAGGCTCTATGTGGTGCCTATATAGTATTCAGGATAAAATAACTGTTTTCCATATGTAAATGAACTGTCTTCAAAACGATTTCATATTAGCCCAGCACGGTGGTACACGCCTGTAATCCCAGCACTTTGGGAGGCTGAGACAGGAGAATCACAAGTTCAAAGCCAGCCTCAGCAACTTTGAACTTTGAACTCAGCAACTCAGTGACTCATTGAAACCCTGTCTCTAAGTAAAACACAAAATTGGGCTGGGGATGAGGCTCAGTGGTCGAGTACCCCTGAGTTCAATTCCCAGTACCAAAAAAAAAAAAGATTTTACATTATATGATTCTTTTTCATTCTTAAATATTTAATGTAATAAGCCTAGGTAGTTAAATAACACAGAAGAGAGAATGGAAGCTACCAAGCACAAGGGCCCAAACTCATACCTTAACCCAGAAGGAAGGAAGTATTGAGATAAAATGTGTGGCTGTGGAATCACTTTTTAAAAGAATGTTGTGGAACTCTTCTGTTTATTAATCTACTTAAGTACTTTATGGATTTGGCTTGGGTCTATGGGGTAGAAAGATGAAGTTATTTATTTAAAGATATTTGAGATGGCAATAGGAGAAATGTAGACTTCCTTGTCCCTATGTCACACTGAATATTCTGTATTTTAAAAATATTTTTACATAACTGGTTTAAATAACTGCTAATTATGAAATAATAATTAATAGCTTGATTTTTTTTCAGATAACAGTTAGTACTTACACAGCATTAAATGAACATAGCACAATTCCATTTTAACTACATAAACTTAGGGGTTTAAAGCCTTTTTTTTTTTTTTAATATTTTTCTAGTTGTAGATGGATACAATGTCTTTATTTTATTGCTTTGTATGTGGTGCTGAGGATCAAACCCAGGGCCTCACACATGCAAGGCAAGCGCTCTACCGCTGAGCCACAATCCCAGCCCGGTTTAAAGCCTTTTTATTTATGATCTGATTAAAATAGAAAAGACAAAATGCCATTTATTAATTAGTATTAACACAGCATCATATATATATGTGTATGTATATTTTGCAGATATTTTAAAAGATCTGTAAACATATTTTGTTTACTTGAAATTTTCCAAGAACATTGGCATTTGGAAAAATTGCACACATTATAATGTAGGAATAACTCATAAGGCAACATAAAGGACAGTATCAAGATCAATAATCTCATGTCTATTACAAGAGTGGGAAAAGGAGAGTTTGATTGGAAATTGAGTCTATATAATGTCTTCTCATTGCCTTTGATTTCCTTAAATTCAATTTGGATGTAATTAAAAGGATTTTTAAGACAAATATTTAAGAACCAATAAAGGAATAGCTAAGTTGTAGCCATCTCAGATATAAAAGGTTTTCTGTTCACATGTAATCTACAAAGCACATATCTTGTGATAGAGGTGGCGTACTTGTGTATAGATAAGTGTTGCAATTACTACTTAAAAATAATCACAAATTAGCTAAAGTAAAGCCTTCATTATGAGTATTAATATTAAATTATTGCTGTTTCCACCTCCTAGAAAACTTGTGAAATTCCATCATTTTTGCAAAGTGAGTGTAGTACAATTTAGTAAACAGTGATAATACTAAAAACAGGTTATTTTTTATTAAATGAAGAAAATCATTGGTAGTCACAATAGAAATACAAAGATGCAGTTTGTTTTTTTTTTCTTTTTTTATGTAGAGACAGAGTCTCACTGAGTTGCTTAGGGCCACGCCATCGCTGAGGCTGGCTTTGAACTCACGATTCTCCTGTCTCAGCCTCCCAAAGTGCTGGGATTACAGGTGTGTGCCACAAAGATGCAGTTTTAAAGTTAACTATGTGTGCTATGATAAGGTAGCATAATGATTTTCACCAAGTGGATAAGTATAGCTAGCCATCAGGCAATCAAAGCTTTCTTAATTCTGTTTCTCTCTTTTGTTTCCTCTCTTAGAGTTGCTAATGATCACTAGTGTTGACTGTGATTTGAGTTTTAATCTCCAGATATATTAAAAAGCAAAAAGTCTTGCAAATGGGAAGTAAACAATGAAGAACAAGACAGGGATAGACAGGGATAATCTGATACTTTCTCCCAGAATGAGTCTAGGTTTTCAGACTATACTTGTATACTAAAACATGGATAATTTGCAATATTACTATTACATCCTTTTTTTTTCTCCTTTTATGTTAGACAGGAAACAAAATAACATTCTGAAAGTCCTTCTGTATAAATCATGTCAAATATTTTAGAAGGAGGTAGGATAGAAATCATAAAAATAAAGCATTGTGCGTTAGAGCTGACAAACCCAGCATTACCTAAGATCCAATTATGAAGTTACAAAATCAAAGAAATACTAGTGTAATTATAGGACAGTGAGTGCTTCCTTCTTTGGTCAACTCATGGTTTCCAATGTGTGGAGGTAAAGTGGGATTCGAGAACAGTATGTTCTCTTTAGGCTGGGCTGGAATGTTAAAGTCTAGTGCTTCCATATAAATTAATGAAAGTCACTTAAACCAGGAATTGGAAAAGAGAGGTGATGGTGAAAAATCAGATGAGGAAAATGAAGAGAAAGAAGGAAGCAAAGAGAAAAGTAAAGAAGGTGATGATGACGACGACGACGATGCTGCAGAACAGGAAGAGTATGATGAAGAAGAGCAAGAGGAGGTAAAGGGCTATTTGGGGAGAGTAACAGTTCCCAATTACAAAGATTGTCTAATAAGTAATCAGATGTATGGCATATAATTAAAATCAGTAAACAAAACCAATTTTATAGGAACCAGAAATATATTCTTATCACTGACATCAATTCCTTGGTATCCTATCTACTGGCATAATAATATATTATAATAATTCAAGAGAATAATCATAATAATTCAAGAGAATTATTATAATACTGAAATGATAATCATGCCAAACTGAATATAGGAGATAAAGTAACTTCATACACAAGTTTGTAAGTGGAATTCCATAAATTAAGGAAATTGATCAGATTAGTGCAATTAAGATTTATCAAAAATTTAATCAGCCATTTAAGGTAGTGAGCTTAGACATACAGATCTGGAGGGTAATCCTTACAGTGGTACCATGAAAGCATGGACATTATCAGAATATTGTTAGTCTAGTCTCAGGTATCTGGCTTAGTCAGGACTCTATGTTTTGGATTTGGGATTTCCAATTTTTAGAAACATAGTGTATTTCAAAAGCTGGAGTTAATCAATTTTGTTGGTCACAGCCTCTTTGCGACTTTGTCAACATTTCATACAACAAGCCTAGGCTAAGAGTTTCTTCTCTATTCTGGTGACCTTTTCATTTTTTATTTTGAGACCAGGGTTCCACTAAGTTGATTAGGGCCTCGCTGAATTGCTGAGGCTGGTTTTGAACTTGTGATCCTCCTGCCTTAGCCTTCCAAGATGCTGGGATTACAGGTATATGCCACTGTGCCCAGCCATTTCATTTTATCTTCTTTTTACCATATTCTGAATCTTGTCTTCACCTGAAACAGCTCCAAATGTGAAGTCTTTATAATATGCCTTAATTACTTCACATTACATTTTGTATTTTTTTGAAATTTCTATTGATATAAACAGAGAGATATGGAGTTTTATCTGTTTCCAGTGGCTAGCTGGCTGCTAAGCTCATTTGTTAAATGATTTGCTTTCCTCATTGATTTAAAACTCTGCCTTTGTCCACTATTAGATTGCCATATTTACTTTAGATGTATATCTGGGCTCTTTTTCCATTGATCTACTTCTGGAATAAAACTAAACTGATTATTTGATAATATTTGTGGGGCCTGTCTTTCTGTTTCCCTTCTTTGTCAACAGAATTTTCCTGAGTGGCCTCTTTATTCTTCCAGATAAATTCTAAGTCTAAACATTTAAAATTAGACACATCTCATCTGTACCCAGCTTTCTTTTCAGATCATTCTTTTTTTTAAATATTTTTAGTTGTAGATGAACACAGAATTTTTATTTATTTTTATGTGGTTCTGAGGATTGAACCCAGTACCTCACGCATGTGAGTCAAGTGCTTTACCACTGAGCTACAATCCCAGTCTCCAGATCATTCTTACTGCACTCTGATTGAGACTGCTGATACATTTGATCCTTAGTCCACTATTATCGGTTCCTGTCTTAATTTCCTTCTCTAAGGAGTATAGATCCTTGCTCACCCTTCATCCTTTTGCCATTACTCTCTCTCGTTTGGTCTCCCAGCACATTCTGTAGACAAAAGCAACCTTTGATCTTTTCTGCTCTTTGCTGCTTCTTCCCTTCAAACCTGAGTAATGAGGAATCACAGATATTAATGCCACTAAAAAAAAACAGTAACCCCACTTTGCCAGCTAACATATTTTGTTTCTCTTGTTAAATCTCCTCTCTAGGGCTGGGGTTATGGCGCAGTGGTAGCGTGCTCGCCTAGCACACAAGAGGCACTGGGTTTGATCCTCAGCACCACATAAAAACAAAATAAAGATATTCTGTCCACCTACAACTAAAAAATAAATACTTTTTTTAAAAAATCACCTCTTTATAGCAGTTATTTCAGATAATCTTTGTTCTCACTCCCCACTTCTTTACCACTTTTTCCTGCAGTCTTGGCGGGTAAAAGTTACTACATGTAGAAAATGAAGCCATTGAGAGGAAACTCCCTTAATTTTATATTCATTCTCTTCATACTCAATGTCTTACCTTCTCCTTCGCTTTATCAATGGAAGAAATTCCTTTCATCCTATTTGGTGCTAATCATTCTGCCTTTTTTAATTTTGGAACTGTAAGCCTGAGGTCATTTCCCTTTATATATATATATATGTTTTTTTGTACTGGGGATTCAACTCATGGGCACTTGACCAATGAGCCACATCCCCAGCCCTCTTTTGTGTTTTATGTAGAGACAGGGTCTCACTGAGTTGTTTAGCGCTTTGCTGTTACTGAAGCTGGCTTTGAACTTGCAATTCTACTGTCTCAGCCTCCCAAAGTGCTGGGCTTACAGGCGAGTGCCACCATGCACGGCTGCCTTTCCGTATTTTTGACATAATTTTTTACTTGTCACTTCCACACATGAATTGAAACATACTCATGTCCCAGCATAAAATGTTCCCCACGTTGTCCTTCCAACTCTAATGCTGCCTCAGCTGTCATCATTTGCTCAACTCTTTCTTCCATTCAGCTCTTTTTAATCTGATTTCTACTTCCACACTATTCAAATTATTGCTGCCAACTCCACCATGACAAAATTTAGCCCTTATTTCTCATGACTTTTCTGAAGCATTCAACATTTCTGAAAAACTTATAACTCTTTAATTTTTATTTTTGTTCTTTTTAGTTATACATACAGTAGAATGTATTTTGACATATTATACATCATAAATGGAGTATAACTTCCCATTCTTTTTTTTACTTTATTTATTTTTTTATTAATTTATTAAAATGCATTTCAAGTCATAGTACATATATAGAACTCAATGTTTCTATCCCTCTGGTTGCAAACCAGATAGAGTTACACCATTTGTGTCTTCATACATGCACCTAGGGTAGTGATGACCATCTCATTTCAACCATCTTCACTACACCCCTTCCCTTTTCCCTCCCCCTCCTTCCCCCTGTCCCATCCAGAGTTCCTCCATTTCTCCCATGTTCCCCATTCCCACCCCCCTTATGTATCAACATCCACTAATCAGAGAGAACATTCAGCATTTGTTTTTTTGGGATTGGCTTACTTCACTTAGCATAATGTTCTCCAATTCTGTCCATTTACCTGCAAATGCCATAATTTTATTCTCTTTTACTGCTGAATAATATTCCATTGTGTATATGTACCACAGTTTCTTTATCCATTCATCTATTGAAGGGTATCTGCGTTGCTTCCACAGTTTTGCAATTGTGAATTGTGCTGCTATAAACATTGAAGTGGCTGCATTAGTGTAGTATGCTGTTTTTAAATCTTTAGGGTATAGGCTAAGGAGTGGAATAGCTGGATCAAATGGTGGTTTCATTCCAAGTTTTTAAAAGAATCTCCATACTGCTTTCCAGATTGGTCGCACCAGTTTGCAGTCCCACCAGCAATGTTTGAGTGTGCCTTTTTCACCACATCCTTGCCAGCACTTATTGTTGCTGGTATTTTGGATAGCTGCCATTCTGACTGGGGTGAGATGAAATCTGAGAGTAGTTTTGATTTGCATTTCTCTAATGGCTAGAGATGTTGAAAATTTCTTCATATATTTGTTTATTGATTGTATATCTTCTTCTGAGAGGTTTCTATTCAGCTCCTTAGCCCATTTATTGATTGGGTTATTTGTTTTTTTGGTGTTTAGTTTTTTGAGTTCTTTATGTATCCTGGAGATCAGTGCTCTATCTGATGTGCGTGTGGCAAAAATTTGCTCCCAGAATGTAGGCTCTCTGTTCACCTCATTGATAGTTTCTTTTGCTGAGATAACTTCCCATTCTTATGGTTGAACATGATGTGGAGTTATACTGGTTGTGTATTCATATGTGAACACAAGAAAGTTATGTCCGATTCATTCTACTGTCTCTCCTATTCCCGTCCCCCCTCCCTTCGCTTCATTCCCCTTTATCTAATCCAATGAACTTCTATTTCAGTACCCTCCTCCTACTTTGTATCAGAGAGAACATTTGGCCTTTAGTTTTTGGGGATTGGCTTATTTCAATTGATTAGCATGATGGTCTCCAGTTCCATCCATTTACTGGCAAATGCCATTTTTCATTCTTCTTTATCACTAAGTACTATTCCATTGTATATATACACATACCACATTTACTTTATCCATTCATCTGTTGAAGGGTACCTAGATTGATACCATAGCTTAGCTATTGTGAAGTGAGCTGCCATAAACATTGATGTAGCTGCGTCACTATAGTATGCTGATTTTAAGTACTTTAGTTATATGCTGAGGAGTGGCATAACTAGGTCACATGATGGTTCCATTTCAAGTTTCCTGAGGAATCTCCATACTGCTTTCCAGAGTGGTTACACCAATTTTCATTCCCACCACCAATTAATGAATGAACCCTTTTCCCCATATCCTTGCCAACATTTATAGTTACTTGTATTCTTGATAGTTGCATTAGAGTGAGATTAAATCTCAGTGTAGTTTTAAATTTGCATTTCTCTAATTGCTAGAGATGTTGAACATTTTTTCATATATTTGTTGACTGGTCATATTCTGTGAAGTGTCTGTTCAGTTCCTTTGCCCATTTATTGATTGGTTATTATGACAAATCATTTTAAAACATTTCCTTTATTGAAATTAAACAATTTAAGAAAATTATAGGCATCTTCTGTAAGCCAGGCATTGTTCTAAGTGCCAGCGGAAACATGGTTGTTGCCCTTTCTTTTTTTATATATAATGCTTCTCTTTTTTCATTTCTTATACTTTTTTGTGGTATCTTGAGTTCTTACTAGTCCCTAAGTTGTAGTAGTGTGATTGATTTGTATTTTAGAAAGCTCAGTTGTTTGGAGTAGAAGGAGCCAAGTGTGGATCATATTTGAAAATGTGTCGCTATCAACCAGGTCTTCTCAGCCCGCGGTAATTCTGCCCTTCAAGTGATATTAGTTAAGCCAGCATAGTGGCACATGCCTGTAATCCCAGTGGCTCAGGAGGCTGAGGTAGGAAGTATCGATAGTTCAAAGCCAGCCTCAGCAACTCAGTGAGGCTCTAGGCAACTCAGTGAGACCCTGTCTCTAAATATTTGAAAAAGGGCTAGAGATATTACTCAGTGGCTAAGTACCTCTGGGATCAGTCTCCAGTACAAAACAAAACAAACAAACCTCGACATCCGTTAAAGTCGGGAGACAGTTTTAGTTGTCATAACTGGCATATGAGTGATGGTGCTACTAGATTCCAGTGGGTAGTGGCAGTATTCTTGACAATAATGGCTTTTGGAATGCTTTGTTGACAAAGTCTGCTTGAGTTGAGTGTGGATCACATCTGGATTGAAATCAAGATCTTTTACAAAAACAAATACTGGGACTTGAGTAGAACTCTGCATTGGGCCTCAGCAAAATACTACACAATACAGCAGATTTAAACTGGTGGGTATATATAGCTCCATTTTATTAAAAACGAAAATAAAAGCGAAAAGCTTCTCCAGACTAATAGAGAAACGAGGTATGTTTTGAGTAAGACATTGAAGAGAGCTCCATTAAAGCCTTTCTAGATGAAAAGTTGTCCTATTTTGCCCTTTTTAGCTACTAATTATTTAGTTGAAAATTTGTGGTAATTAATTTACTCAATGAATTGTCAATTTCATTAGCATTTTTTTTTTAATTTTTTTTTTTAAATTGTAGATAGACACAATACCTTTATTTTATTGAATTTTCATGTGGTGCTGAGGATCGAACCCAGTGCCCCACGCATGCAAGGCAAGCGCTCTGTCACTGAGCCACAATCCCAGCCCCAGCATTTTGTTTTGAAGAGTAAAATGGAACCAATTATCTATGTCACACCTATATATTAAGTCAAGAAAATAAAGACTTAGTTCTTCAAGGTTTTTAATGTTGTAATTCAAGAAAAGAGGAAGAACTGCATTGGATATATTCTACTATGATGAAATGGCCAACCCTTCATGTTGTCTGAACTAGTTGGTGCCTGAGAATACTATAGGAAGAGGTGTCTTGAGGAAGAAAGTAGCACAGGTAGATATGTATGAAAACTAATGTCTTTTAGAGATTTTTGAAAAGCAAAGACTCTTCTTATAAGCCTGTTCTATTTTATTACCTAAATTTGGTATTTACAAACTTAAAGGAACAGTCAACATTTTATTCTTTAATAATAATGTTACTACTCGTTTATTTTAATTTTACTAAGAAATGTATCATTTCACTTAGGAAAATGACTACATTAATTCATATTTTGAAGATGGAGATGATTTTGGTGCAGAAAGTGACGACAACATGGATGAAGCAACCTATTAGCCATAAAATTTCTCAAAAAAACCCTTATAGCTTCTTGAGTAGTTGGACAGACTTATTTTTTGTTTCTATTTTGTTGGACAAATATTTGTTACTAAAATATTCATAGCTGCTTTGAGTTTACACATTAGTTACCGTTTAAATTTATCTGACACTCTGACATTCCTCCTTAACAACTTTGCCATCCCTCTTGTGTATGTTAGTGGATTTTTGTATTATTTGGATTTGATTATGCTAAAGAGTTTTTGCATCTCTTAATCTATGTATTTATACATACTTGAACAAATTCTTCTTATTTAACTGATCTTTTGTAAATGTATTACTAGTTGTAATGGATTTCTGTAACCTGAAAATTGATTTAATATAGCACATGGAGCACTTTAGAAACAAAGAAACTTGAAAATTATATTTTACATGCTGTGTTCTATACTACTACATTATGATTCCTTAAACCTTCCTGGGCTCTTAAAGTGCAAACTTATGAGATTAGAGGTTTTGTGATCAAAAACATACACACAGGGAAAAATGGCGATCTGAGCTATATAAATTTCACATTCACGTCTCAGCCAGTACAGAGAGACTTTCATTTGGAATGAATATTATAAATACTTGAAAAATATGAGTTAGTGATCCTTCTGTAATAAGTTTGACATCTTCAAATAGTTGGGCTTTTGAAAAATTAGACTGAGACATCTTGTTTAATACTTAAGTACATAAGTCTTGGTTATATAAATTTCATGGTAGAAAGCATGAGTGTGAATTTGGTCAAGTATAGTGGTTTCCATTATGTTTCACAGGACTCATAGGCTGTACAGTCCATTATAATATAGAATGAACTCAGGTCATAAATCTTTTTTGTTTAACTTAAAAGCTAGCTCCCTGCCATTTTATATTGGAGGGAGAAAATACCTAGAAACCTCTGCCTCCAAAAACTTAAATATGCCAAAGATATTCAAGGAAATTCATGTAATAGGTTTCAAAAATCTTAATATTCCCTACCAAAAGAAATGAGGAAAATTTGTTTTTCCCTACTGGGAAGATATAACCCATTACCCTCTAACCTGAGAATCAGAGCCCTAAATTTTATTTCTACTATAATATTAATAAGTTCAACCATGAAACTGAACTTGATTAATTTTCCGTGCCTTAGTTTTTCCACTTGTAAACTACTTCCTATAAAGTATTTAAACACTAACCAGAATTTACCATGTTTACATTCTCTTACCTTAGATAAATGATAGTATCTTAAATTTGATTCTTACCTTCTAAACAATTGATGCTTAGAAAGTGACTGAAAACATTTTAAAAAACAAATGTTTTCCTCATAATCAGGTTTTCCCATCTTTTATTTGTGGGGAAAATTTGTATTGTCTTGTGCAATTTTGCAACATGATTGTCTCAGGAAAAAGATCATTTTCAATGGCAATACTTCCTCAAATAATTCAAGATGGGTGTGAGGACCCATCTTATTAGTTTAATGCTGTACTCATAGTATGTGACTTCTCATTTAAAGGAGCATATCAAAGTTTTTAAGATTCTAAATGGAAATATGAATAAGTCTTCTTTAAAGTTTCAATCTATTAGAATAGAAACCTCACATGAAATTGTAGTAATAATGGCAAAGTTGTCATTTGGGAATAATTAACATAGTTGTTTTATTTTTACCTCCTTTGGTGTACCAGAGCCAAATACCATATTATTTATAGAAATTTTATTTTTATATTTGTTTACTTGCTATATTATAAATCTGCAGATAAAAACTTGAATCAGGCAAATACACTGAAGGTAAAGGTTTTTCTTTTCCTAGCTTTATATTTGTCTTCAGTTATAGTTCTAAAGATAGTTAGGGCAGCACCTTTGGGCAAGAATTTACTCTAGAAGGCCCTGGCTATCTCTCATTTAAACTTATTCTTTCCCCCTTTGGAACATCTTTTTACAGCTTTAAAGTATGCTAATTGTGAGATCAGACAGGGTTCCCAGATTGCTCCCTGATTTTTACCAGTACAAATTTTTTCTTTTTGTAGCTGAAGATATGAGACCGTGAAGTTATTCCATAGGAAGGCAACTTTGTTTTACAGAGATAGCTTCACACACACACACACACAATACTTACTGGTGAAGTGTCTTTAAAATTGTTGTAACAAGCAAAACTGGTTGCTATAATGTTTATTTTTCTGTATTTAAATTAAATTCTTACAAAATAAAATTGTGTCCTTTTGTTTAATATTTTTAGTTTCAACTTTTATTAATAGGTAAGAAAAAAAGTTTGTAAATACAGGTTTTATGTAGTAACTATGTATTTATTGAGCAGGGGTACCTCTATCAGTTATTTTGGAATAAACCATCACACACAACAAATGAAAACTCTAGGTATGTGATTAAGAAAAAAAGTTATGACAACAAACCAAGAGATTTGGCAGACAGTGTATTAGTGTGATTACTGGTTTGCTAGATTGCCAGAGAATGCTAAGAAATCCAGACCATTCTTCTTAACCTTTTCTCCCTCACCACCTTCAAATGTATAATGTCAGTAGCTTTGCTTTAATGTTGTTAAAGTTTCTGGACTTAGTAAAAATTTCCTTTCAATAAACACAATTGCCTTCATTAATAAATATTCCAAAGAACTTTCTCAATTCTACTTCTAATTTTTAAAAAATAGTATTTCTGAAGAAATATTTTATCTAATAATTAAAATTTACAGATAAATAAAGCATTTCATATGACTGACCTATGTCTTCATAAGCAAGTTGTAGACGATGCCTGAGCAGGTCTTCCTGGAGGAAAACCCTCTAGACACCCTTCATCTAAAATTTCCTTTTTTTCTTTTCATTTATGACCTATAAATAATCCAGAAGATTTTGTTGCAGCATAGCAAGTAAAAATCTTAATTCATAAACCACTGGCAACTTCATCAATCTTATACTGTCTGTATATCAAACAATTTGAAAGTACAGAAGAGAAGTTTGCTTTAGTCAATTAAATTCACCAGCCTAAATTTTAGATTGAATAACAAAATAGAAACTTTATTACATTTTGCATCTTTTAAAATACAAATAACAAGGGGCAAAAAGTTTTAAAAACCAGTTTTACAGATGTACACTTAACATAATGTTCTATTATATCGTGCAATTGTATAAAATAATTATACAAAAATTTATAAATTTTTTTGCATACATAAAATGAATTAAATAAAGCAAATGTCTATGATCTAACAGTGCAATATGCACATACTTATAAGAAAAATACTGATTTCCTGAGCGACATTGTTGTAATTCAAACTAAGAATGATTCCCATCATAATGCACCATTTAAATAAAGACTGAAAAACTACACCTTTACCCTGTAACACTTTGGACCTTTGCTTCATATTTCTAAAACTACTATATCCTTCATATTCCCAAGTAGGTAATGTCGGAAGTATACCTTACTAAGTAGTGGTTCACTTAAAGAACTTTCTAAGCCACTGAACAAGCAAGTAAAAGTCCAGGGCAAAAAGTAAATCAAAAATTTCTTTAGGGAAGATAATTTGACAATACAAGTTTCTTTCTAATTCTTAACAGGGCCAACAGACCATAACCCATCTTTTTTCTAGGGGTGGACAGCAAAAAATAACCTAAATGGATACCCATTAGTTCAAAACAACCTTTAAGCCATGTCTACCCAGAATTAAAAACAAAAACAAAAAAAAACTGCCCTAAAAATGACATATTTTACTTTACTTGCAACTCCAAATTTTTAAGGGAGCCAAATACTATGATTCACAATTTTGTTACATTTGCATACACACACACAAATGTAAAGCCTTAAATTCAGATAAGGATTTCAACACAATTAAAATCCAATATCAAACAGTTGTGCTTATCTAATTACATAATGTAATTTTCATTTACTACAAATTGAATGTATATTAGTACTTTTTAAAAGCTAAAATTTAAAATCTGAATTCTTAAGAAATTTTTCTTTTAAAAACAAAGATTAAACTCTAATTCTGTGTATATAACCTATATACATAGAATTATGTGTAATTCAAATATATAGAAAAGGGAAACCGCCTGATTGTTTCTTTAATAAACAAGTACAGTATTTTCCTTACTTTAAAAATAAGTAATCAGACCCTTCTGTCACAATTTGAAAGTAAACCAGCAAAAATGAATCAGTGACTAGTCTTATCAATTTGATGTAAATAGATCTTTAAAGGATGTCAAGCCTGTTCTGAAATAATCTGCATTTACTATCCTAAAACTTGACTTTTCAGCAGATTTAAATGATATATAAACTAGCCAAATTAACAATAAGCACAAATTAAAAGATCACACTTCTGTTCAAGATACCCAAGGCACATTAAAACAACTGAAAAGTTTAAAAGATTTACTGAAAAAAATCAATTCACAAGAACTTTCCTATTGAACACATTTTGGTCATTTTCTAAAGTCCTCTGATATATACAAGGGCTTTAAAATGTTTGGCTTCTTTGTCCTTGTTACCATGCTTTTCTCCTGAAAGTACATAAAACCCCAATTACCATAAATATTTATTCATGCCATTTCATACCAAGATTAGAGTTTGTGATGTAAAATATTGAAAATCAGAAAATATGCCCAGAAAATGAGGTGATGTTATATATCTTAAGGTATATACTTTATTATACACAAAACAGGCAATCCAGACTCCACATGTCATTTCTACTGAATCATTTTAGACACATTTTTAAAACACACACTTTAAAAAATGAAAGGATAGGATCAGTATGCAAATGTTTCTTATTTAGTCAGACTGGCTGATCCACAGCAGATCTTAAAAAGTGGTTCTATCAAGTTCTTTCAACCATCCACATTTGGCCTTTTTCCTCAATTTGATGCTACAATTCAAGAAAAAAAGTCTAGGTTGGATATTTTCCCTTTGAAAACAGGTTAAGGGATCTCCTATTTAATGCAAAAGGCCTCTTGTTTTTGCTTAATGAGCCATTATCTACAACAGACTTCAAGGTAATAAAGATATGTTTTGATCCATTAACTTGTGCTTCAAAGAGAAAATAGAGATAAGCTTGCATAACCTATTCTGAACCAACTGGACCACATGAAACAATGTTTAAATTCTAAAACTTATATTAACTTACATAAAGTAATATTCTAAGGCATTAAATGTAATTAAGGCCTATTACTATATGTAACAGCAATGATTTATCACAGTATTTAGGGAGTTATTTCCTAAATAATGCTAATCTATACATGTATAACTTTTCATCAAGTAACTACAAAAAATGTTTTCCAATATCAGAGGCAAATATCTTAAAATCAGAAGCAGAGGTGACATTAAAGGGTCTGTCTTAAGCATTCTTTAAAAGACAAAGATTACTTTTAGTGTTCTCGTGATCAAATGGCAACTTCCCAACCATAACACATTATTTTGGGGTCTTAAAAACAACTATTGCTTAACCTCTATTACAGAAGTTATACATTATGTTTCCATTTATTTCTAGTTGTGCATTCATAGCACATGTGCTAAATGTTTTTTTAAAAAGTTTCAAGATGAATATTAAGTACTCACTATCATGAATAATTCCAGAATAAAATTTTTTGCAACTAAATATTTTGGTGTTCACAGGAAATTTTCTTCAGTCACAAACATCTGAAACTATCATTATTCTGATTCAAACATTTATCATGGATAATATTAAAGAAGTACTTTAAAAATAAAATTTAAACATAACTAGTCTTGAGTAAGAAAAATGATACATCTTCCAATTTGATAACTTCCTAAGCACACATTTAAATTCACTTCTGCTTTAAGCATTTTTAACATCAACAACTAGCAATTGCAGGGATTTTATACATAATCCACTTGTAAATGGCTTGAAAATTTCTAGGAAGGTAAAAAAAGCATCGTCAATCTCCCTAAACTCTGCCTCTGAAGTGGATACCGGATATAACTTGAGTCACCGCATCCAGATAGACTCCATCACTATTACTTTGCTTATGAGCCAATTGCTATGTTTTGTGTTGAGCAGCAGGTGGCCGAGAATCTTCTCTATATAGTTTATGATCATCTTGTTGAACAACATATATTCCTTTAGTTGGAGCAATTCCATTTTCCATTTCTCTATGCTGTGATGGGGGTGTGATTCCTGAATGGAAATGTGAAGAGTCCACTGTTGAATGGTGACTAACATCCACTTTAGCTAAAATTTCATAATACAGCAAATAAAATACTGGTGTTATTATACCTACTATTAACATTATCACTACAGCTGTCCACCATCCTATTCCCCAGTCTGCTCCATAATAGGGATCCTTACGTTGAATGTTTTTGTTATCAGGCTCAAAACGGATTTGTTGTGCTGTTAAGGCAGACACTACTTCATTAAGGTTCTCTTTCTTGGTGTCTGTACACTTTACTATTTGTTCTATGTCTCGGTCTACTTCTTTTAAAAAACTACCAGCTGATTCACTAGAAGAAAGACAATCATTAGCAGGCAAAACTTCCTGTTGTTCTGGAGCATATTGAATAGATGAAGTACGTGAAGCCTGTCTTCCTTTTGGAGGATAAAGTGTTTCAGTCAATGAACTAAACTTTTTAACTGGAATTTTGACAGACCTAAGGGCAAAAAAGTCTTGATCACTGATGAGATTATTAACTCTCTTGATATCCGCTACCTGTAAAAAAGAAAAATTAAATATTCAACTGAATTATAAATCACACTAGAGGTAACAATTATCATTGATCTCACTTCTGTCAGAGGGGGAAAAATTGAGTTTGCTTATTTGTAATATTAAGTTACTACACCCAGAGAGATTTTAATTTTATTTGTTGATGAGAATCTAAACCATTTTTAATCTACCAGGCTTAGGAAATCACCAAAAGCTTTTTACAATCACCCACATATAAGTAACACTAATTAATTTAAGTAGATTCTAGGAACCTTTTTTGTTTCCTTTTGTATATCATGCACAAATATCACTACTCTGTTGTGTCTGTAAGCAATTTGTAAAGGATTACAGACACTTATGTTCTTTATTACAATTTGGCAATTGGAATGTAAGCAAATGTTAACTTACCAAAGTGCCATAATTTATGAAAACTAAGAAACCATCAACTCTAAGATGCACCATTATTTTGTTATCTTTAAAAAAAAAAACCCAAAACAAAAAGAAACCACACACGCCAAATTTAAGAATGAAACCATCATCTTAATTTTAAAGATGTTAAAAGTGAGAAAAAGCCGGGTGCGGTGGCGTAAGCCTGTAATCCCAGCACTTAGGGAGGCTGAGACAGGAGAATCACAAGTTCAAAACCAGCCTTAGCAACAGTGAGGCACTAAGCAACTGAGACCCTGTCTCTACATAAAACACAAAATAGGGCTGGGGATGTGGCTCAGTGGTCGCGTGCCCCTGAGTTCAATCTCCAGTACCAAAAAAAAAAAAAAAAAGTGTGAGAAAACATCTTAGAATATAGTAATTCATCCCTCTCACTATTCTTCTAAGGCCATTTTCCCCCTGAATTCTGCAGTGTAAATACATGCATTTGTCACTTGCAAGATTAGTCACAGATGCTTTCTCTTCACGTTAAATAATCTTCAACTGTCCATATATCCTATGCCATTGTGATGAGGAGGAAGACAGGTGCATTTCTCAGATTACCAATTAGTATGCGAGGCTCTCTTACCACATTTATTATTCCCATTTATTGTCCTATCAATGCTTTAATCTAAGCTCTAATCATGTATTATCCAACTGATGTCAGAGAGGTTGAGTCGAGTCTATGATGGAACTTAGATTGTGGTTTGGTGAAGTGCATGTATGATGATACCATTCAATGAGATATGGAGTACTGTGGTGAGAACAGGATGAACATAGATTTTAGACTCATTGGCTTTGAGGTGCTTGAGATATACTAGTGGAAGATATTGAAGACATATGTCTGAAACTCAGAAGAACAGTTTGAGAATTAAATCATTTAACTAGAAAAAGACTGGGAGGAAAACATGATGGGAAATATCCCTGAGGAATGGCAACATTTGAGGGATATGTTGAAAAAGACAAATCCACAAAGGAGATTAGAGAAGAGTAGCCAGGAAGGCAATATACAATGGTGGTTAAAAGCATAGGTATCTAGGTTTGAAGCATGATTCATACTTTCTAGCTGTGTGTTGAAGTAACGTGTTTAACCTTTTTGCCTTTCAAATATCCATATTTGTAAAATGTCAGTGATACTGCAGCCTGCCTTATAGGATTGGTGTGAATATGCATGAATTAAAATGTATGCAGATGGGCTGGGCTAGCTCTGTGGTAGAATGCTTGTCTGGCACGTGTTAGCACCGGATTCAATCCTCAGCACTACATATATTTAAAAAAAAAATAAAGGTATTGTGTCCATCTACAACTAAAAATCTAAAAAATAAGTAAAATACATGCAGAATACTTAGAGCACTAATGTAAATGCTATGAATGTTATCTATTATTAAATATTAGTAGGAAAATCTGAGACCAGCAAAGTCAGGCATGTCAAGCATAGAGTTTTTAGCAAGGAGTGGTGATCAGAATCAAATCTAGGTTAGTGATCAAGTACTATGAAGATTGAAAGAGGTCATCATATTGGAAAAATTCTCTTGGAGTGTTATGTGTAGGAGTAGGGGTACTGGACTGAAGAATAGCTAAAGATAGCTATGGTAGATATACAGGTGCTTTGTCATCATACTACTTTGGGACAGTTTTGTCTTACAGTAAATGAAGATTAATTGATAAACCCCAAAGTTTGACCCCATATTCTTTAAATGCTCTTGTTTATATTCTATTATAGTAACTGTTCAATACTCTCTCTGAACTAGGCTTCAAAGATTTAGCATCTAACTAGGTTATCTCTCTGAATGTACCTATAATGTTTTCTGTTTTGCTAAAATCCTTCAGCTGCATTTGGGATTCCAACCCTGAATTTTTTATTCTTTTCATCACTGTTATATAACAGGCATATTTTAAATAACTCTTAAGATCATTTAAAAATGGAATACAGAATTATTGTATTTTAAAAATGATAATAAATCCTTTTCTAAGATTAATTTTTCTCTACTAAAAGAGCCACCTACCAAAAGAGAGCACTGCTTATCTTAATATCCTAATTTTGTTATATCAACTTCCCCACTTCTGTGGCCAATCCCATCTTTCCTCTAATGTTAAGCTAATCAGTTTTATCACTCTTCCTTTCAAATGACAAATGAGCTAATACATCTTGTGATTTTTCCCATTTTCTTTTCTTTTTTTTGGTACTAGAGATTGAACTCAGGGGCACTTGACCACTGAGCCACATCTCCAGCCCTATTTTGTGTTTTATGTAGAGACAGGGTCTCACTGAGTTGCTTAGCGCCTCACTGTTGCTGAGGCTGGCTTTGAACTTGCAATTCTCCTGTCTCAGCCTCCCAAAGTGATGGGGATTACAGGCTTAAGGCACCGTGCTCAGCTTTCTTTTTTTTTTTTTTAATATTTTTTTTTAGTTGTAGATGGACACAAATATATTTATTTATTTATTTATTTTTATGTGATGCTGAGGATTGAACCCAGTGCCTCACGCATGCGAGGCAAGCACTCTACCACTGAGCTGCAATCCCAGCCCCCCAAATACATTTTCTATCAGCTTCTTCTCTACCCTAATCACAATTATTTTGGTCTAATCCCTGATTATCTTCATATGAATTATTCCAACAATCTTTTTACTGGATTCCTTCCAATTCACCAACAGGGTCCTTCCTCTACCATTTTGCTTCACTTCTATTAAAACTACAATAATGATGTTCTTTTACAATACAGATCATACTTTTCCCCAGTTATCTCAAAGTGCTCATCCCAATCAGCCTGTGCCACTCACTTCTGAAACACCTATTAAAATTCCTTCTATTGTTCACCGTATTTCCTTCTTGGAATCTTCACACCACTGTCATATGCTTGAAATGCTTTCTCCTTTTCACCTCATTGGAAATATGACCTATTTTTAATTGCTCAAATGGCATTTCAAATTTCCATCCTATGAGAATTTACTAGCTTTACTGAAGGAAAGCTAATGTCTTTCTCTAAAAAGCTACTATGCCACACTCTTCTCTGGGACCTCCACCTTGTTTTTAGCGTGGCTTCTGACTTTCTAAGACACATTCAGTCATTTCTTTCTTGTTGGTCTATTTCTCTATAAAACGTGTATACACATTATTTGTACTAAAAAATTAAATTAGATATTTTCCAATAATAATGACAGGAATTGTGGTTGTTATACATGAACAAGTTAGGGAACAAAACTACCCCTCAGTTCCTACCTTATCAAAAGCATGCATTTCAATAAGATTTTTTAATAAATTTTTAAATCAAAATCTATAATGTATGTTTTGAATTTTAGTTATATTACTGAATAATTATAATTTTGAATAATTATAATAATTACTTTATTCATAAAAAATAATACATACAACCTTATGGTCAAAGGAAGATTTTTAAGCATTTAATTTCAATTTTTATATATACATATACACACACACACATATATACACATATATATATACACACACACGTTCATATATTAAAAATTTATAAATGTGTTTGTTCCTATTGCAAGATAGTGTAACAGGTAATCAGTAAAAATTTTTCAAGTATAAAAATATTTTACATTATGAAAAATTCTATGGAAAGATGAAAGTATTAATCAAGGAGAAAAGATAATAAAAGAATTTTACACTACTAAAAAGAGTTCTCCTTTATGTGTGTGTGTATATACACATATACATATAAATATATTTTTTTCTTTCTTTCTTTTTTGGTACCAGGGATTGAACTCAGGGGTACTCGACCACTGAGCCACATCCCCAGCCCTATTTTTTGTGTTTTATGTAGAGACAGGGTCTCACTGAGTTGCTTAGCACCTCGCTGTTGCTGAGTATTTTTTTCTTTTTTAAATGAAGATTTCAGATAGCAAATCCTGGCAGTATTTAGAATTCCATGGACACATTTAAGGAGTATTCTAATAGTCTTATCTTTTAACATCAATAACATTCTGGGAGTTACATTCTTTTGTAACTATTTTAAGTTATTAGCTGGAATTTAAAACCTTTACTTAAAAATATGCAAGGAGGTACATACTAGATACATTTCAAATTCTATTCCACTGGGAGTATGAGAACAAAAATGAGAAAACCAATGTTCTAACCAGTTTCCTCATTAATGCATTAACATGAAAACATGTCATGCTAAAGGCCCAAAATGGAGATGACACAGATATATAATGGGTTTAAATACAGTTTTGTAGCTATTAAAATTAAAAATGTCTTTCATTTTATTGGGAACCTATCCCAAAAAGGTACTATTTTTTAAAGTTATGATGATATTCAGTGCACAATGCAAAACACCAAGAAAATTCTCACTATTCATGAGTATAGAATAGCTTACTAATACTATGAACATTATATAGGTATTTAAATAATGAGTTAGAACTAAGACTATCAAGGATGACCATGAGGGATATCCATCATACACTAAGAAATGAAAACACAAGTTGCAGAGTAATATGCACAATATATACCAATCTTAAAGACAAAAATAACCAACCTCTAAATACACACACACACACACCATATTTATAAGCACAAAAGTACAGAAAGAAACACTAGTTATATCCATCCATAGACATGACACAGCCTTCTATGAAAAGACGACCAAAAAAAGCAAAAAAGGGGAGAAGGAGCAAAAGGACTCAATTTATTTCAATGAGGTTGGACTAATGAACAAATAAGTTTATTCAGAACTGCATTACATAAAGTTAAATGAAAACTTACCGTACAACAGTACTGAAGGGCTATTGCATTTAAAGTATCCCCTTCCTGGATATCTTTTGTTAGTACAATAATATCATCAAGCCTATCTCTTGATGTACTTCTTCGGACTTTTTCTTTTCCTCTGGATCGAAGTTCATACACTTCAGCATCGTCTTCCAACATATCAGTGTCTGTACAATTTCCAAAAGCATGTACTTGACCACTTGACTGAACTCCTGTGAGAGGAAAATTACGATTCTGATGCCTCCCTGCCATAATGTCAAAATCTAGAGGGGGAAGGGGAAAAAAAAAACCAGAAAACTTTGGAATGTAGTTGATCCATTTGACTTACTTACATTAGTCCTAACATTACACTTCTTAAAAAAAAATTTAAATAATCATCTTAGTTATTTAAAAACAGACTCAAGTTTTGTAACTGTTGAAGTACAACAAACATTTGGTAGTGGATTCAATGTCATGGGATGAAGAGGTAATCCAATGGACCACATATTACAAAACATATTGAGGTAATTATATTTTAATAAGGCAAATGCTACAGTTTTTTGTGGTCAAATTTAAGTTACATTTATTCTGAGTATGGGAAGAAAATTAGGCAAATTATTTTCGTATATGTATTATAAATTTGTGATTAAATTTACAACTATAGTTCTGAGGGAATCAGTGTATGTTTTATACACACATATACAAACTTTTATGAATTCAAAACTTTCTGGCTTGTGTATTTTAAATTCACATGAGATTGAGGTATCTTTACACCTATCACTCTCTGGATCACGTTAACTTCAGAATTTATATTTAGTACAGCATGTATCTTCTATATAGGTCATGGTTTTGCTCTTTAACCAAGGATTTTCTTCCCCTGGAAACTTTTCACCCAATTTAATTTAGAGTACTCATCAAATTGAATTTATGGTACATAAAGACTGAACAGATTTTAGATGTGATTGTTTATTTGTAATTTAGAAAAAGCATCGTATGAATGAGAGTTGGTCTAAATTAAAACACCTATCAAATAATACTTTTTGTTTACTTGCATACTCACTCTCAACACACCTTTATCAAGTTGAACTATTCTCATTAATAACAAACACAAGAAGCTAAAAAACTAATTCCACATTGTATTGGCTTTATATTACTTATTCACATAAGAAAAGATAGACTGCTTTCAGTTACTGCTTTGAAAAGTGGAGAGAGATAGTTGAGAGGCATTTTGGAGATAAAATACTTCAAACTTCAATGTGGCTCAGATATGAAAGGGTAAGTTATAGATCATGCCAAGATTACTGATTTGCAATAAATGAATAAACTATGGTGCCATTCTCTAAGAAATGGATCACTAGAAGAGCTGGAAGTGGGGGCATGACTACATTAAATTTGACAGCAAAAAGGAATGTCAGACAAGTGAGCTATATAGTTAGAAGAAAGGCTGGGTTATCATTTTATGACTAATCTGCACATAAGTGAAACTGAAATAGATGAGATCACCTACAGAGTTCACAAGAAAAAAAGAGGGCCCAATATTGAGCCTTAAAGAAGCCCACCATTTAATATCTTGGTGAAGATACTAAAATCTGCCTTCAAAGATGAAAAAAGAAAGTCCAGAGGCAAAGGAAGTGTAATATCATGGAAGCCAAGAAGGAAAAATTATGTCTAGACAAAGGATTGTTATGTTTTGAATACTATGAATGAGCATCAACTGAAAAAGAAAAAAACAAATCAGAAAAACACAACTCCAAAAGTCTGAATTTGTACAATGGATGACAACAGATTACATTCCCTATTTAGGCACACACTTATGTTTTGAAGCTACTTCTTGAAGCTATTTCATATACTTGAATCCAATCCTTAAAATTGGTTTCCAACCTATTGTAATGCTTTAAAAATTCAAGGGTTTCTATTCAGATCATACAGTAACTAAAGTTATATATTAAATAGATTGTTTCAATTGTTCTCAGAGGTTCTACATTATTTATTTCCAAGAACTAGGATCCCTAATTTGACAGCCACCAAATTAAAGCAGTCTACCCACATTTCACATCTCAAAAGTTCCTACAAAATAAGAACTTTATTTCCATTCATGTAACCAAGTCTTTTTTATCCTGTATCGTTAATCTAGGATATATGTGTAAGTCCTGTGGATTCATAGACAAATTTTATACATGTGCACATTTTCTGGAGAGGATATTGTTTCATATTCTCAAAAGGCATCTATGATCAAAAAAGTTGAGAATCACTTAATATACAGCACTTTATATATGTGGTTATAATGACCTGGTTATTGTGTCCCTTTAGATTTTTTCTCCCTGAAAGCTTATTTTTAAAACTTCAAACTAGCTTAGTACAACTAACTGAAATTCACTAAGCAATACCCACTAGACATTTTGGATATTTATATCAATCTCTCTCCATAACATTCTGCCATATTTAAAAGACTAGAACTTAACCAATTATCTCTACTCTCCTTTGTAATGAAATGCAGGTAGAGAATAACATAAAGTGGGTTATCGTGTCTGAATAACCAAGAATTTCTTGGGCCTCTAAAGTCTTCGAAGTAAAAAGACTTTGCCCAGGAAGATAATTACCTGAACAAACTATTTAGAGATTCTAAAGTACAAAGTATCCAAGTCTTCTGACTCGATTCTCTTCACCCCTCTCAAAATTCTATTAGGAGAGGAAAAAAGCATGAAATCCATCTTCAGAAATATGAAACAAGCCTTCATGCTACACAGATTACAAGCGGCTAGGAAAAAAATAATTACCAATGGATACAGTGTTAAAACTTTCCTGAGAAAAAAATAATTACCAATGGATACAGTGTTAAAGCTTTCCTGAGCTCAATCTGCAACTGAAAATGGTTTCCCAAACACCATCGTACTATATATAAAAACAGCTGCTGGGCGTTTCGCTTTGACCTTCCTAAGCGAGAAGCAATAAAAAAAATAGCATAACCTAGTTCAGTACTGGGACAGAATCACACGGGCTGTGTCCACCAGGGCAATTTTGTTTTTAAAGACTTAATTTCCCAACCTCTCCATTGCACACTCCGTTTGTTTTGTTTGTTGTTGTTCTTTTTCCTTTTTCTGTTATCCTTAGCAAGGATTAAGTGGCAGATCTTTCTGTCACAACATTACACTTGGACGATGTGGACGAGATGCCATCAGCGAATATTCAACGCCAACGCAAAGTTGCGGGGGAAATAGTGTGTGTTTGGGAGGGAAATGCGCTGCCTCGATAGGAGCCTGTTTCCCCTACAGTGTGACAGGCGCTGTGGCAGAACTGGTATCAAAGGTTCCCTGTCTCGGGAGTGTCCTCCAAGCGAAACCCGGCCCGAGACCCAGGCCGCCGCCCCGCCACACCTGCGGCAGAGCTCCATGTCTACTCGAGGGAGGACGCAGCCGAAGTCCAAACCCGCTGCCAAACTCAGGACCCCTACACACTTCGCCGCCCTATTTACCTGTCCCGTTAGCAAGGGGGACGCAGAGAGAAGACAGATACCAGGTCCGCCGCCGCCGCTCCTGTCCTGGGCAAGTTCATGACCAAACCTAGGTATTTGGCTGTTCAGGTCCCCCAACGCTGCCGCCAGCCACCGCCGTAGCTGCCGCCAACGTCTCGGCCTTCCGGACCGTGCGCCGCCGCCACGTCCGCAAACCTGCGATGCGTCATCGCGTCAAGTGGGCGGAGGTGGGAAAGGGCGGGGGAGGAGGCGTTTGGCGGGGGAGCGACCGCGAGCCCAGAACCCTGGGCGTCCAACCACAGGCCCACGCCCAACACGCAGGCGCCGGCAAGCCTTGGGCCAGGGGGCGGGGTCTATTTCAAGCCCTGCCCTGTCGTCTCGGTTTAGGCCCGGCCTCCTCATCCCCAGTGGAATAGCTCAGTCTGTTCCAAGCTCGCGCGTCAACTTAAAGACCTTAGATAACCGGCTGGCTGTGCCTTTTATACATTGTCCACTAAGCGCTGGCCAAGACTGTCCCCAACACACCGGAGAGTGGTGCTGAGAATTTGTCGAGGAGCTACTGTGCATTTCTTCTTGCTCTGTATCTGGAGTTTTATTTAGGGGCGAACACTACAAAAACACAGCGTTGACACCCCTGTTTCAGAAAATTGCACTAAACTTATACCCCTTTTCATGCTAAAATCTGTAGACTGTGGCAGAAGAGGCAAAATACTGGCCAACTGGGGTTGGTACGTCCTTCGTGGCCATAGGTGAGGAAAGTGAGCCCCCTAGAGCCAGGCTTCGGGAAGTGTTTGCCTTGTGGCCTCATTCTCAGGCTTAATGAGACAAGCGTGTCAACAACTTGTAACCTAACTCATTTCGGTTTAAAAATTAACTGGAAGTCATTGGTAGTCGATGTTGGATTCTACGCAGTAGTATTTGCTAAATAAGAAACCGTGTCTTCATATATGATTTTTCTTACAAATGTACTAAACGAGAATGAACATATTTAAATTTATGTAAATGTGAAAGCATTCTAATGAGTCTGATGTTTCCCAGTGTTGACGTTACAGAGGGTGCACTTTGACTACCATGCTAACTCTTATTACAATATCCATTTTAGACACAAATAGCCACTATGCTGGCTACATTTCTTTTCAGAACGTCTGAATATCTCCTGAAGCCATTGAAACTTTATTCTAAATTATTTCCAAAGGGTACGTTTTTGGTTTTCTGGGAAGTGTTTCAGCAAAGGTTAGGAATTTTGTATTGCAATATTATCCTTTAATGTGAGATGATAGGCACTATGCCCCACAGTGCTACAAAAAGCTGCAGGAGAAGACTTTAAAAAAAAAAAAAGTTTGTTGAAGCTGTTCTGTGTGGTGTTGCCCTCGTGACACTCTGTCTGTAACCATTTATCACTGAGACATTTTCTCATCAGCAGACAAAGGACATATTCCCCACTTAATGTGTAGGGCTTTAGCTGCTCAGCCCTCATGAATGTTAATGAGAATACAACCTTCTTTCTACATATAGGTTACTTTTCTTATTTTAATGTCAATAGGCAGTGGAATCCTTGGGAGAGCCAGATAGAATTTCAAGAACTTCGACAGGACTGCTACCTATATCCTTTGTTTAAACACTTTCTCAATATTGAACTACATGCTCTAAAATTATAATTTGTATTTGACAAAAATGCAATAATTGAACTTTTTACAAAAAATTGTGATAGAACTATATTTTATTATTAGAATATACAAGGAAGTAGCCATGAATTTTGGCCAAGTTCCAAAACACTGGTCTGTAAGAACAAATACTTTGTCTTTGAGAAAAATGATGTCCCCAGTGCTCAGCAAAGTCAAAAGGAATTTTAGTTTTTTAAGATCTCATCTGGCACAGCTTCCATTAAAAAGTCATACATAGAAGAATGTGTAGTTTATAGTAATGTGGTTTTTGTCACTAATATTCAGGGTTTGTGAGTTGCTCCAGAGTAAAAGTTGCATGGTAAAGAGAGTGAAAGTTGATGCAACTTGTTAGGAGTGTCATCTGGCAACATCGATCAGAATTAGAAGTGCAGTTGACTGGACTCTTTGTTAAGTAAATACCTTAAATTCACTTAGCTACATTTGATTAAGATTTAAGCTGGGCATGGTGGTGCACGCCTGTAATCTCAGCACTTTAGGAGGCTGAGACAGGAGTTTCTCCAGTTCAAAGCCAGCCTCAGCAACAGGGAGGCACTAAGCAACTCAGTGAGACCCTGTCTCTAAGTAAAACACAAAATAGGGCTGCGGATGTGGCTCAGTGGTGGAGTACCCCTGAGTTCAATCCTCAGTATGAAAAAAAAAAAAAGATTTAACAGATATGTTCAATAATATTGACTATTGTAATAGCCAAAAGGAGAACATTCTAAATGTTTACAAGTAACCAACTAGATACTTCTGGTATGTTTTTTGAAAATGTATATTATACTTTGGATCAAAAGAATGAATTAATTTGTATTTTCTGATTTATTTATTTATTTCCCTAAGAAACTTTTGTTGAAGAAAAATACACACAAGAGCTTTTGATATAGGCATTATAGATACAATGCTTAGAAAGACAAGGTCCCCTTGTCATGGAGTTTACATAACTGTAAGCACATAAATAATATCCAAAATATATTTTAGTGATAAAGTAAAGTATCGTATAGGAAATATGATGTTTTTCTTTTGGAATAAAATTTTACATGTACACCTCCCCACACACTCATTCATATCTATGCAGGACATTGCATTAAATTTTCTTTCTGGAAAGTTACTCAAGAAATTTTTGACAGTCTGAAAAGGACTAGATGTGGTAGAAAAGTAGGCAAAAGACTTTTCCTTTTAGATCTCTCTGTAAGGATTCAATTTGTATTACTACATGCTATTATCATTATTAAAAATATCAGTAGTGAACATCTCATTTTTAAAGAACTAGACTTGTTTTTTTCCATACTTATCCTGTAGTGAACCATGCATCTCTTAATCATTCTTAAGTCTGTACTTCATATTAAGCAATGAAGGCCTGGTGATGAGAGCCATTTTGATTTCCTTAATCAAAAATTGAAGGGGTAACAAAACTTGAATTCTTTTTACATTTCTTCTTGATTCCCTCTCATGTTTTTCAGCCCTGCTCCTTCACTCTCTGCTCTTTCTTATAACCTCTTATCAGCCTTTTCTTGTTAATTCTACTTTCAAGAAGCAAAACTGCAAAATACTGTTGTATACAAAGGAAATACTTAATCTTTTAAATGAATTTTAAATTGGATTATGGGGTAACCTTTAGAAAAATCCCTCATCTCTGATCTTCAAATAACATATATGTAGAGAAAATTATTCTCTCTCTACTCTAGGAGTCTTAGGGGGGAAAAAACACTGTATGGTTTAGATACATATTTAGCTGGCAGATCTACTAGATGACCTGCCTATTTGCCTTTCACCCTGTGATTTCTAAACATGGTGATTATTATCACCACATCTTGGCCATAATATGGATAAAAGAAAAGTCAACTATACTTTAGAAATTTAGAGTTGCATATAAATGGCATTAAGTCATTCAAGAATATTAAGTATGACTTGAAATCCACTAGACAGGGACTATTTGCTGTCTCCATCTATGCAGGATTCATTAACTGTAAATAAATACTATTCTTAAATTTTGTAGTTAGGCAATTGGTGCATGTAGAAAGAAATAGTTATATACCTATAATTAAGCAGACTGTAGTTTGAAATGCTTTGTTTTGCATGGTCTTACAATAAGTATAGACACCCAGACAAATCAGTACAGGTAAATGTCCCTAGGGCCTGCAGCCTACTTTTGTGTGTGCCTATTCCTTCAAAAACCTAATTGAACCTGGTCAGACAGATTCAATTAAGTCTATGACACTGAAAGAAAACATGAGACATGTGCCAGTCTATAGAATTGGGTGAGGGCAGAAGTGATCATTCGGAGGGTGGACATTCAGTTAAAGTCTATAGGTCTCTAGTAGTGTACTCACAGAGTCAGAAAAGTTAGAGACTGGAAGCATATAGAGAGAATTGGAGAGGCAACAGCGTTTTCTTATTCTAGTCTAGGTCTTTCCAGATTGAGAATGCTTCTGTGACAATCCTCAGCTTAACCAACAGTACCTGAAAAACCAAGCAAGAGATTCACAAAGTTTCAGTGCTCACAATAAAAATCATAAAATACTGAGGCATACATACCTAAAGGAAGGTAGTGGTTATCTGACAAAATACAGACCAAAATGACATTGTTTGGTTGACAAGTATTGAGCAAGTACAATATTACAGGGCCCTTCTTTAAACATTGAGGATATACACAAACAGGCCCAAAGCCTTTCTCTATGGAGCTTATATTCTTGAAAGAGCAGATAGATTAAACAAAACAAATAAATGAAGCATTAGTACGTTAGATGTTGATAAGTGGATGGAGGAAAATTGAGTGAGAAAGAAGGATGGAGTGTTTTGGGTCTGGGGAGTTTGCATTTTTCATAGTGTGGGTAAGGGCAGCCTTGGTTGGAGAAGTGATAGATGAAGTCTGAGAAAGCCAGATTGGACAGGACTTGGTAAGTCACTGCAAGAATATGGCTTTCACTCTGATCAAATGGAAAACCACTGGACGGAGTGGAACATCATCTACCTGTAAAAGGGTCCATAAGGAGGATTTAGATGAAAGCTAGAAGAGACTATTACTGTAACTCGGAAAAGAGAGGTTTGATTAAACCAAGGAGGAACACCAAATGTCACAGTGATTTGGATTAAAAACACTTGATTTAAAAATATTTTTTCTAAGCCCCAATTCCATGAGGCTGTTTGATTTTAAAAACAAAACAAAAAATTTGTTTTCACTAGTTCTTTCTTGTGCACATTGATTATGATTCTGTACTTGGGATCTCTTTCCTCGTTAATTCTAAATAAGCCAGATTCATCTCTATTAACAATGCTTGAATCTAAGTAAAGTTTTTCTTCTCCCTTTTTATCATGTTTTCTTTCATTTACAGTTAAGGTTGAGCGTTGAGCTGATTTTTTCCCCTTTTTCCCAAGCTTTAATCCTAACTGGCTTGTAAATCCCTTCAGAATTATGTAAAGCCAAGAATGCCTGCTGACTTCAAAGAAGTGTTTCATACTTGGATTTACTCGATGGCATACATAGCAAGAACAGTGAAACCTTCTGTCCTTTCCATGCAGAATAGTGTATTTGGCAATAATTAATGCTGATCAATGAACAATCTGTTAAGAAGGAATGTGCAGAAACTTATTTCTTTGATTTATTGCTTTGAAAAGGACATCATTTTTGGAGTTTAAAATTCTAAACCAATCTATTATTTTGTAGGAGAATCAATTTGTATTAATTTAAAGTTGATTGATTCTCTTTTATTATTCTGTCCTTATGATCATACTACAGATTTGCTTAGATAGCATAACATAATATAAATGAATATTTGGTTTATGAAAATTTCTAAACCCCATTGTTTTAATCATTTATTTGAAAAGCAAATATTTTACTACACTAATCCTCTAAAGAAAATTCCTTTGGTGTTTTTCTTGGCTTTATGAAAGATAATTTATTCAGGCTTTATAATTAATGCTGATGCAAAAGAAAACATCAGCTTGAAACAGAATAATTTTTGTTCTAAAAATATTACAGTTACTTGTAAGGCAAACCAGTATATAATCTGTTCTAGTAAAACAGATATGCTAGCACTTTTCCTTTATTAGATTTTAGCAACTGGATGGGCCAGAGTTTGGAAGTAAATATGTTGGAGAATTAGCATAACATGGTGACTATGCTGAGTTTAGAGTAAATTCTTTCATTCTGCTCTGTGTGACCTTCTATAAGCCATTTTGTATCTTTCTCTCAGTTACAAATTCGGAGAAACTAAAAGTAAAGACTGCGATTACATGTTGTATATGTATAATCAGAATACCCAGATACATGGCTAAGGTACTGGAAAGTATCAACAATGAGATTACAAGAATGGTAATATCTACTTCTTCCAATATTTATGAAGTTAAGGCAGTTGGTAAAACTAACATTTTAAGACTATACGAACTTTTGTCTAAGTGCGGTCTGTGGATTCCTCCCAATCCCTAATTCTCCTTCATATAGCCCTCAAGTGTTTCTGCAGTAATTACAAGTTGTTTGCCTCATTCACTGTGATATCACTTGCACTTATCATGAATCCTTAGCATGAATTCAGACAGGGTCACCAAACTATATATTTTTAATATTTATTTTTTTAGTTGTAGATGGACAGAATATCTTTATTTTTATATGGTGCTGAGGATCTAACCCAGTGCCTTACATGTGCTAGGCGAGCACGCTACCACTGAGCCATAACCCCAGCCCCATCAAACTATATTTTTGGTTGTTGCATTCTTGCCTTTTATATACTCATTAAAAAACAAAAGATTTTAAAATGTTTGCTTCAAAATGTTCCTTGATTAAGCAATAAAAAGATATTCATTCTATTAAATCCCAACTGTTGAGTATATAGCCTTTTATTATTGTTTCTGATCAAATTAGAAATACACATAAAGCCCTTCTGCAGCACAACGAAGTGCAAGTGATCATCAGGAGGAAAAACTCAGGTTGCTTTGCTTGATTTGGGAAATGAATAAGCCACTTTTACTAGAAGACACTATTTTGAATAGAAAGTGACTGAAAGAAAAACTACAGTCACTCACACCTGAATATTTGGTGAATATTTTCTTGAAAATGAGCAAAATATGTCAGTTACTTCAAGGAAAATAAGACAGTACTTGTGACCACTGATAAAACTCATTAAGATGACAGTACCAATGGCCTTTTTTGAATTGAAAAAGCTGATCCTAACATTCCTATCAAATGATAAGGGATGTTGAATTGTCAAAACAATCTCAAAAAAAAAAAAAAAAGAAGAAGAGCAAAGTTGGACAACTCACACATTCCAAATTCAGAACTTAATACGAAGCTTTAGTGATCAAAACAATATGGTAGGGGCATAAGGTCAGACAGATAGACCAATGTTATAGAATTAAGAGTTCAAAATTAAACCATACACCCACCTTCAATTTATTTTTGATCAAGTTGCCAAGACCATTCTAAGGGAAAAAAATAATCTCTGAAACAAATGGAGATGGGACAGGCAGATCTCCAAATACAAAAGAATGAAGTTGGACTCAGAACATATGCAAAATTTAACTCAAAGATTTAAATATATGAAGTAATTAAAACTCATAAAGGAGACATAGGTATAGGTTTGCCTTCATGATTTTGAATTAGCACTTTTTTTTTAGGTAAGACATAAAAGCATGAAACAAAATAAAACAGATGAACTGGACTTCACCAATACTAAAGATTTTTTGCATCAAGGACACTATAAATGGAATGAAAAGATATCCCACTGAATGAAAGAAAATATTTGTAAATCATAATCTGTTCCAGAAATGGAAAGAACTCTTCAAACTCAACAACAAAAAGAAAATGACTCAAATAAACAACAGACCCATGGCCCATTTGTGTATCCTCTGAAGATATAAAAATAACCAGTATGTATATGAAAAGATGTTCAACATTAATCATCAGACAAATGTGCTTTACCACCAAACTATATCCCAAAAAATTTTTTTATTTTTTACATTTTATTTTAAGACAGGGTCTTGCTAAGTTTCTTAGGGCCTCTCTAAGTTGCCGAGGCTGGCCTCAAACCTGTAATCCTCCTCAGACTCTGGAGTGTCTGGGATTACAGATGTGAGCCACTGCACCAGGTGACCATAATTTTTTTATTTTTTTATTTTTTTGTGGTACTGGGGATTGAACTCAGGGGCACTCCACCACTGAGCCACATCCCCAGCCCTATTTTGTGTTTTATGTAGAGACAGGGTCTCACTGAGTTGCTCGCTTAGCGCCTCGCCATTGCTGAGGCTGGCTTTGAACTCGCGATTCTCCTGTCTCAGCCTCCCTAAGTGCTGGGATTACAGGCTTG
>CM053405.1:64974834-65011510 GCA_028644305.1 Xerus rutilus
AGAGAAAGAAAATATGCAAACTCCTCCTTCCCCCAGATACTTATAGCTGCTTCTACACTTTGCCTCTTTCCCTTAGAGTGAGAATGGAGGTAAGTAATTACATTATTTTCCTTCCTTCTACTTCCAGAGTGTGGAGTCAGTGTGGCCCCAGTGGTTGGCACTTGGCTTTAGAAGTTGTGCCCTTGTTGTCTCTTTGGTCTCAGCTTAGGCCTAGTTACCAGTTGTAGACGAGCAGAACATAACCATTCAATATGCTGGTTTATAATATCATACATTGAGAATGTCCACAGCAGGTTGACAGGAGAATACATGTTGATAATTGTTAGATTTTTTTTAAAAGGAGGTTAAGAATTGGGAACTTGAAGCAAATTTGTTAAAGGTTAGAATTTTAAGTCAAAGCAAGCCAGAAGTTAGCCAGAATTCAGAAGTGTAGTAGTTGCAAAGGTCAGATGTGATTGTGTATACCTATAATGCCAGCAACTCAGGAGACTGAAGCAGGAGGATCTTAAATTCAACACTAGCCTCAGCAATTTAGTGAAGCTCTATCTCAAAACACACAAACAAAAATTAAAAGAAAAAAAGGACTGAATCTGTTAGTGGTAGAGTGCCCCTGAGTTCAATTCCCAGGATTGCAAATAAAACCTTAGGCAGAAAAAAGAAAAGAAAAGAAACAGTATTTTATAAAAACAAGGGCCTAAAAGAGAGAATAGTCTAGATTTATTGCAAAAAGACAAGAATAGAGCACATATAATATATTGTACATAAGAGGACTTTTTGGAACAGGACAGCAACTTCTGCTGCAGAAAGCTTCTTTAGGGCTGGGACCATATTCTCATTCATCTTCACATCTCTGAGGCATTATATATCATTTGTGTTCCATAAATATATGTTGAGATAGGGCACAATATAAAAAAGAACTTGATAATTCTCATTTCTGCACAGAGCAGTGATCAATAAACCATGGCCCTTGGGGCCCTTTCTGGCTGCCACCTGTTTTCGTGGATACATTTTATTGGCATTCATGCTCATCTCTTCACATACTATCTTTGGGTACATTCACATCACAAGTGAATTGCACATTAGAAGAGTTGCACATGGATTTCAGGCCATGGTCTCTTGGCCTGAAATATTTACTGTGTGGCCCTTTACAGAAAAAAAATTTCTGATCCTTGGCATAGAGGTTTAAAATTGATTTTACTTGTATTTCTTGGTGACTCAGTCAAAGCCTGGCTAACTTAGGCCCTAGAAGTAGGGGTTCCTGGGAGCACTTGGCTATTCTGTCAGAAGGATGACAGCAAGTTCTGAGATGCTCAAGCAGAGTGGCTGTGAGAGTCTGGGTTGAGCCAAGAGGGTTGATTCCAACAAGTAGTCTCTTTCTTCCCTTTCCTGAACCATCACTGTTTGCATCTCTCTGACAGCACTGGTCACTTTGTCCTTCAGGTTTATGTCTTCCTTCTCCCACCTGATGTGGACTACATGAGGGCAGAGACCATATTTTGCCCATATTTATATCTGAGTATCTAGAGCTTCTGAATAAACAAGTAAGCATTTAAAATATGCATTGCAACTAGCAGGATTATGGTACTATGTAAAGAAGATAAGCAAGTTGTGGCAGCTCAGAGGCCTTTTAAGTATTATTAGGCAAGAGATGGGCTGACTGAAAATCCACTTGGAGCAGAATGCTTGAGTAAGTGGTAGTACAAAGAGATGACTCTGTGAAACACTGTTCAGGGACTCGCTCAGATTTTCTGAGGCTTTTTATTTTCAAAAAGCCCAAGAATACTTGTCTTTTTCTGACCAAGGAGTACATTCTCAGGCCTAAAGTATTCTTTTTTTTTTTTTAAGTTTTTTTTTTATATGTACCTTTATTTATTTTTTTATGTGGTGCTGAGGATTGAACCCAGTGCCTCACACATGCGAGGCAAGTGCTCAACTGCTGAGCCACAACCCCAGCCCCCGAGGCTTAAAGTATTCTTAGTTGTAAAATAGATTCTCTGATTCCCTTGGATCAGGAAATTATTTTTTTTGTCTCATAGATTTTGATTTTGGGTTTGACAAAAGGGCCTCCTTTTTTGTCCAATCACATCAATCATTTGGTGGATATTTGATAAACTGTGCTATAGTTTGGATATGAGGGGCCCTCAAAAGCTCTTGTTAATGCTGAAATATTCAGACATAAAATGATTAAATTATGAGAATTGCGACCTAACCATTCCATCCTAGTTTGAATAGACAGACTGAGTGGTACCTGTAGGTAGGTGGGGCTTGATTGAAGGAGGTGGGTCACTGGCAGCATGTCCTAGAAGGATGCATCTTCTCTCTCCCTTTCTGTTTCTTGACTCTTCCAAATGCCTGTGCTCATGAGGTTTCAGAAGGAAACAAGGACTCTACTGGGAATTGTACTACAGGCCACTTGTATTATATTCTGGCAAAGAACTTGGCTATATTTTGCCTATGTCCTAAGACTTGTGTGAGGCTAAATTTTAAAACTATGGACTAATTAATCTGGTGGAGGAAATTTGAAGTCAGCACAGCATTCAGTCAATGGCATGGATATAGTTGGCAGCTTTTAGTTAGGTTTACTGTGAAAATTGGGAGCAGAAAACAGAGCTAACAGATTGTAAAAACATGAAGTTTGGCTGAAAATCACATATAATGCTGAGAAGGCCTGGGAGGCCAGGCAAAGTGTAGCAGGGTCAGGATCCCTGTGGGTTGTCCCTGAAAGAGTGATTCATGAAACTGTAAAGGGAAGCTAAAGCTGGAATGGAGACCCCAGGCATTTAGATATGCCCCTAAATAACTGCCCATAGTAACATGGACTGTCTGCCTGTTAAAGCTGCTGGCTTTGGAGAGAGAAAGACTAAAAGAGAGTCCATATGCACTGCACCTGGCAACGTCAAAAGGACAGGGCTGCCCAAGCCCTTTGAAGACCGCATCTAGCAGCCAAGTCTTTATGTGGAGTTAAGGGCAGAGTTACAGGACCTGTTTGCCCTCCTGGGTTTAGGTCTTGTTTTGGTCCTATCCATTCTTTCCATGCCCCTATTCCTACCTTTTGGAATGGAAATATTTACCCTCTGCCACTTTATAATGGACATGTGTAACTTGCTTTTGAATTTTACAGGCACTCAAAGCCAAGAGTTTGTCTTGATTCTCAGAGGACACTTTAGACTTTGACTTTTGGGTAATACTTTAACTGTTAAGATGATGGACTCTTGAAGATGAGTTTTGGGGGGCCAGGGGCAGAATGTTATGGTTTGAATATGAGGTGTCTCCCCCAAATCTCCTGTTAATATTCAGAGGTATAATGATTAGATTCTGAGAGCTATAACATAATCAGTTCATCCTAGGCTGGAATGGTCTTATTGAATGGTAGCTGCAGGCAGGTGGGTAGTGGCTGAAGGAGGTGGGTCACTGGGAACATGCTCTGGAAGGATGTATCTCTCCTGTGACCCCTTCCTTCCTTGCTCTCTTTATGCTTCCTTGCTGCCATGAGGAAAGCAGCTTCCCTCTGCCATGCCATTCCACCATGATGTGCTGCCCTACCTTGGGCCCGGAGCAAGGGAGTCAGTGATCTATGGACTGAGACTTCTGATGTTTTTCCTTTAAGTTGTACTTGTCCAGTATTTGGGTCACAGTGATATAAAAGCTAATTAAAACAACCTGTTACTGTGTCCCTGGCTTTTTGATAACATGAATTTAAGCTCAATTTGTTTTTCTATTGTATACTTTTTCTAAGATGATGAACATTGAGAACCTTATTGGTATGCAAGTGGGGAAGTTGGTGTGAACAGTTGAACTATTCTTAGATACAGATAGTTCGGAGCTTCTGAATAAGAAGAGAAAGGAGTCCAGGTCTGTGGCAAGAGCTTGGCAATCCCTATTTTCTTTTCCTTTCTTGGGGCTAAGGCCCAAATAGATGCCTTTAGCGGACAGATTTGGGCATTCTTTTCTTTTTTCTTTTATTAGTGCTTTATAGTTGTAAATAATAGTTAGGTTCATTTTTATATACACATGCATAGAATTTAATTTACTCCATTTCAGTCCCCTCCATGCCCTCCTTTCCTCCCTTTCTCTCTTCTTTTATTCTACTGGTCTACTTACACTCATTTATGTATATTTTAGTTGATGTTTTGTAGATATACATAAAAGTGGAATTCACTATGCTATATTTACATATGCACACAGCATAATTTTGCCAAATTCATTTTGCATTTCCTCCCCTTTCCTGCCCTTCCTTCCCTTTCCTTCAATCTAGATTTGGGCACTCTTGAAGTAATATCCTAATACTACTTTGGAGGTGGCAGAAAAAGAATAAATATTGCCTAAGTTTGTTTTTACTGCTATGGTGAATAAATTCTTTTATGCATGTCTAAGCTTATATATAAAACTCAAGGATGAGAAATACCTTTTTCAAGGGACTAAAAAGATTTTTTGAGAAAATTTGTAAGGTCTATTTAACATGTAAGATTTACTAAATTGAAGTAGGAAGGAAGAATTGTATAACATCATTACTTTTCTTATTAGATTAAGAAAGCTCAGTACTCTTTTCTATAATAAACAGTTATTGATTTGATGATGATTACTATAGGGGAAAATACTTACACTCTACCAATGCTATATTTAGGCAGAATTGGGAATTAGGCTAACTTTGTCTCCAGAACATTCAGCTTTCCTTTCCACACCCATCTTTCTCAGTGGCACCTGCACATTCCATCTCCAGGTGCCCAGTAATCCTCTTCCTATCCTTCTGTTTTCCCTATCAAAGTATAACTTTAAGAACAGAAGTCCCTCTAAACTGTAATTAATGGTTGAGGTTTAAAAAAATATCTTGATGATGGGCTGGTATGGTGGCTCAGTGGTAGAACGTTTGCTTCCATGTGTGAGGCACTGGGTTTGATCCTTAACACCACATAAAAATAAATAAATAAAGATAGTGTGTCCATCTGCAACTAAAAAACAATTTTAAAAAATCTTGATGAAAGGAGCCAGTCATATGAAACTCATCAACAATGTGCTAAACAGAGGGAAAGCCTTGTGCAGAGGCTCTGAGGTAGGAATGTTTTGCCGTTCTTGAACCAAGGAAGGGTCAGTATGATGAACAAACTGTGAAATAGGGGTAGAGTGGTATAAGATGAGGCTGGAGATGAATGAGGGACAGAATCATATAGGGTACATTGGTCTGTGTAATAAATTTGAATTTAAGTGCAATGGACATTAATTGAATAAGTTCAGCATTTGATAACACTCTACTTTCAAATTTTAGCACTAAAAATACAAACTATACCGTTTTCTGTGGTTTTACTTTTTAAGACAGAGATCATCAGCTTTTTGGAGATCCACATAGTATTTTTCTCTTAGAGCATCTACTATAGTTTGGACCTTGAATATCCTTAAAGGCTCATGTGTTAAAGGCTTGATTCCTAGGGTGGTGCTCTTGAGAGGTGGTGGACCATTTATGAGGTGGGGCTAGTGGGAGGTCCTTAGGTTATTGTGAGCATGCCCTAAGAGGATCATGCAACCCCAACCTCTTCCTTTCTTTTGCTTCTTGGCTCATGAATAAGCAGTCTGTTTTTCCTTCATGTGCTATTACCATTGTGTGCTGTTTTACCACAGGCCTAAAGCAATGGGGCCAACAGATCCTGGATTAGAACCTCCACAACTGTGAATTAGAATAAGCCTTTTCTCTTTATAAGTTGATAGGAATTTCATTATAGTGATAGAAGGATAGCTAACAACATCTTTAGCACTCTCTGGGCTAGCATTTTTTTGCTTGGTATATTCTGCTTTTTGGTTGTTTAAACTTTCACCTCAGAAAGAGTACAAGCTCAATAAACGCAGCATTATGTTTTAGAGACTGATGTTCCTTTCCCCCAGCAGTGCCTTACAGGTTCTTCTGCTTCTTAAACACTCAGTAATAGTTGTTAATGAATCACTTAATTCTCTGAAGTAGATTAGAGTGATTTACAATGCCTAGAAAGATGTCATATACAGAATGAATATGCATGCTAAGTCCAGTTGTGGAGAATGTGTTTAATGCTGAGACTTAGTGAAACAAGAACTAAGATGGAATATTTGTTGGTAGACAATGACTTTTTCAGGGTCTTAATAAGCTAAAGTAATATTTAGCTGCAAATTAAGTCCTTTTATATGCTAATAAAACAATTAAAATGTAGGATGAATCTGTATTTTCATAAGAAATTTTAAATAATCAGTAAGAAAATATTTTTCTAATGTTATTGTTTTATTTCTAGGATAACGGTTTTGACCTTGAGTTGTCTTGAAGTTTTATTTCCTATACTACAGAATTTAGTAAGCATGCCTGTGTGTGTCTACTCTGTTAATATGCTCAGCTCCAACTTTTATAGTTTGCACCACAGGCTGTTCTCACTACCTTTTGTAGTGCCGTGAAGTACAGCATTTCCATTTCCACTTCGACACAGTTTCTGCACAAACTGTTTTGCCTGAATAACTTTTACCTTTGATTTGTTGAGTGTTGCAGCTTTGGGATGAGGCATCCAGTAACAATCTGTAATAATACTACTAGATTAGTATACCGGAAAGCAGTTTGTAACTCATAGTATCTAGTTATTCCCATTCCAATTAATTAGTAAGGGTACTTAGGAGCACTACATTTAGAACTAGGAGACTTAGGACCCTAATCCTGCCCCTGCCTTTAAATAAGCCACTCCATCTGCTCTTATTTTGTACCCTCAGCCCCTATAAAATGTGGTGAGGTAGTGTTGGGCAGCTAATCTTTAATCGTCCTCTAGGTCTGCGACTTTCACGATTCTCAGAATGCTGCATTTGCTTTAAAAATCTCTGGTGCAGATGGGGATTTACTCATTGCTGGATGCTATGGTCTATTGGCACTTTGGGGAGGCTTTACCTCTAAGCCATGTTTCCAGTCCTTTTTATTTTGCCACAGGGTCTGGCAGAATTGCTGAGGCTGGCCAGGAACTTGTAATCCTCCTGCCTCAGCCTCCGGAGTTGCTGGGATTACAGGCATGCTCCATTCGCTCAGCTGGGGCTTTTACTTTTAAGCCCTGGGGGTGAAAACCAGCATTAGCTGAGGGTTTACTATTTTACATATGAAGGGACAGATAGTTCATTACAGATGTTGACTTCCTTCCCTGCTTTTATAAGTGTATGTGGGGGTAGAGCTTTCACTTCTAATATTTCATCAATTTGTGGTCAAATTCTTTACATAAAACACAAAATAGGGCTGGGGATGTGGTTCAGTGGTCGAGTACCCTTGAGTTCAATCCTCCGTACCGAAAAAAAAAATTTTTTTTTCATGGGGTGAACACCTTAGGGAGTGCTTTAATCAATGCTGAAAAAAATATCCTTTTAAGAACAGTACAAGATTCAGTAAAGAGGTTTTCTCTTCCTAAAGAGTAGAAATTGCTTACAATGTAGTACAGGAGTGGATACTCGCACTACCGGGAAGGTTTTGTGCCCAAGGGAGCAACTAGAAAGTTTAGCCTAAGGGGACGATTAGAAAGCACCTACCACATACTAAGGCTCAGATGGGCGGCCAGAGGCAGGACTCGCGCTCCGGTGCCCAGGCAGGTCAGCTTAGGCGCCTCACTGCTGGAAGAGTCCATTAGGGATGGCCAACGTAGGGTGTTCCCGACGCCAGAGCACGGACTTGATTGCCCGCTGTGCAGAAGAAGGCGTGTTACTGTGGGCAGCCACCCCCACTCCACTGGTCAGGTGAGCAGAGCCCGGGAACCGCGAGTCCTATTGGAGAAGAGAGAGGATGGAGGGGAGAAGGGGGAGGAGGATGGAGCCCTCTGTCTGACCCCACAGTGGGGGAAAGAATCTGCCGCCAGAGGAGGCGTGGGGACAAGAGCGAGAGGCAGAGCGAGGGTGTGAGAAGGGCGGACTGGCAGGGTGCGCGCAGATGTTGGTGTCCCCAGGGCAAGGTAGGCTATGACTGGGGGGCTGTGTTCCCAGCATCCCAGTGGCCCAGGGAGGCACCACAGCATCCGCGGTGCCTCGGGTCGCTCCTGCGGCACCTGTTGCTGGAGGTGGGAGGCGAAGGCGGTGCTGAGGGCGGGCCAGGGCTGGGGTGCGGGGAGGCTGGGCGCGCGCTCAGAGCAGGGAGCTGAAGGTTAACGCGACAGAGCTGAGCGCGTGCATCCCCAGCTCAAGGTTGCGGCTTTGCAGTGAGCCTTAGATTTCTGTCCACCAGCCCCTTTCACAGCTTCTTAATCTCAAAGGTGGTGAGAAGTGAATAAGCAGAATGAAAAGTTTCCTTTCTTCTTTCTGCTTGTTTGATACTCGAACTCTAGCTTTAAAGTCTGCATGGAAAATAACCGGCCAAGAACGGCGCGCCATAGGTAATAATTGATAACCAGAAGGTTGAGATAGTCTTGTTAATGTTCCAAAATAACCACTGCATTGTAGAATATCAGTGATTTCATGGAATTTGGAATTTGTATGGAATTGTAGAAATATGCTTCTACATTTTAAATATCTTGAACTACTTGAAATTGATCTTTTTCTTAAAACTAAAATTATGACAGCATTCATCAGGGAAAAAACTCATTTTGAGGTTCAGTAGAAACTTGAATGAAAGTTTTGTTAAAACAAACTCTTCACAACTCACAAAATCCATAGCTTTTAAGTGTATATAATGTGTTTCTAAGTATGCTGCACTCTTTTAGAAATTGTCATCAAATTTTAAAGATCTATAATTACTAAGAGTTAGGATAAAGCTTAAAAATATACCTTAATTAATATGGCATTATTAAAAGATTCTTGCTAAAATTATGATTACGTTAAATTACTGAAATGCTTTTTCCTTTCTTTGTGTGTCATGTTATCAAAAAAACTAGATCAAACAAAGACATTAAAGAAAAAAAGATGTTCCAGTTAGGACACAATTTATTTTTGGATAATTTCCTAGGTTAAGTGGCAATTTCTTAAATTTATTTTATTTAAGATAAAAGTAGGCTATAGGGAGGTTCCAAATACACTCTGAATTGTGTTAGAGTAAAATAAACCAAATGTACATGATCATTATATCAGCTCTGTCGAACTTACAGTGACTTTGTACATTCAAAATCTATCTGGGCCTTACTATGTATATTTATAAAATAAAAAGATTGGGCTAGCTAGATGATTGCAAACACTTATTTCAGCTAAAAACAAATATATTGCTCAAGATTATAACTTTAAAAAGAAGTAACCAAAATACATCCACTAAGCCTAAAGTATGACTGAATATTCTTATTTCCATGATGGATGAAAATAGGTCGCCTCTTTCTGAATTCCTGCTAAGTAAGGAATTCTGATAAACCCTTTAATATTGGTTATTGTAATTAGCATGGCACCCTCATAAATTGAACAGTATTGTCCCAATGTACAGATAAAGACACTGAGATGTGGGAAGTTTAATATTCTTGCCCTAAACACCCAGATGGATCAAAGTTCTTTTCTATTGCTCTTAGTACCCACTCTATGCTGAATGTGAGCAATAAAAACTGAAACCGCCTATAATCTGAAGTAATCTTAGCATGAGTCTAGAATGAGGCAAAGGTAAATTATATAACAACACTGAGTTTTGATATCCTCAGATATAGAACTTATGTGTTAAATGTACAATATTTTAATGTTATTTATAGCTTCATGTTGTACATATATTTATTAAATTTAATGACAATTATATTCATTGTCAGACAGTGATTATATGAGCTATATTTGGAATATAGATACTTTTCCAGTAATAAAAATGACTAGTAGAAATAATGTAAGAGGGATGAAGCTTATATTAAAGCCAATGAATGCCAGCTGTTTTTCTACTTGGAGATGCCCAGGCTCAAGACAATGAATGATGCTATACTTATGGGTGAAGGGTATTCAGAGCAGACTGAGCTATGACTAAAGTCTTTGTTCATATTCCCATGATGAATGGTAATGGTATGCTGCATTTATTAAGTATACACTATACTCAGGAATTGCACTAATTCCTTTAAATAGGGTAACTTTATATTCAACAATGAATTAAATAGTATCCTGATTTGCAGATGAAGAAACTAAGGCAGAAAGATTCATGCCCTGGGAGGATCCACAGAGAAAATACTTTGTGTATTAGGTTAAGTATGTGATACTTCATTGTTCAAAAATTCATAGGCCATGAACACAATATGAATTCTGAAAGCACAGGGACAAGTCTTGGACCAGACTAGACCAAACCCTTTATTTTGTATTTGATGAAACTGAGTCCTAGAAATGTTGATTCTCATTTAGGTTCACCTATTCTATTTTCCCACTTATGACTTGAGTCATGTGTATGTTCTCCTAAACTAAGTATATTAACTAATAAACTTTGCTATTCATTGTTTGATTTATTGCTACTTCATCAAATGCCACCTCATGCCCTTTCTTAGATTGATGCCTTTCTTTCATTGAAAATTTCAGGGTTGCACCACTTAGAATGCAAAATCCTTGAGGACAGTGACTGTATTGTACATTTCTCAGTATCTGTAGGGTTTAGCAAAGTGGTTAATCTGTTGAATAAGTGGCCATGTTAACTATTTGCCTCTGACAACTCATTATTTTATGCACCATGTACAAATTCTACACATTGGAGGCACTGTGAAATCATCGTTGCTTTTTTTTTTTTTTTTTTTTTTTAGCATACAGAGGGCAACTAAACAATTTGCAGATGATCCAAAGTGTATGGTGTTCCTTAGATGATTGTTTTGTGTGGTTAGAAAACTAAGTGTGTTGCCATGGAGAGATTTGGATGAGTGCTTCCCTGATTTTGTGGGAAAAATCACACAGTTAAGCTTCGCACACATTTTAGTCCACTTCTCTCTCTCTCCCTGTGTTTTTTGACTTGTAAATAACATTATTTTTCAAAGTCATGTGGAAAGTTCAAACAGTATAAGAATAAGGAAAAATCACAGAAACTCCTCTGTTTTGGAGAACATTCAGCCAGGGAGATATCTTTCTTCCCTTAACTCCTGTTTATTTAAAGGTTGTTTTAGTCCTAGTATTCTGTCACTCCCAGGCAGTTCAGACTTTATGTAAATAAATGTATTTGTTAGGAAGTGAGGATGAACACACTACTAATAACCCATACTCTTTCAACTCCACACAGAAGGGAGTAATACTAAAAGGTGATTTCCCCATGTCCTCACATGCATATTTTATTCCCTTCCCGAGGCTGGACCAGGAGTACAGGAGGCATCTTTATATATATGGATAGTTCCCCAGTAAGTCAGGTCACATAGGAAGCCACAGTAACCCCCAGCACTGTTGTAGATGAAGTGGCAGAGGAGGAGGAGGGTGGAGCTGGGACACACAAGGCTGTGGTAGTACAAAGGCTGTGTTTTCTGATTCCACTGTGACACACTATACACTTTAAAATGTACCAGACCAAATCCCTCCCCCAGCCGCTGGGCAGGTGGTCATTGGGGCCCTTTTCTGATGCAGTCAGGCATAAGTCTGGCTATACCTCAGAATGAAGGCAGAATGTAGAGAGTTTTCTCTCTCATTTATTTAGTATCTGGAGACCTAGAATGAACCTCCTTCACATAAAGGGGAAACATTGTTGGAGTAAATGTTGGAGTCCATAAATGGGTTTTGAAGTAATTCTCATAAAATTATTAGCTATAAAGGCAGACTGGGAGTCTCTTCTTTGAGACTGGCAATGACAGCTCTTTCCCTGTGTGTCAATGTCATTAAATTGATAATATATATTTTTAAAGATAATATTGGTTAGTTATTTTAATTTCATAAATTTATTTGTTATTCAAAACTCCCTTTTCTTAAGCACATTTTCTCTTCTCTTGGTTTTTATATAGTATATATTGAGCATAGTGTTCTTTTGCATTTTATTAGGGGCTTAACATGGCTTTAATCCAACCATCTGTTCCCATCGTGGCACATCAGCATATCCGAGGTGCTGGTAGGACTAAATAAATTTCCCACATTTTAAAGGTTAGGGAAAGAGCTACCTTTATGAATAGATTTCACATGATTCTCAGCAAGACAATGGTGCAGAAGTGGAGTAAAAATGCATTTCATTCTCTGAAGCACAAGGTCCCCTGTCTGTCTTCAGTTGTGCTGAAAGGCAATTAGCATTTCAACTAGCCAATTTGGTTACATGCAAGGAAGTACTTGGGTTTATAATTTGCTGCTTTCTGTCTGAGGCTGTTGAGTGCTAGCTCTTACATAATCCTTTCCAAGTAGCCTTCTCTCCAGCATAGTTATTGTTGCTGGTCTTAAATAACTAATCAACAGAGAGTTTTCCTTGTCTTCAGCTGTAGGGTGCCATAGGATAAGGAAAATGAAATGCCAAGCTAATAAAGGGATGATTGTAATTATAAATAGTCATTATTGAAATGTGGCACAGGTTGAAAGATATAAAGTAGCTTCAAATAAAATGCAGCTCCAAAAAGGCATTGTGTGGCACCCTTAATAGTTTATTTCTGCATGTAATGTGCACAATAAACAGAGGGTATATATACTAGCATTAATTGAGCTAAGATGATTCAAAAGTAACAGTGAAGAAGCAGTTCTTAATTATTTACATTGACTTTACTTGCTATGCAAGAGGGAACGCTGTAGGGGAATATGAGTCAAAGAAAAAAATTTTAAGTGTTATAACAAGTGAAACAATGCTCTGAGATGTTTTATGGAAGTAATTCAAGGTTGTGTATTTGTGTACTAATGAAAAATAAGATTTCGTTACCTTCTTTGGTCATGAATTTTGATAATTAGGTAATATTAACATACTTCCTGTATATCCTCATATGTCTCTGCAGGAACTACTGTATGTTATGATAATCCTTTTGTTAGACTAATTGGAATGATATTAGCCTTTAATTCATGTCATGGGGCACTAATTCAATTTAGCTCATCTTGTAATGCAGCACTGTTTTTGCATAGCTGTATAATTATTTGAAAGTAAAATAATATTTTTATTATTCAAATGATGTTGGACTGAATGAAGGCATTATCGAAGTGTTTTAGGTACAAGCCTTTCAGATGATCAATACAATTTTGATAATGTGAAATAATTGCATTGTCTTCTATATTTTTCATCTGTGATTATAAGAGAAAGCCCTATGCAGCTACAGTTATAGTCATTAGTTTATTATTCAGTTAAATTCAATGTTGTTGATAAGCAGGAATGAAATGAAGACAACTCAGGGATCTGCTGCTAACTAGTCAGCCAAGGTTGGAAGGTGTTCTGGAAAAAGAGGGACTTGTTCTGGAAAAAGAGGAACTTGATCTGGAATGGTAGAAAGAAAAAGCAGTGAGAGGTCTAGAGAAGGGCCTTGGGAGTGGCTTAGACCAAAGGTATAGAGGCAAGAATGATTCAGATATCTGGTTTCCTGGCTGAAATGTTGAAGGAAGAGAAAGAGAGCTGGAAGTGCAATTTCTCTTTTAAAAATTGAAACACAATTCACTGTATGTGGCCTTTTGTGTCTACCTTCTTTTACTTAGCAAAATGGTTTTAAGATTCACTCCTGTTCTACCATGCATTAGCACTTCAATTTGTATTGCCAATATTCACTTGTATGAGAATTCCTTTCATTTTTCCACTTATCAATTGATGGATATTTGGGTTACATTTACTTTTTGTCAATCATGAATAATGCCGCTATGAACATATGTGTACAAGTTTTTGTGTATCCACGTTTTCAGTTTTCATGGTTATCCATCAAGGAATGGAATTGCTGACTCACATAGTCTTCCTGGGTTTCAGTTTTTGGTAAGTTGCTAGTGGCTTTCTACAGTGTGTGTGCTGTTTTACATTCCGACTAGCAATGTTTCATTGTTCCAGGTTTTTACATCCTTGTAAATACTTGTTTTCTGCCTTTTTGATTCTACCCATTTTGTAGGTGTGAAGTGGGATCTCATTGTGGTTTTGATTTCCTTTTCCCTAATTAATGGTACTAAGCACTTGTTTTCTTCATATAGCTCATTTGTTATCTGTATATTTTCTTTGGAGAAATGTCTTTTCTAGTCCTTTGCTCATTTTAAAATTGGGTTATTTGACTTTTTATTGAGTTGTGGGAGTTCTTTGTCTATTCCAGGTATGAATCACTTAGCATTTGCAAATGTTTTCTTTCATTGTGCAGATGTGATTATATTTTTACTTTCTTAATCGTGTTACTCTTAGAAATAAAAACTAGAAATTGTGATAAATCAGTGTATCTAATTTTTCTTTGGTTTGCTTGTGTTTTTGATGTCATGCCTAATAAACATTGCCTGATTCAAGCTCATTGAAATTTGTAGCTGTACTTCAAATTTTATAGTCTTATCTCAATTTTATAGTTGTTGCTAAACAACTCAGTGAGACCCTGTCTCTACATAAAAACACAAAACAGGGCTGGGGATGTGGCTCAGTGGTCGAGTGCCCCTGAGTTCAATCTCCGGTACCTCACCCCCCCAAAAAAATCGATTGACCAACCGAGCACAGTGGCACACACCTGTAATCCTTCCACTTTAGGAGGCTGAGACCAGAGAATAGCGAGTTCAAAGCCAGCCTTAGCAACCGTGAGGCACTAAGCAACTCAGTGAGACCCTGTCTCTACATAAAACATAAAATAGGGCCGAGAATGTGGCTCAGTGGTCGAGTGCTCCTGAGTTCAAACCCCAGTACCAAAAAAAAAAAAAAAAAAAAGTCGATTGACCATTATTTCTAGAAGGAGCGCCATGTGCAAGTTGGAACACACATTTAGCCAAGAAGTGGGAGGCAGAGCAGTTGATCTTGAACTCATTCCTCCATCCTGCTACAATAGGCAACCTTAGCTCAAAAATGAGTCAAGACCCTTGTTATGGTCAAGACCCTTGTTATGGTTTGGATATGAAGTATCTCAGCAAAGCTCATGTGTGAGACAATGCAAGAAAACTTTGAGGTGAAACGACTGGGTTATGAAGGCCTTAACCCAATCAGTGAATTAATCCCCTTATAGGGATTAATTTAATGGTAACTGAAGGCAGATAAGGTATGGCTGGAGGAGGTGGGTACCTGGGGGTGTGCCTTTGCAGTATATGTTTTGTATCTGACCAGCGGAATCTCTCTCTTTTTCTCTGTGATGTCTTGAGCTACTTTTTTCCATTACACCATGCCATGATATTCTGCCTCACCTTGAGCCCCAAGGAATGGAGCCGAGCCCCGAGGAATGGAACTGAATGTCTCTGGACTGAGACTTCTGAAACCATGTACTCTCAAATAAACTTCTTCTTAAAATTGTTTTTGTCAGGTCTTTTTGTCACAGCAGTGAAAAAGCTGACTAAAACAATTGTCTTGCTATCTTCTCCAAACACAAATCACACTCCCCAGGGAGTTTTGCTGAAGCCTTTTTCACCACACTTAAAGTGATTCAGATACACATGAGATGGACAAGGGCAAAGCACAGTTCCACAGTTCTCTCAATATAAACTTCTCTTCAGAAAATCTTCTCATACTTTACCTTTTTGAACTTTTTATATACCTGATATAGGTGAGAGAATTTTGATATACTCAATATTGAGGAAATTCAAGTCAACAAAATTTCTTAAAAAAACACAACAAACCAAGTTCTTCAGTGTCCAAAGTAGTCCATTGTTTTGCAAAAATATTTTTATTAACTTTAAGATGAATTTACTTGTTTTAAATATCTTAAACTCAGTGAGACCCTGTCACCAAAATAATCACCAAAATAAATTTGTATGAGATTTTTTGATTAGACATGTTACATTGAAAATAAAAATCTATATATTGGAGATTGTACTGGAGATTTAACCAAAGGCACTTTACACTGAGCCATATCCCCAGTCCTTTTTAATTTTTTAATTTTGAGATGGGGTCTCACTAAGTTGCCAAGGGCTTTGCTATGTTCCTGAGTCTGGTCTTGGACTTGCTATCCTCCTGCCTCAACCTCCTGAGCCACTGGGATTACAGGCATGAACCACCATGCCCAGCTGAAAAATATTTTTAAACTCTAGGCCAGATATTTGCTTTTTTAAAACATTTGCTCTCCAAATCATAAATAATTGGAAATAATCTTTGAATATAAATGCTAAGCAATTCAATCCTTATGTGGCAGTTTTATATCATATTTAAGTACTTGCTTTATAGAAAGTCAGGAAACTTTTGAAATTGTTCATGTGTTAAGTGACTGGAGTGCATTTGCCTTTATAACTCAGTAATATGCCTACTAGTTGAAACCTCAGAATGATATGTGATTAATAGACTTCCTGGAATCTGTTTTAGTGAATTTTACTTCATCCCTACTCTATGTCTTACTATTCATGAGTGATATTATATTGGGGTTTGGCATTTAATTCATTCATTGCTTATTGGAGCATTTTAACATGGGCTTGTAAAACATGTTGAGCTATCATTTCACCTTTTAGATTTTATTATAGTTACTGATCTCAAAATTTATTCTGATTTTTTTTTTTTTGTGGTGCTGGGGATTGAACTCAGGGGCACTCAACCACTGAGCCACATCCCCAACCCTATTTTGTGTTTTATGTAGAGACAGAGGCTCACTGAGTTGCTTAGCATGTCGCTGTTGCTGAGGCTGGTTTTGAACTCACAATCCTCCTGTCTCAGCCTCCCAAAGTGCTGGGATTATAGGTGTGCACCACTGCACCCAGCTTATTCTGATTTTTATAATAATTTTTAGTGATGTTTAAAAATCCTTATGAGTTTCTGGCAGCATCCATTTGGAAATTCTATTCCTAATCATCTAGCCTTCTAGCACCTCTCCTGTCCTTCCTGAGGCTCACTTTTTTTTTTTTTTTTTAATACTGGGAATTGAATCCACGGGCACTTTACCACTGAGCTACATCCTCACCCCTTTTTATTTTTTTTATTTTGAGACAGAATTTTGCTAAGTAGCTTAGGACCTCAATAAGTTACTGAGGCTGGCCTTGATCCTGCTGCCCCAGGCCCACTTCTTTCAGCAAAGAGGATGAATGCAACATCCAACCATCTATTCTTTTTTTTTTTTTTTAATATTTTTTTAGCTGTAGATGGACATAATGTCTTTATTTTATTGCTTTGTATGTGGTGCTGAGGATTGAACCCAGGGCCTCACGCATGCGAGGCAAGCACTCTACCGCTGAGCTACAATCCCAGCCCCCCAACCATCTATTCTTAAGGATAGAACTAAGGCCTTATACTTGCCTTCTTTCATTACTTTGCTCTTTAAAATTTCACAATAGCCACAAATAACATTTATACTTACAGTTTATTACTTTAACAAATCACTGTGAGTTTGAAATTGAATTGGTCTTAATACATAGTAAAGCATTAGGTATGGAGACTCTGCTATTCATTATGTTGGAAATAACAGATTTGTTCTACCCATAAGAGACTGAATTTGATTATGGACAAAAGAGAATAAAATGTGCACCTCTCATTTAATGATACTTTTAACATGACAGGTAGTATAAATATAGTGACTTTCCAAATTATTGTCCCTGTATGACTATTAGCAAGATTCCTTTGTTAATAAATGATATTAATTTAGACTAATGATCTGGACCTTGACAGCATGAATTGTACTTGATTTTGCATTTCCAAAGTCTGACCTTGGCAAATACATTTAATCTGTGCATCTCGGATTCCTCATCTGAAAATGGGCACAATAATAGCACCTCTGTTGTACTTCAGATGGTTGTTCTGAGGATTAAATGAGTTGACACATGTAAAGCAGTTGAAGTTGTATGTAGCCCTGAACCAGTTAGCTGCAGTTAGCTCATACTGTCTGTTATGGTTTGGATGTGAGGTGTCCCCCAAAAGCTCATGTGTGATATGATTCAAGAATATTCAGAGGAAAAATGACAAGGTTGTAAGAGTCTTAACCCAATCAGTGATTTAATCCCCTGATAGGGATTAACTGGGTGGTAACTGAAGTGGTAGGGTGTGACTGGAGGAGGTGGGAATTAGAGTACGGCTTTGGTGTATATATTTGTATCTGGTGAGTGGAGTCTCTCTCTCTGCTTCTTAATCACCATGATGTGAGCTACTTCCCTCTGCCACACACTCCGCCATGATGTTCAGCCTCATCTTGAGCCCTGAGAAATGGAGCCGCCTTCTCTGGACTAAGATCTCTGAAGCCCTGAGCTCTCCAATAAACTTTTCCTTCTCTATAGTTGTTTTGGTTAGATGTTTTAGTCACAGCAGTGAAAAAGATGACTAAAACACTGTCTTGAAAGTCCAAATTGTTGATGATTAGGATGCCTAAAGATCACCTTCTTCATTAGCTTCCTTTTCCTCTTCTAGATTCCTGAAGAAGATTTAAATTTACCTTGGAACTGCTAGAGCTCAAGCTTTAGCCTCTTCACAATTTTGTATTTAGCTTTGTATTCCTCTATTTGGATAAGAGCCTTACATTGTATGTATTTTGGTTATAACCAACCACTGTAAAACTTCATAGCTTAAAATAACCATTTTTTTGGTTAATGAATCTGCAATTTGGGTAGGGTTTGGTGGGGACAGCTTGTCTGTGTTCTACAGTGTCTATGGTGGCTGGATCCTCTTCCAAGATGTGCCATTTAACAATGTATTAGCAAGTTGATGGTGGCTATCAATTCCTTGGCCACTTCTATTTGTCAAGTGGCATAGAAAATAAATTTAAGAAGAAGGGACAGGTACTCACATGTAATGGAAAAGTGTCAAAATTTTTGAGCTTTCTTCTTTTCTTTTCTTTCTTTTTCTTTTATGAGATAAGTTTTTGCTGTATTGCCTAGGCTGGCTTTGAACTCCTGAACTCAAGTGATCCTTCTGCCTCAGCCTCTTAGTGGATGGGAACAGATCATATTGTGGATCATATTTTTTTTTTGTGGTACCGGGGATTGAACTCAGGGGCACTCAACCAGCTGAGCCCCAGCCCCAGCCCTATTTTGTGTTTTATGTAGAGACAGGGTCTCACTGAGTTGCTTAGCGCCTCACCATTGCTGAGGCTGGCTTTGAACCCAGGATTCTCCTGTCTCAGCCTCCCAAAGTGCTGGGATTACAGGTGTGTGCCACCAGGCCCGGCTGTGGATCATATTTTAAAGCTACCATACTGCTCTTATTAAGAAAAATAGTAACAAAGTAGCTATCATGGACTATATTGGGCAGATGTAGTAATCTGGCAGTGGATATAGTTTCTGGATTACTTCAGAAAAGAAGAAAGCTACTTAAATTTCTTGAAGACAGGGACTAGCACGTGTGAGGCACTGGGTTCAATCCTTAGCACCACATAAAAATAAAATAAAGATATTCTGTCTACCTACAACTAAAAAATAAATATTTTAAAAAAGTTTCTTGAAGACATATATATATTCATTCATGCATTTATCAAGTTGAAATTTTGAGTTGAGGGGCATCTATATCTGTATCTATATCTATCTATCTATCTATCTATCTATATATATATATATCATCTGATTATATACATACACACGTATATGTTTTTATATATAAAATGAAAAAAGTGAGTTGTGAGAAATTACCAGGATGCAGAACTTCAAAGAAGATAAAAAATAAAAAGCCAGTTACATAAGTGGGATTCTCTCACATTGATATATAAAAAATTCAGAGGAATAAAGTATGAAAATTTTCTGAGGAGAAATTAACATTGATAGAACTGTGAAAGTGCTATGCATATCCCCTGTCCCTTTTACTCCCACTGCAGTGCATCTCTTTAAGTGTAGTAAGAAAGGCTTCAAGAAAACTCCTTGGAGAGTTTATTTGTGTTTGGAGATGATAGCAGGAGATTCTTCATTAAGCTTTTGAGAGAGCTTAGATTGCCTATTCTATCAGGATAAAGAAAAGAGTCCAGGATGAATTGCTGTACTTTCCATAGCAGGGGAAAAAGAAGTGAGTCTAAAGGCCAGCCATGAAACCCATGATAGGGATGTTTGCCTGACATTATTTTAAAGGCATTTTGCCCAAATGATAGCCTGTCAGGTCACGGAAGCCTGATAGTAATTTGCTGTGGGTATACTGCTGGGGTCACAAGATGAGAGGTAGTCTGGATCAGCCATCAGACATACCTGCAGGTTGGGACTTGAAGTTGATGGAGCCTAACAGTGAAAACTCTGTGAAGACTTCAGAAATATCTATGAGAATGACATAGCTAGGACACAGAGAACAAGCCACTTCATGGCAGTCCAATCAAGCAAGAACCTTTGTAACCCCTTTCTTTATTTCTCAATCCTAATCTCACTCAGCCTCCACTTTTCTCTGCCCTCAGTGGCAGCTGACCAGCTGAGGGAAGAAGAGAACTACATATAAGCAAAGAGAAGAGAACTCAATCTTTTCCCCAACTGTATACCTCCAACCCACAGAAGTCTCTAGTTGGGGCAGGAGAAGTTAATGTTAAATTCAGGTTAGACCTTTGATTACCATGTGCAGTTTGCCATGAAATTTTTTTTTTTAATTATGAAAGCTCTCAAAGATATACAAAAGTACAGAGAATAGTAAAATGATCTTCTTTACACTCATAGTCCAGAATTGTCAATTATCAAGATTTTTCTATATTGTTTTATGTATCTTTAACATTACTGAATATAGCTATGAAATATATGAATATTTTTTCAATACAGTCACTCTTCTTATAAAGTTAACAATAATTCTATGGTACATTCAATAATGAGTCCAAATTTTAATTTCCTTGATTGTCTAAAAAATGTCTTTTTATAGTTAGCTTTCTCTAGTTAAAATATACATATAAGTTCTAGATCTTCTATCTGACATGACAGTCTTTAGAAGTCTTTTGGGATCCCTTTCCCCAACATACTGTTGATTTGTTGAAGAATTCTGGAAATTTGTCCTGTAGAATTTCTCCATTCTAAATTTGTGTCCTTCCTCCTTTTGCATTAATTAATATGCTTCTTTATCCCGTTTTCTCCTTTTTCCCTTCATTCCTTCTTTCCTTCCTTGTTTTTTATTTTTATATTTTTAGAGACAGGGTTTCATTATGTTTGTTGCCCAAGCTATGGAACTTCCTCCTATTCAATCTCCCAAGTAGCTGGGATTATAGGTGTGTACCACCAAGTTTGTCTTTATCCTCAGTTTTTCTTGTAAACTAGATGTTAGCCTCAATTAGAGTTAGATTTTGCTTTTTGGAGCAAGAACGATACACAGGTAGTACTATGAACTTTGCACTAGGTATAAATCTAGAGGCACATCATATGTGCTCTGTCACTTTACTGACCGTAGTATTCAGTGGTGGATTCAGGTGGTGACAGCCCAATCCCTCCACTGTCAAGTTTTCCATCAACTTTTTATCCAGTTGTTTCATCTAAGAATGCTCATTTCCTTTGTTATTTTATTGAATGTTACTGATAGATGCCTTTCTTTCAGTCTTGCCATGTAGCTGGAATTTTTCTGTAATGAAGAACTTTTTCCTTAACAGCCAGGCTATTTGGTTACTCTGAAAAGAAGTTTACCTAGGATAAACAGAATAAATGTTTAATTCTTTCCTTTTAAATATTAATTTCAAAGTAAAGAATTGGCATACTATTTACCTGCAGTGGTGGCTTTCAGGTTGTTTTTTTTTATTATTCGTATGAACATATGGGTTTATATATTCAGTGTATTTCTAAAATTGTAGTCATTATCCTTTAGATACTCAAAAATTTTAACAAGGGGGCAATGGGACCCCTTTCATCTTCTTGTCCTCTCAATGTGACCCCATTAACCTTCCTTGCTAGTTCGTTTTGCATGTTTCCTTTCACAGACACCAGTTATTTCTCTATTTAGCCTTGGTTCCTTTTATTGAGGAATGGTGTTTAGAGACAAAAATCTGGGTACTAGAGGTGCTAATGCTTCTGAGTTGTCATTATATCTAAGCTGTGGAAAATGGACAAAACCATTTACACCCAAAATGTGGTGTAATTTTACAAAGAAAACAAGTGAGGAAATGATGCTAATATTTCATATTTAAGTTTAATCTTTCAGAGATTTTACATAATTAAAAATTATTGTCATTTTCTTCTCTTATGTAATTATTATTTACTTTATCCTATAGCATGTTTTTTCAAAATATATACTTTACCATATATAGAATGTGATTTTAAAATATATATTCTAAAATATAAAAATTTATACAATATGAAAATACTAATACTAATAATACCACTAAGAATACTGAATGAAGTATATATTTGCCTTCAGAATTTATTTTTCTAAGGATATACAGTCAAATACTATGATCTTATTCATTTGTCTGTGATTATGTCACCATTTGATTCACAGTTGTCTTATTTGTTTTTGTTTGTTTGACAATACGGTCTGACAGTATAATCAATAATCAAGCTAAAACATGTCAGTGCAGAAAGTAGGGAAAAGATAAGAAAGCACAAATGCAGAAACTAGGGAAAAGATAAGAAAGCACAAAGAAACACCAAAATCACTTGAAAGTCCTTCCACCCAAGGTTGACCACTGGTCCTCTAGTACTTTTCTATGTGCACACTGTCTTATATACATAAATGTATGTGTATGTTTATTTATTTAATACAAACTACCTTATTTTACATTAGTATTGAATCATAAAAGTTAAATTTTAAATTAAATATTCTCTATAAGCTGGGCATGATGGTGCACGCCTGTAATCTCAGGGACTTGGGAGGCTGAGATAGGAGGATTGCAAGTTTGAGTCCAGCCTTAACAACTTAGTGAGGCCCTGAGCAACTCAGCAAGATCTTGTCTTCAAATAGAAGGACTGAGAATGTACTTCAGTGGTAAAGTGCCCCTAGGTTAAATCCTCAGTACCGGAAGAAAAAAAAGTCTGTATGTATCTATATATACATATTTAATCTATGATGTTTCATCATGTGACTTTCTTCATTATTTTAAATAATTATATAGTAATTATGTAAAAAATTAAAGTGACATTGCATTTGATTTGGGGAATTACTGTATAAAAGAGAACATGATTCAGTCATCTTTTGTTCTATAATATATCATCCCAAGACTTAGTGGCTTAAATTGATTTATGGTGATCTCTTTCACTTCTAGGATAGAAGGGCTTAAGTGGGCTCTTCTTGGTTGGGGTCCACAGAGTTGCAGCAAAGTAGAGGCTGAGGCTGAAGAGTTATCTGACTGCTTAGTCACTCACACCCGTTATCCGGGTTGTGAGCTCATGGCTGCACATGGTATGGGTGGGTGGCTGGAGGATGTCCAGGGATGTGTATTTCCATGTAGCCTGTCTCTATTACTGGCTTGGGTTTCCTGGAAGTATGGCAGTCTCAGGTAAGCAAATGTCTTACACTATTGCTGACTACCACTGGGACAAGCATTCCACAACGACCTGGTAGAAGCTTCAAAACCTCTTCTGACTTAGTCACAAAAATCCAGAACACTGTGTTTCTTTTGCATCTTGTTGTTTAACCAGCCTCCAAAGCCCAAATTCAAGGGCAAAAGAATTACACTCCATTCTCAAAGGGAGGAGTAGCAAGAAAGTGAAGAATTTGCAGCTCTCCATAATCTATTGCAAGTGGTCTCATCCAATTTGAAAGGGTAGTAACGTATTTCTTTTATTTTTTTTTCCTCAGGGAGGGAAAAGAGAGAGAGAAGAAGAGAGAGTAATAGTAATATCTCAAAGACTCATGAAAGCATATTCTCAGAAGCATACATAAATAGTGGATTATTCATAGTCCACAATGGTGGACCTAGGTATTCCATTTTTGGAGATGGTCTATGGAGATAGAGAAGAATTTTGAGACAAGGTAGTAAAATTTCTTAAGTGTTTAAACTCTCATAAAGTTTAAAGTTGGACAGTTAACATTGATGGAGATTCTGATGCAGTAATGACAACAAAGAAGACTAGACATTGTTCTTATTTCAATTATAGTAAGATATACAATTATTTTTCCAAAAACTGTTTGTAAATTAATGGAAGGTATAATTGGGAAGTAAAAACTGTTCTGAAGAGGATTCAGGAAAGAATTCATGAAAGATGGAATTGTATTCAAATGTCTTGATTTTAATCATCTTACTACTGTGTACCCAGGTTTGAGACTTTAGATAATGCCTGGTAGATAGGAAAGACAGGAAGTATGTCTTGAATATTGTTGAATGAAGAACAAATGTTGAATACAGCCACAGCATATCAATAGTGTCTACATGTCTCACACAAGTTTCCTTTAGATTCTTTCAAACTCATGTGCATGACCATAAGGCCTAAGCTTTGGAAAAGACTTGACACTAAGCGTTGTAGTCGGAAGAGCCTTTTAGGGACCCTCTGGCTTGAAGATAGCCCTAAAGAAGTGGTATAGGCGGTGAAGTGACCCTCCTACAGAGAGTCGTACTGGCTTGTACTAGGAGCTGAGTCTAGTGAGGCAGGAGGCCACAGCCTAAAGCAGGCTTGGACAGATGGAGGAGAATCAGCTTTGGACAGGGCACCAGGTATAAAGACTTAGAGGCAGCTTAGAGCATTGTGTTCTGGGAGACACAAGACCTCCTTTAGGAATGCATGAGCCCCTGGAATTCAGGAGCATGCAAGCAGGGGAGCTCCAGGAAGTAAAATGGATTTCTTGCCAGCATGGTGCATGGCATCTGGAGGATTTAATTTAATTTGAAGAAATAATAGAGTGGTGATCCATTTGCACCAAGGGTGTTGTGGGCTAGTTCAAACTTGTTACACACTAAGGATTCCTGGGAATGAATTAATCATTGATGAATCATTTTTGTCACATGACAGCCATAAGAAAATTCTAGTCAAATCTAACCAGATCATATTGCCCAGGTTAAATCCAGGCTCAGTGCTTGACATTTGTGTTTAGCTTGGCAAGTAGCTTAGCACCTCTAAATCTCAAATGTATTTCTAAATGTATTTTCTTATCGGAAATTGTGGAATTAAATCATCTACCTGAGAAAGCAGTCACAAGGTTCAGGTGAAATAATGTATGCAATGCTCTTAGCACAGTGCTGAGCTTATAGTAACTGCTCAGTGGTGTGCATTATTGGCATTAACTCACTTAATTTACATTAACAGAACCATAACTTCTATAAGGGTGTTTCCAGAGGTAGACTTTAGATTGAAAGTATTTTTAGTAACTAAAACAGGAATTCACTTTAAATGTTCCTGATTGGTTGACTTTTTCAGTTACTCTAGCTTCAAGCCTAATACTAAAACCAGAGGTTGGGCTGCATTTAAAATAGCACTTAATAGAAAATAAATACTATATCTTTTAATAGTAAGAAAAGAGGAGAAACATTTAATTTTGGAATATGTGTTGGAAGCAGCTCATGATTACAAAAATCCCCAAAGAGTGGAAGTTTAAGGTAAGAAAAGAAAATATTGTATAAGTTAGAGTGAATGCTTTGAGAAAAGCCAGGTATATTTACCAAGCATGTTCATAAAATCCAAAGAGAGTAAATGTAATATATTATTAGGCAATTGCTTTTCTGTGAAGATGGATTTAAATCAAATGTGATAAATACCTGATTTAAAATAAAAAAATCAGAATATCTTACAGAAATGTGTTATACAGCTCAGACTCATCTTGCTTGCTTTTGTTTTTAAACTTTTTAAAAATTTGTTCTTTTTAGTTATACATGATGGTAGAATGCATTTTGACATATCATACATACATGAAATATAACTTCCCATTCTTTGGTTGTACATGACATGGAGTAACACTGGTTGTGTATTTATATATGAACATAGAGAAGTTATGTCCAGTTCATTACACTGTTTTTCCTATTCCTATCCCCTCTGCCTTCCCTTCATTCCCCTTTGTCTGATCCAATGAACTTCTATTCTTCCCTCTCCCCCCTTATTGTGTGTTAGCATCTGCCTATCAGAGAGAACATTCTACCTTTGGTTTTATGGGACTGGATTATTTCACTTAGCATGATAGTCTCCAGTTCCATCTATTTACTGGCACATGCCACATTTTTATTTTTCTTTATGGCTGAGTAATTCTATTGTGTACATATACCACATTTTCTTTATACATTCGTCTGTTATAGGGCACCTAGGTTGGTTCCATAGCTTAGCTATTGTGAATTGAGCTCCTATAAACATTGACGTGGCCATGTCACTATAGTTCGCTGATCTTAGGTTCTTTGAGTATATGCCAAGGAGTGGGATAACTGGGTCAAATGGTGCTTCCATTACAAGTTTCCTGAGGAATCTCCATACTACTTTCCAGAGTGGTTACACCAATTTACAGTCCCATCAGCAATGTATGAGTGTTTGGTGGTCTCTTATTAATAAACACCTAGGCATTCCTTGAACTGAAAAATTTTCTTACTTTGACATAGACTATTTTAATGTCTGATAGATGTTATTCACACTTTGATAAGTAAAAAACTAGTCTGGAATGAATTTATCCTGTAGTCAGTGCCATTTCTGGAGGATATTCAGCAATCTTTATAGATTTATTTCAGCATCTGGAAGATTTGTACCTGTTTGATAGATAATTTTATAATCTTATCAAGCATTATAGAAATTCACAAAAAACAGATCTTAGGCTTTTACATATTACTTTTAATTTATAAACTACTATGAAATTGGAAAACCAGAGAAGTCTAATCCCAGAGATTTTTCTACAGAGTTGTAAGTATATTGACAAAACATTGTAGCAAAATAAGTTCATTTCTCACAAGTTCAATGTCTGAAAGACAGATGGAGAAATAAATTAATACCTTAAGGTCACTGGCCTCAAACTTCCTGGGATGGAAAAATGTGTGATCTAGACTTAGGTTTTACAAGTTTCATAGTCATTGAGGAATATAGAAGTTGGGGGAAGAGTAGAGTGTGTTCAGATACTGTCATTTCATATTAAGACTCTTATTTTAATAGCATTTTGTATAGCCTTTGAGGCCCTGTAGGAATTTTAAAAATTATTCAGTGAAGGGATTTTATTTTTTAAAAGTATCTTGTTTCAATTAGAAAATGTCTACTTGCAGGAAGGGAAAATAGGGGGAGGCTGTGGGGAATGGAATTGGCCTAATTTTGTTATGAGCATATACAAATATGTCGCAATGAATCCCATGATTAAGTATAATTATAATGCATGAATAAAAAATTTAAAATAAATTTTAAAAAGTAGCTATTGGCAACGACAAGAGGTAATTTGGCACTTAAGTATTTTATAAATGGTAAAGAGAATTAGTTGGACCCTAAGTGAGTTTCTAGTGCTTTACATAAACAATTGAACAACATTTATTTAGCCAGCGTAGCCACTTCAAAAGGTTACTTTACCTTAACAAAGTACAGGCAAGACCAAAATATTAGAGTATTTTCTTCATATCATTGTTATGTTCACACAATTGTGTTCTGTGTTAATAAATGAAATTAGTGGCCAGAAGATGGTATGTTGTGAACAAAATTAATTAAAAGCCTACTTTTTATTACAACAAATAGAGAATAATAATAAAATTTAAAGAAATCTTTTTTTCTTCGTGGAGATCAGGGAAAATCCCCATTCTGTTAAATAATCTCTGTATCAAGCTGGAACTAATATGTGAAGCAGCAAACTTTCAAAGTTAGAATATTATAACATCAGGTGCTAAGTTTATCAAAACTGGAGAGGCAGCCGGGTGTGGTGGCGCATGTCTGTAATCCTAGCAGCTTGGGAGGCTGACACTGGAGGATCATGAGTTCAAAGCCAGCCTCAGCAATAGCGAGGCACAAAGCAACTCATTGAGACCATGTCTTTAAATAAAATACAAAATAGGGGGGCTGAGGTTGTGGCTCAGTGGCAGAGCGCTTGCCTTGCACATGTGAGGCATTGGGTTCGATCCTTAGCACCACATAAAAATAAATAAACAAAATAAAGACACTGTGTCCATGTATAACTAAAAAATATTTTGAAAAAATAAAAAAATAAAAAATAAAATAAAATATAAAATAGGGCTGAGGATGTGGCTCAGTGGTTGAATGTCCCTGAGTTCAATCCCTAGTACCAAACAAACAGACAACAACAACAACAAAAAAAACTGGAGATGCAGCTGCAGCTATACTTGGAGTACAATCACATTGATGATTGTTAAAACTATAATAAACTGAACTGATAGAGAATTGATGAAGATTAAAGAAGAAATCAATGCATTAGAAAACAGAAGTTGTGGACTTGGTAAATCAATATAAGATCAAAATATCCAGATGAAGTCATTAGGCATACAGATAAGCAAGTAGACTCCTGAAGTTCAGCAACTGCCCAGGTGGCCACATGGTGAACCATAGGGCATGCTAAACAGATGGGCACTGCTGCCATTTTCTTCAGCATGATACTGCCATTCACCAGCTGGCCCATCAGTCTAAGTGTTGGAGAACAGTGTAAACTCTTAATGGCTAGAAAGTGGCTCATTAATGATATTGCTAGAGACTTTATTATTTCAAGAAACTGACTGAGGAAATAGTAGAAATCAACAGTCGAGGCTTGAACAATAAATAGGGTACATATCATCATTATAACTGAGGACATTATAACCAATGGTTCATTAGTAGAAGTCATGAGCTTAGACACATAGGACTTAAGAGAATTGAAAGAACAAAATCTGAAATTGCCAGTTAACTTTTTGGAAACTCATCTTCAAAAACTGAATGCTGTGATGGTTCTGTATTTCATTTATTCTGTTGGACTTCTGTGTATATCCCTGGCATCTTCTGATTGGAGTCCACCACCAAGTTACTTAGATTTACAGTGCAACATCAAATGTTGCTTAAATGAATAGTGGGGTGGAAATCATTTTTAACAATGAATAGTGGGGTGGAAATGAGCTTGATTGAGTTAAAGGAAAACAGATTCTTTAAAAAAGAGAGGAGAAGGAGAGGTGCTCGTTCTAGAGAGAAATGTGTAGAGAGGGGGGAAAAGAGTAACTTTGCAGCCAAGAATCCTGGCAAACACTACCTCAGCCAAGTGATCAAGCTCAACATCAATGTCATGTGGATAAGATATAGCTTTGATGATATAGTAAGCAAGAATGTCACTGACCTACTTGATACTTAGCCCAAATCCATCATCCCAGTCTAATCATGAGAAAGTCATCAGACAAATCCCAGTTGTGCTAGAAAAAACTGACTATTATTCCTCAAAACTACCATGATCATAAGAATAGAAAAAGCCTCTAAGATATAAAGTCATGGTAGGAGCTCAGCAGAAATGAAGTGGTTAAAATATTTGTGGTGTTTAAGCTTGAAGATGGGACTGGGCTTTGGCAGAGGGGGGTTTTGGCTGTAATTCCCATCTCAAAATACCTTCTAGGCTTGTTGGTCTTTTTCTTTTCTACCCCTGCCCCCACCACTTTTTTAAGCCTGGAGGAAGCACACCTTATTATAGATAGAATGCCAACTTTTTCTAATTCTGAAAAGTATTATTCTCCAGCTCTGGGGTGATGAATGCAGCCAGGATGTGGGCATTTCCAGTGTTCCCAGACTTCTCTTTCACCTGTGGGTCTCATGCCTGTTAAACTGTGTAGAAGTAGCTGATATGCTGAGTCAAGTTATGGGGGTCATCCAGGAACACCAGGAGCTCCACAATTTTGTTCTTTCAAACAGTGTTACAATTTAATATCCCTCTGACTTGAGGTCCATGGTGGGTTTTCATTGCTCTTTTCAAACTTTCCCAAGTTCCTGTTGTTCCATTTACCTCAAACATTATCTCATTGTAATGTTGCTCCTGTGGGGGTTGGGGCCTGAGGAGGATGAGCCCTTACACAGGGCAGTCTAGGATAGCAATGCTGTTTCCTGACCATGTGGAAATTGAAGGTCAGGAGCCTGGAGCTTTGCACTTGACAGTGTACAGTGATGGATTTCCTCCTCTGTACCTCTGTACTACCCCAGGACTGTAGCTATTCTTTTTACTTTGTTTTCCTAGTTGAGGCAACTTGATGCCCAGAGAAGGGAGAGAGAGGTCGAGATATGTCCAAACACACGGCTATGAGGATGGCAGAGATCAGATTAGAGCCCATGACTGATGCTGAGTCCAGAGCTCGCCTTCTGTTTGGAGATGACTGAGGGCTGAACACCTGCAGTGTCCAGTTAGAAACCTCAAGGCATCAACAGTAGGATGTCCACATGGGCATTCCAAGGATGCTGCCTCTTATCCTATAAAATCAAATTCCTGGGGCACTGCAGGAATTCCTCAGGTACCACACAAGGTTGTGTGCGCGCACACACACACACACATACACACACACTTCCTTTTTGACCTTTGAATGACATGGATGTGAAAATATTGTACCTTCCTCTTTGACTGTAGTCTGAGAAGGCATTGGGAGGGTCCTAGGAAGAAAATCTGAACAACAGCTGCTGCTTGCCTAAATCCTGCCAGTTGATGCCATGGAGAAATGTGGACCTGGATTTGCCAGTTCTAGTAATTTTGCAAAATGATCTAAGAATTCATTTTAAACTGTGAATCTTCCCCAATTTTAAATCTTGGCAAAAGTGCTATTTTTGTGAACACAATTTGGACTACAACACAAGTCTCTGGCTTCTGGATTGAAACCACTGGATTTATAGCATGAAGTTCCCCTTTTGCTCTCTTCTTTGCCTACCACAAGTGCAAATCATTCATTTAGAAAACACAGGTGCCTGAATTCTTCAGTAAAAACAAAACATGTCCAATAACTAAAGACAGAAGAAAAACGTGCAGAAAGTGTATTATACCTACCCCTACCCCCTCTAATATTGAATCTTAGGGGATAATTTTTTTAAAAAAATTTGACCAGAACTAATTGGATCTATTTTCTGTGAAATCTTAATTTCAAGAAAATTGCTTTTTTTGACTTTTATCTTTGAAGCATATGTGGAATTATAAAATTATTTTTATTTGTGAATAGTTATAGGTTGGCAAAAATCGAGTATCTTTAGGTTCTTAAGACCTCTACTCATAATTCAGTAAATCGTTGATTTTGAAGATGGAGGGGTGCCATCTAATGGTGGCTCAAGAAATTTTAGCTAAGCACTTAATCCTTAATTTTCTTTTTCTTTTTCTTTTCGGTATGAGGATTGAACTCAGGGGTACTTGACCACTGAGCCACATCGCCAGCCCTATTGTATGTTTTATGTAGAGACAGGGTCTCATTGAGTTGCTTAGCGCCTCACCGTTGCTGAGGCTAGCTTTGATAATCCTTAATTTTCTAAGCAACAAAAAGACAAATATGTCTTAACTGTGCCTTGACAGAGATGCTGTCACATACTCAAATTTATCAGCCATGAGGACTTATCTTGACTGACTTAATTGCTTGGAGTTTCCCTTAAAAGATTTAGAGTAGTAGAGAATTTCATTTCATACTTCCTGAAAGAGGGATGGAGAAGCACTATTGAAATCTATCATCATCTGGATTCCCACATAGCTCTAAGATTGAAACTTCTATACAAAGATCTTCCTGTTTTCTTGCTGGGCATATGTGATCCAAGCATGAGCAGCTCGAATGGATTTTGTGATCAGTTTCTTGGTGACTCCTGCAGATGGGAACTGATGATCTCTTGAAAGATGCCAAGAGATAGAAATGCCAATTTCTATCTTTTGGAAAGATAGAAATCAAAGTCCAGATACCTGAGTTAAAAGTCGTTATGCCTCACATCAAGTATTTACTTATCCTGCTTGTATTAAGTGAAAGACAACTTTTAGTTCAAACTGCACTGTTGTTCACTCAAATGGCTGTTATGGAACCAAAGTCTAATGTGTGTCATATCATGGTTTCTGAAAAAAATATTACTATCCTAAAATGCATTTTGCAAAAGTTTACAATTACAATTATTATACAAATACAAAATGATGACATATCAAGGATTTTATGTAACTCATTACTTAATGAGGGAAATGATAAGGTATTAATACTGATTCAAATGAGAAACAAAGAATTTATAAATAAATGAATAATGGAATATTAAGATTTCTGGGTTAGATATAAAACTAAGTGAAGTACGCCAATCTCAAAAAACCAGATGCCAAATGTTCTGATAAGTGGATGCTGCTCCATAATGAAGGAGGGAACACAGGAAGAATGGAGGAACTTTGGTCAAAAGGGAGGGAGAGAGGAGGGGGCATAGGGGCAGGAAAGATGGTGGAATGAGATGGACATCATAGCCCTAGCTTCATGTATGACTGCATTTATGATGTGATTCTACGTCACGTACAACCAGAGAAATGAAAAGTTGTGCTCTGTGTACAATGAATCAAAATGCATTCTGCTATCATACATACCTACATAGGATAAATAAATTAAATTAAAAAAAACATCTAGCATAACTGAACCCTGCCTACAAGACTTGCTCCTCTACTTATGTGATAACCAAAAATGCTTCCACAAGTTCCAAGAACCAATGGCTAACAGGATTATAAAAACCAATCTGGACAAAGGCAAAATGTTGAAGAAAACCAAATTTACGTTAGCAAATAAAAGCAGGGAAGGCAGGAGCCTGAGAATAAGCAGTAAATATAGTAGAAGAATAAAGAATCTGATATCATGGAAGCCCAGGGAGTTTTTTAATAAACAACAAACAAATTAAAAATTCAATATATTTTTCTAAGACAGTGATAAGGATTATTGTTATCTTGTATGTAGTAAGACAGTATTCACTAATAAGTACAGGAAATTTTTCTGCCTTTATAGATTAGCTTGCTATATGTTTTTTAGCAGTGAGAACTTTTAGCTAAATAATATCTAAATATTTGGATGAATGTCAGAAATCCTAACTGGAAATTTACCAATCCAGATAGCTAAAATTAATGTTTGATGCAGATAATAAAAAAAACACCTAAATGCTCTTGTATATATACTTTGCTTGTATTATTCAACATGTATTATAATCTGTGTCAGTAGCTAGAATACATATTTTTTCACTCCAAATCCAGATGTTTTGTCTACATTTATACAAAGCATAAAAGAATATAATTTATTGCAAATAAAAGTTAAGAATTCTCATTCCCCAGTTGAAAAAAAAAGAAAAGAAAGAAAAGAAAATTGCTCCAAGAGAGCCTAAGAATCATCACCCACTTTGTCTTGCTAGGCTGCTGACTTCCCCTATAAATTTAGATCTGTCGTGCATTCTTTCTGGAAACCTAAGGCTTGATCTTTTTTTTTTTTTTAAATGTTTATTTTTTAGTTGTAGGTGACAGAATATCTTTATTTTATTTTTATGTGGTGCTGAGGATCGAACCCAGTGCCTTATGCGTGCTAGGGGAGCAGGCTACCACTGCGCCATAATCCCAGCCCCAGGCTTGATCTTTTGACCAATGATGTGAGGCATGTTTGAGGGTAAGTCTCCTTGAGGAAAGTAGGAATAAGAGACCATCTGATGACTGATTGTGGAGATTCCAGTCCTTTTGCCTGTTGGGTCCCAGAAGTCTTGGTCTTGGCTGGGGAGATAGCTCAGTCAGTGGAGTGCTTGCCTCTCATGCACAATGCCCTGGGTTCAATACCCAGCATTACAAAGCAAAACAAAACAACAGAAGTCTTGGTCTTTATATCTGTTCAATGGGAACCATCATTTTATTGATGAATCTCTAATGATGATGGTATATAGCTGAGAGAGTAAACATGGTATCAACATGAATATCTACATGGAAGTCAGGTATCTCTGTATTCATCAACATCTTGGAAATGGGTGCTTATTCCTGTCTCTGTATGCAGAAGACAAAGTCTGTCCCAGTAATTTTTCATAAATATATTTTTTCATAATAATAATATAAATACATATGGGGGTGTATACACATTAATGTCATTTATATATGTATATATACATATATATGTATTCACATTAGTATCAACTATCTTTTGTTAAATGTTTTTAGATGTTGATGGACCTTTATTCTATTCATTTATTTTATATGTGGTGCTGAGAATCAAACCCAGTGCCTCACATATGCTGGGCAAGTGCTCTGCCACTGAGCCACAATCCCAGCCCCAGTATCAAATATCTTGAAAGATACAAATGAAGTTGACAACAGTAGTAGACTATGAGTAGGAGAAGCATATGGCTGGTGGGGCCACTGTAAAAGAGACTTATTTTTCACGATTTAACTTTTTAGTTTTTTAAAAAAATACTGTGCCATGAACATATACAAGTTATTTAAAGGTAGATAAAACTATCCATTCCTTAAGGATTAAACATAAATAAATAAAAATAAAGGTAATTGTATTAGCTATACTCTGAGAGACGTACCTTTTTCATTTGATAATATTTCCACTCACATATTTATTGCAGTATATTCACAACAGGCAAAATGAAATCAACCTAGGTATCCATCGGTGAATGAGTGGTTACAGAAAATGTTGTATGTATACATGGTGGAATATTAGTCAGCCATATAAAATAATGCAATCATGTCATTTGCAGCAACATGGATAGACCTGGAGGCTGTTATTACATTAAGTGACATAAGTCAGGTGCAGAAACACAAATACTGCCTTTTCTCACTTACATGTGGAAGCTAAAAATTGATCTAAAAAAGTAGAGAATAGAATAGTGGTTATCAGAGCTTGGGAAGGATGTTGGGGAGATACAGTGGAGAGAGGGTGGTAAATGAGTACAGGGTGTAGTTGGATAGCAAGAATAAATTCTAATGCTTTGTAGCACATTGGGATAACTGCAGTTTTCAACAATTAAGTGAAAACTTCAACACACACACACAAACACACATAAATGACAAATGTCTGAAGTGAAAGATATGACAGTTAACCTGATGTGATCATTCCAATTGTGTACATGTGTTGAAATGTCCCAGTGTGCTCTATAAATATGTTCACTTTTTATGTTGTCAGAAACAAAATATATTAAGAACATTTCTTCTATTTTTATCATTAGATAAATACTTGATTTGTTTGTTGTGAAAGTTTTAAATTTAAATTCTACTTTGGTATGAAAAAAGGAAAAGTTCAATTTTTATAGTACTTACTAAATACAAACAACACAGATTAAAAATTCTTAGATGGTAAATAATTAATGATACGAATGATGAAACTTCTCTTGTTCCACGGGAGTAATTCTATAGTTTTAGAATGCCCCTTAGTAAATGTAATAGAATTCAGGTAATTCTAAACTTGAAAACCTTTCTCTATTAGGATCATATTTTCGGTATTAATTACCACGGTGGTCACACCTGTGGGAAGATGCTTAATACATGATTGACGGTAAAAGCTGAAGCTGAGAAGCCAGACTCCCTTGGATTCTGCACAAATGCTGTTTGTGTTTTGAGGATCTTCTCCCATCACTCATAGATATTATTTTGAAACTTACAAAAGAGAGTTAACTTTCAAACTGAGAAAAGGTTTTTCTGTAAGTGGATTATTGCAAAATCATCCAACTCTGTTTTTCTTACATTGTCATCTTTGGGGTCTTGAACCTTTATTTATTTATTTATTTTTAACGCTGTTCATTATTCTACTCTGTCTCTTCAAAGTTATTGGGGCCTGAAATAGGATACTATTCCCATGTTCTCAGAACATGCTCTGTTTATTTCCTAAGGTATGAAGTTCGATGGAGAACAACACTAGCCTTGACAAACATGATTTAGGATTCTGTGGTTACAACACATTTTTGTTAATTGATGCCGTTTTATGATATTAAATGTATTATGCTAGTTGATCCAAGTAAGGAACAAAGTAGAGAAAAAGGGAAAAGTTTTCAGAGGAAAGAAAGAAGCATTCTAGAGAATAGCAGTAGAAAGGAATTGCTACCTGACTAATTGAAATAAACATGATATTGGGCTTCCTTGGTGACAATCTAAAGAACATGAACTTTTTCAGGAACTAAGTCAATATCGTGTTCTCATGTCTTGCCATGTTCTATTCTGAAAGCATCCTTGGTTTCTCTAAGTGTCCTAAATTTTCTAACTAGCTACTCCCAGTTTTGAGGTGGAAGGGAGAATACTGCACTGTGAGTATAGATGGTGGTGAAAACTGCATGAACAGAGCAAAGGTGCACAAGACCAATGCTGCTGCCTCCTAGAGTGGACGGGGGACCTTCCACCCGGCACATCCTAACACTGGTTCACAACATTATAGGTTGGAGATTGGTGGATGAATATTGACATTGAAGGAGACAGAAAGTCCAACCCAAATGCATAGAACAAAAATGTGATTTATTGTCTCAGTAACTGGAAAATCCAGGGTAAAGCTGGATTCAGAAACTTCAGCTAGGTTCTCAGACATGGTTCCTTTCCACCTCTCCATTCAATCTTCAGCTGTATTGGTTTCATTTCCAGTTTGTGGGAGAAACTGACTCCACTCATGACAATCCCAAGCCCTTGAGGTACAGATAATCTACATTCCTGTGTTTAAGTAAAAGTCTCAGAATTCTGTCTTCTTGACTTTATTGGCCCCATCTGAATCATTCACTTATCCTTTGAGTTTCTTGGAAGCAAGGACTACATCTTAAGTATTCTCGTGTCCTTAGTGATTAGCACAGTGTGCTAAAAATGTGGAGTCAGCACTCAATATACAGTCCTCATACTAAGCTGTAAGTTGTTCTTCTGAAAGCAATCAATTTACATTTTAAGAGCTACTCTAATATATTCCAGATTTAAATTCTGAAATTGTCTTTGCTTACAGAGTTAGGTGACTTGTTGGTAGATTGAGTATGATTATTAGAACTCAAGAACCTGTGACTTTGTACCTGTGTTATCAAGACAATCAAAATTTATAGTATAATTCAGAAAACAAGAAGGAAGAAAGTAACCTCTCAAGTCATCTTAACACAGTAAGAGATCTATTAAGGGATGAGACATTAATTTGCAGTAACAGTTTTAACTTCCTCTGAATCA
>CM053405.1:65012010-65078755 GCA_028644305.1 Xerus rutilus
GCTTTCGAAAACAGAGCTGAAAGTAGGAACAATATTGATGACTCATAAATGCATATATTGTTGTAAGAGGAGAGCAATAGGAGTTATGGAAAAGAAGAAAATATATACTTTGCTGAATTTGCTTATTTAAAGCAATGCTGATATTTTCTAAGAAGTATTATTGGTCTTTGAATTAATAAAATGGAAGGAATTTAAGTCTTGGAAATTTAGCTCTTCTTTGAAAGGATTAACAGTTCCTAGCAATAATTAAATTTACAAAATTTCCAAATAAATTCACAAACAAGCAGACATTAACCAAGAAATCAATTTATAGCTAAGATTTCAGTGTTAGCGTTGGCTGGTATTTTACAGTTTTATCTGAAGAAAAAAGGACTTCAATTATGTTTCTGCCTCTGTTGAGGTTTTTCTGAGACTAAAGTGTGAGTGTCGATAAGTTTTGTGATAAATTGAATTTAGTAAAGTTTATCTTATAAATACCATCTTAATATAGAAGAAAATTCTATAAATCTACAAAATTCTATTGATCTACAAATGGCAAAAGGAGAACCATAGAAGATTGAGATTTTTAACTTACTTCATCATTACAAGTTCACATTAGATGGCTTAATGTTTGATGTATTTATATTTTAGTTGTTGATGAACTATTTATTATATGCTTATTATCACTAGGCACAAAATATGACAATATATTAGCTATGTTATGTGACTAATCTTTTTTCTTTATTCCTTATAGGGATGCCCTCTGCATCTTCATTAGTAAATCTTCTTTCAGCTTTATTCATCCCTTTTATATTTGGAGAAACAGAAATAAAGTTTGCTGGACAAACAGAATTTGTTGTCAATGAAACAAGTACTACAGTTATTCGTCTTGTCATTGAAAGGATAGGAGAGCCAGCAAATGTTACTGCAATTGTGTCGGTGAGAAATTATTATAGTTCTATTCATAATTGAAATAGATATGAAATTTCTAGTTGTAATGAAAGAAATTTTTTGTACTATGAGTTTTTTTTTTTTGAGTGGAAGGTTATGCTTGTTTGAATTAGAGCTTTATACTTATACAGAGTAGTTGAGTTCATCCCAACAAACTTGTACATGCATGAAATTCGGTTTCAGTTTGTGATCCTCCAGTTTTCCTTTTCTTTTTCCTCCCATCCTCTCTCCCCTTACTATGAGATTTTGAGTACTAGTCTTATTATGATAAATGATTTGCAGATAATATTATTCTACTCATGTCTCTTATAGGATCATAGAGTGCTCCAGTGTTGCCGTGTGCATTTGACAATAGCATTTTCAAGATAAGGACTGATGATTTTAAAGTGTTCGTATCTTTATTTTAAAACAAGATCATTTTGCATAATTTGAATCATAGCATCTCTGCTTAGACATATTATCTATTATAGGATGGCTTAGAGAAAGTACATGAAATATTTAAATGAGAATAGTTGCAATTAAAAAACCTCGAATTTAGCTAGGTGCGGTGGCACATGCCTATAATCCCAGCATTTTGCGAGGCTGAGACAAGAGAATCGCGAGTTCAAAGCCAGCCTCAGCAAAAGTGCCTCAAAGGCACTAGGCAACTCAGTGAGACCCTGTCTCTAAAAAAACACAAAATAGGGCTGGGGATGTGGCTCGGTGGTCGAGTATCCCTGAGTTTACTCCTTGGTAACAAACAAACAAACACCCCCTAAATCTGTTAGGGATTTCTTCTTGTGGGAGAAACTAAGTATATTGATTTCAATAAAAGTTTACTAGGATTTGTTAAACTTTTGATCTACCTGAGCACAGTTCAATTTTTGGATGGATTGTATGTGCCATGTGTAGATGTGTTTAATCGAAAAGTAATGTCATAGGACCACTAATGATATTGGTATATTTAAGGCTCATAGTACTAGAAAATTTTGTTTGCAAGGGAAAATTTTTAAACAGTAGGTAAAATTATCATATTATGAAACATTGCAGAAACAGAAGATGAAAAACTACTTATAAATCAACCCAATGTAATTTTGTACATTGCTTTTAGTTTTCACTTAACACATGACATGTATGTATATACTTACTGAGTTTATTCTTAGTTCAATTATGCATCATATTTGATAATTCTTTAAATATAATTTGATAGTAACCTAATACTTTTCTAGGTTACTTCATTATTTTCACTTTTCTTGACAGCGTCATTGTATCCTGATCATTCCTGAATTGTTTTTCATTGAGATTGCTCCTAGGTTTCCCTGTTATGGATATCATTCTGATGCAACTGTTTATATATGTGCTTATTTTTCCATATCAAGGATTATTAATTGATTTTCATAGGTTGGATAACTATTTTTTTTTAGGTGTTTTACTGGCTCTTGATAACACTGATACTGTGCCATTTTTTCTCCAGTAAGATTTGAGTGCAAATTTTCCAATATCCTTGACAACTATTTTGATTTCTTAAGTATTTAAACTTTAATTTATTTTTATAAATTAAAATTAGAAATTAACTAAAAATCTTCCTATACATGTCTTTCATTTCTATTTGTATGAAGTCATTTTTTTTCTTATTCATTTCAAGCTCTTTAATGAAAGAAATCTCATTGGATTTGCTCTTTTATAATTTTGTAATTATTACTCCCCTAAAATCTTATTAGCAATGTTGATTTTGCAGAATAAGATCTTAAAAAGTTAAGGAAAATTTGTAGTGACCAAGAAATTTGGGATGCTAAACAAATTGGATCTTTATCGGAGTTGCTGTGGGATAATATAAATTCAACTGCAGGCTGAAAGTTTTGAAAACAACAGTTCCTTTGAAACTGATTGGGAAAAGAACTGATTTCCTTGGCAGTTTCTGGTAGTCTACTTCCATCTCTTTGTGAATTTTACCTACAGTTCAGCTTCTTGTTAGGTTTAGTGTAACCCACCAGATCAATCTAGAGGCAGGGAAAAAAAATCACAACATTACTTTCGTATGTAATTGTTAATTTTCTGTGTAGTTTTTAAAATTTTTCTTCCACAACATAAAGAAATGTTTTTGTAGAGAATCATTTATTATCTTTTTTTGAAGATTTTTTAACCAGTTTTTAAATAATTGTGTTTCATATTTTTGTACATCCTAATCTTAATGTCAGTGCCATTTGATTTATGCTTTTTCTCTTGAGTGCTTCAGTTAGCATCAGTTTTGCTTGTCCTAACTGTTAAGTATGAATGACTTATATTTTGCATTTCATAGCTGTATGGAGAAGACACTGGTGACTTTTTTGACACATATGCTGCAGCTTTTATACCTGAGGGAGAAACAAATAGGACAGTGTACATAGCAGTATGTGATGATGACCTACCGGAACCTGATGAAACTTTTATTTTTCACTTAACATTGCAGGTAAGTCGTTCTTTCCCTCATAACCTTAAGTTCATAGAAATCTTGCAAGACTTAAAAATCTATTTATCTAGAGGTAAGCTGACCAGGTGGAAGTGGTTTTCGTAGAAACCAGAACCACAGTATCTCTGGCAATCTCCCAGTCTGGTTACTCCTCAGACAAAATGTTTAGAAGATCCTACAGCTAGTGTCTGGATCCATTCACCTTACTGAGGATTGCCATGACAGATGCTCCAGCAACCTTGCTTTCTCTTTGGCCCTTTTCTTTTTACCCTCCCCCACTACCAGATGCACAAAGAATGACCATGACTTGTGAGTTCAAAAGGGGAGAATACAAAAAGCAAGCACAGAAGTCTCTGTGCCTTAGACTAAATTCAGAGTACCACTGGGAAAAAAACTTGAATAGCCTAAGATTTAATTGAAATTTATGACTTGATCTGTTAGGTTGAGGCAGTGAGTGCTAACACTATTCTAGTTAATTTTTCTGAGAATTTTTAAATTGTTTTAGAGTTATTGTTTCAGAGTTGTGAAAATGATACTTGAAATAGATGTGTTTTGCTTTTTTGAGTTATTCTTTTTCATATTCCTTTATGCTGCCATTGAATAGCAATAGAAATGTTGCAGGAAACTCTAGTTTTATAAGAAAAATTGCTTCAATATTTTATCTTTGTTTGTAAACTATTTTTTATTGTTTTGGTACTGGGGATTGAACACAGGGTGTTAACCATTGAACCGCATCCCTAGCTCTTTTTATTTTGAGACAGATTCTCACTAAGTTGCTTAAGGACCTTGTTAAGAGGCTGAGGCTGGCTTTGAACTTGCTATCCTCCTGCCTCAGCTTCCTGAGCCGCTGGAATTACAGGCATGAGCCACTCGTCCTGGTTATTTTACCTTTATTTTGGCTTTGTGATTTATATAATAACTAATTCTTAAGTTTCAGCACCTTATATAGTATAAAAAAAACAAATCATGTTTGAATAGAATTCCATATCACATAGTTAGTTCCACTATTTTAGTAATGGCATTATAGTAATTATAACAATTTGTAATATAGCATTACTATCAGTGATTACTTATAATTATACTGTTGTTAATAGTGATGAATAGTTTTATAAAAGTTCTTGAAAAACTCATTTGGGACCATTTTACCATGTTGTCATAATTCAAATATGTTTTCTTAATCTGCTTATTAAAAGTATATTTGACTTTTTATTCATATTCTACATAATAACAGAAATTCTACTAAATTGTTATTTTTAGTCTAATATTTAATTTTTTATTCTATTCTTTGACTTTTATTTTAGAAACCTTTAGCAAATGTGAAGCTTGGGTGGCCAAGGACTGTTACTGTGACAATATTATCAAATGACAATGCATTTGGAATTATTTCATTCAATATGGTATGTAATAATTTGATCATTCTGATGGTTGGTAGATTAAATTAAATTTTTTATTGTTTTTCATTATATTATCTAGCATCATCTTGTCCTTTGATATTTGAATAAAACTCAGTATTACCTCTTTCTCTATCCCACATTCTGTAGATCTTGCATTTGTTCTATCTGAGATGTTTGTGAACTGAGGAGGCGTCTATGATCATGCTCATCAGTTATAATCTCTTTGTGCAGGTCTTTCTATTTGTCTCATTTGTTACCTCTGTTGGCTGTTCTCTAACTCATATGTACCCAGGTGCCTTTTACTTGATTTCTCTAAATTCCACTTAAAGAAAGCATTGTCTACTGAAAGGATACTGATAAAATCTTCAGCAATCTTAAAACTAAATTAAAACACTAAATAGTTATACTAAATAGTAGACATTACAGCTCTTCAGAATTCTATAGTTAATCCCCACCCCCCAAATTTTCCTGTTAATTCATGACACAGGTTAAAGCTCCATCTCATTTCCCTCAGTTTTGCTCTGCAGTTTATTTTCTTCCACTTAATGCCAAATTCCTGTGCTTCTGGACAATCTCATGTTTGGAGAATTTTATTTTTTAAAACAAGCACACAAGACAGGTCTGTCCTGGAGAAAAATTGTTTCTAGCACTTGAAATAAAACAGAATTTTAAAAAATTTGTTATAATATATTCATCCATTCACACAATAAAGCAGTATAATTTGACCAATTTCATTCCCCAGTCCCTCTCTCCCTCTGCCTGTTCTCCTTCTTCTATTCTACTTGTCTCTCTTCTATTTTTTTTAATTGTTCTAATTAGTTATAGGCCGCAGTGGAATGCATTTTGATACACTGTACACGAATAGAGCACAACTTTTCATTCCTCTGGCTGTACATGGTGCAAAACAAGATTTTAACTTCAGTACAATTGGATTTGGCCACTAAATTTTAGGCTACAACAACCTTCCTGAGAGCCTTTTTGAATTCTGTTGCTAAGCATGGTTAACAAAATATGACGTTATACTTCACAGATTCTTATTCATTTTCCAATGTAGATCACTACTGCAATTGGAAGCATCATGTCATTTTCTTAGCACCTTATCTTTTAAACAGATGGGCTATAGTTAAATATGATCTTTAGAGTTGGATTATCTTCATTAGAGAGGATATTTGACTAATCTAATTCAGTAGATATTTGGTAACTTGCATTAATAACATAAATTAAATTAATCAATCATTTCAGTTTGAATGAAAGGAAATTATTATGGTACAGGCTTCATTAATTGCTTAATTTCTCTCTCTATTGCTTTCTTTCCAGGACACTCCTCTCCAAGTTATGACTCCAGCCTCATACTAATTAGTTTGAAGGTTGCTTCCATTCCCTCGCCTTCCCTTCCTTTCCTTTTCTTTCTTTCAGGCATTATGCCCCTTAGTTTCTGCAAATCAATCCTAATCTCTGAGATTGGTTCCAGGTCTTTGGTGGGGTCTCAGTGCTGCCATGCAGCTTCTGACACGCTCCAACAGAGTCCTATGCCCTTAAAATTAAACTAACTATTGAGCTCAGCATAGGTGCTCAGTATGCTGACTTAAGTTTCCAGTCTTGATGATGATTATATTGATAATGAACATGATACAGATGATGGTGATAATAGCCAACATTTATTGATCCCTTAGAATGTTTCAGGCACAATGATAAAGGCTTGAAATAAGTTATTTCAATGAAATATCATCACAATCCTTTGGCACAGGTATTCCTAGTGTCTTTTATAAATGAGGATACGGAAACTTGGTATCACTGTGAGAGATGGCCACTGGTGCCATATCAAGTGGGTACTCTTGATGCATCCTCCTTCCTCCTCATCTACCCTGAGTTTCAGCCAACCAAGATGGCATCTTTCAACATTTGAAGTTCTTACATTTTCTCTTCTGGCAGTGATCATGTCCTGAAAGTCAGTGGCAATTACCTGGTTTTCAATCACAAACTGAGGCAAGTGTGACAGAGAATAAGGTATAGGGGTACTCCCAGGAGTTACTGTCTTGGTGTGGAGGCTTAACTCACTTCTGTGACCTGGGCCCTGTGAGCATTTTAATTTACTACCTTTCAGCTATAGAACCTCTGATTTCTTAGCAGAACAGACAAGTGGTAGAACCAGGTCAAGAACCTATATCTTTGCTTGGCTAGTTTTATGTTCCCTTTATTAATTATTTTTCATTTTTTTAAACATTTTTATTAGCCACAATTAATTTGTGCTTGGAATATAATATTCATAAGAATACACAATGTGGATTCATTCACTTATGCAAAGTTAGCATTTCTAAAGTAATAGTTTTACCATTGCCTTCCTCTGATTGATTAATGCTTGATTGTCATTGCTTATCCCAATAGCCTTCATCAATCACAGTGAGTGAGCCCAGGGGCAGAAATGAGTCTGTGCCTTTTATTCTCACTAGGGAAAAGGGGACCTATGGAGTGGTCACTGTGACTTTTGAGGTAAGTTTACTTTAAAATACTTTCAGTGAAAACACTTTAGAGTCCATACTAGGTGACTGCAATTTTCAAAATTAAGGTCCTTTTTATAAACACAACACTAACTAAAGGTAAATTTTTACTCTTGCTATTTATACATTTCATGGTTAATATTAATGCTTTCCTTGCTGCTTACATATATTATGTTTACATAAGTAAAATGTATCATTTTAACTATGGAGTAATAGGTCACAAAATAGAAGAATAATATTATTTCTGTAAATTTCATAGAATCTTTATGATGAACATTTTCAAGTAAAGATTTGAAAAACAGCCATGGATTACTTAGTTTGTAGAAAATTATTTTGCATCTAGTGTCCCCCAATTTTTTCCCAAGACATTTTATGGATGGTGTTAACAGCAGAAGCCTCCATCATGGAGGATCATGGATACTATAGGATGTGGCATGAATAGGATAGGCAGAGGGTGAGCTGCATTTCTCAAGTGCTAGCTATAACTATTGTTTACTGCTTACTGACCATCCTGTTACCACACTGCTGTTCTATGAGATTCACATTTAAATTTTCAATTCATTTTTGTGTTTTATAAGATACAAAATGTGATCAAATATGCTATTTTCAAACCTTAGAGTACCAATTGCTATAATTATTAATTGTAGCATCAAAAGAGCAGATACTTGGATTGATGGAACGTGAGTCTGTTGTAACATAGAAAGGTTTTATTTATACTGATGGGAACTACCTTGGAAGGTAGTCATATTAGTTGCATAAGAATGTAAAATAAGTAAGACAATGTGTGAAAAACATCATAAACACCAACTAAATATATAGTATCCTTGCAATTTCTATATGGGAAACCTTAATCAATTTTTCTTATACTTGGGAATATGTATTTAGATAATAGATTTTAAAAAGCATTTCTAATAATAAATATAGGAAAACTTAGAAAATAATTGGCCATAGAAAGGTTAAGTTATTTGAGTTATGGTGTTTTCAGCTTATCTATGTATGTCTAAAGTTATCTCATTGGGTTGTAGCCTTTTGTTTTAATAATTATAGGTAATATTTGTGGAACAATTTATATTTCTATATGCTGTTCTTAGTACCTTACACAGATTATCATTGTATCTAACAGCAGTCCTCCCCAGCGCTCGGTCTTCCTCAGGTCTTCATTTTTTTCTCCATAGTATTTGTTAGCATGTAACACACATCTGTTTGTTCACCATTTGTTCTCTTCCATTATCTGTAAAGTCCATGTGCTTTGTCTACTACTGTGTCTTCAGCCTCAAAGAGATCAGGCATAGAGTACTCAATAAGTACTTTTTTAAATGAATGATTTTATTACATCTTCACATTCAATCATGAAATAGAAAATTTTATATCCATTTTAAAGATGAGGAAAATGCTGCACAGGGTTATTAAATAACTTGCCCAAAGTTACACTGCCAGTGGTAGAACTTTTTTTCCATTTCTTAAGGGAATTTACTAATCTTGAGTACCCTTCTACCCAAAAAGAAAAATTTATAGAGTTCTCCCCCCAGGTTTATTAAAATGGTTGAAAAAAAGAAAGAAAGAAGAGATCTAAGAAACCACATGGTTTAATATAACTATAGTGAAGGTGTGTAATTACAATGTATCCTGATTTTTCATTGGAATGGCAGACATATAAAGGTTTGTATAACTCTTGATAAGCATCTTTAAATTTCAGATTTTTGTCAACTGATATTCATTATAATGCTTTCTTAATCTTATGAAATATTTTGTGTTTATTGATGGCATTGTATAATTCTTTGCAGGTAGAGGGTGGCCCAAATCCCCCTGAAGAAGATTTGAGTCCAGTTAGAGGAAATATCACCTTTCCCCCTGGGAGAGCAACAGTAATTTATAACTTGACAGTACTTGATGATGAGGTGGGACAATTTTAAACACTCAGAGAAGACAAAGACTCTAGTCTGTGTAATAACAATGATATGAGAGCCATATGCCAAGTAGTAACTTGTGTTTAGTATTTGAAATTATTTAAGAATACAGTCTTTTGTAAAGTTTATGTATTGTGGTTGTGTTAGGTTTTCATTGCTATGACAAAAATACCCAAGAAGAACAATTCAGAGTAAAAGTTTATTTGGGGTCATGGTTTCAGAGGTTTCAGTCCCTGTCCACTGGCTTCATTGATGTGGAGCAGAGAGAGAGAGAATTGGGGGGAGGGGAGTCTGGGGACAAGATACATTCCCCAACACACAACCCCTGAGGCTTGACTCCCTTTAGGTAGGTCCTGTCTTTTACAATTTCCACCACTCCTGATAGCCCATTGAGCTGTGACTTCAAGGGATTAATCCATTGATGAGGTCAGAGCCTTCATGACACAGTCACTTTCCGAAAGCCCCACCTCTGAACACTTCTTCACTGGGGACCAAGCCTTTACAGGTCCAACCCATAATAGTAGCCAATCGTACTTTAGCTATAAATAGCTATTTGGGATATATCTTGTTAATATTTTCATGTCTTAATTCACCTTAAATTATACGTCTGTGTCCTGGGATGTAACTCTGTAGTACAACTCTGCCTTGCATGTGCGAGGCCCTCTGATCCCCAGCACCACACACACATCGATTATGCATCTATAAAAATTATGCATATAAAAACTGATGAACTTGAATGTAACTGATAACTGCACATAATGCAAAAATTTAAGCATTTTGTAATCTCTGATGATTGATTTCATTAGCAACTTCAGGTTTTAACAAGAACTGTACTGCTTACCTAGAATAAACATTTTACTATAAAAGCAAAGAAAATTCTGTTGCAATTTGTATTTTTTTTGTGTAGGTATTTTAAATGTTCAGTTATGGGAAGGCTTTTATTTTCACATTTCAGATTGATGCTACCAAGGATTTATATACCTGACATAGCTAGTTTAATTGCTAAGGAAAATGTGAATCTGAATAATAATGTAAAAGAATGTCTCCCATAAGCAGGCAAGAGAAAACAACTTTGCATAAAAGAATCCAATATTGCCAAGTGAAAACAGAATTTATAACCCCCCTACCAAAATCCTATAATCAAATTACAAGAAACTCCAAGAGAAGAAAAACATGCATTGGAAAATATTATTATAAAAGAACATTTCTCTTGAAAAATATTCAATATTTAATGGCACTAATAACTCTAATTTGTTAGGTCTGGAAACCAAAACAATTTTCTATTCTGAGATCTTGAGACATTGATGCATCATGATGCTTTTCCTTCCATGAGGAAGGCTGATTAATTATCATTCTAGTTATAAATGTAAAAGGTCTGTATTTTATTTTTTTGAGATAAATTCCTTTACTTTATCTTGTTATTAATGGAAATAAAATGATGCATCTTTTCACTTTCATTCATAAAACAAAATTTATTATACAGCATGTTGAAGATTAACCTCAGAATTTCTGCACAGGAAAATAAAAGTTTTCACTTTAACAATGTCAACATTTTGTCTAGTAGTGACCCTTACCACTCATTCTCCAGAAGGACATGATGTGAATTTTTGAAAATCATATGATTTGTATCATATAATTGACTCCTCAATTCAAAAACATTTAGAAGCCAAAATAATTTACTTGCTGAAAATTAACAGTTACTTGGTATTTAATATACTTTTGAAGATTCTTGGATGTAATTAAACTTTGCTGCTTCTGATTCTGTCAACTTGACAAAATTGATGAGAATTTATATCCAATTTTACTATGTAATCTTTACACTTAACTAAAGTCTGATTGAAAGAGATACCTATATGAACTTTTTACACCATTGTTTTAGTAACTTTTCCATTCCTATCTCAAATAGGCTATTTACTTTGGGAAAATATTTTAATAAATGTAGACTAGAGAAGTCTGTATTTGCTCCTTTTAGTTACAGACTTTTTTTTCATTTTTATATAATTATATTGAAACAGTGACTTTTTATACTTTGGATTCTTTGTAAATGTTTTGGCTGTTGATGTTTCTACTATTTATATTTCTTTTCCAGGTACCAGAAAATGATGAAATATTTTTGATTCACTTGAAAAGTATAGAAGGAGGAGCTGAGATTAACATCTCTAGGAATTCAGTTGAGATCATCATCAAGAAAAATGATGCTCCTGTGAGATTCATTCAGAGTGTTTATTTGGTACCTGAGGAAGACCACATACTCATAATTCCAGTAGTTCGTGGAAAGGATAAGGATGGAAATCTGATCGGATCTGATGAATATGAAGTTTCAATCAGATATACAATTAAAACCGGGAATTCAACAGCACATGCCCAGCAAAATTTAGACTTCATTGATCTTCAGCCAAGCACAACTATTGTTTTCCCACCTTTAATTCACGAATCACACCTGAAATTCCAAATAGTTGATGACACCATACCAGAGATTGCTGAATCATTTCATATTATGTTACTAAAAGACACCTTACAGGGAGATGCTGTGCTAATAGGCCCTTCTGTTGTTCAGGTTACTATTAAGCCAAATGACAAACCTTATGGAGTCCTCTCCTTCAACAGTATCTTGTTTGAAAGGCCAGTTATAATTGATGAAGATACAATGTTAAGGTATGATTTATTTTAAACCTATTGCTACAATTATGTTAAAATATTATTATAAGATTTAATTTTTGTGGGGTTGGATACAACACTGAACTGTTAGGGTATGAGTCATTTTCTCTACCATGGCTTCACTGTTTTCTTTGTATCTTGAGTATGATTTAACCATGCAAAGGAACTCATATTATGGTAGTCTCTTAGGACACTTCCACATATCTACTCCTTTATATAAAAACCAATTATTGTTTGTGATGGATTCTGCTTTTACCAGTACAGTATATGATGGCCAACTTGACATTGGGAGAGCCTATCTAAGGGAGATTGTATGATGTGACAATATATTACTTCTTAAAATTCTAGATTTGAAGAAATTACAGTGGTTAGAAATGGCGGGACCCACGGGAATGTTTCTGTGAACTGGGTGTTGACACGCAACAGCAGTGATCCCTCACCGGTGACAGCAGATATCAGACCAAGTTCTGGGATTCTCCATTTTTCACAAGGGCAGATGTTGGCCTCAGTTCCTCTTACCATTGTTAATGATGATCTCCCAGAAGAGACTGAAGCTTTTCTACTTAAAATTCTGCCTCATACAATACGAGGAGGTGCTGAAGTGAGCGAACCAGCAGAGGTAAAGCTCCTGTATGCTTTACTCTTGCCAGTATTTCTGTGCTGTAGAAGAGCCAAGGAATTTGATCACACAAATCAAATTTCTATTTAGTTCAGTGTGACAATATACTTGCTTACCTGTTTATCAACATTGTCACTTCTGCAAATAAAAAATTCACTTTTCTTTTCAGTGCTATGGATAAAACTCAGGGCCTTGGGTATGTTAGGCTAGGGCTCTACCACTGAACTATGCCTCTAACCCTAATATTTTTAAAAAATTTTAGTACTTATAATTTAGGAAAGTTTTCAAATATGTTTTTGGTTTACCTTTTACTCTCTTATATGTAAGAATGAATCATTTTAGACATGATATATGAGGAAATATTCAAAATTAGAGTAGCCTAGAGTATATAGAGTTTGATCATCTCAGATGTGAGAATTCTGTACTTTAATCTTTTATTTCTTTATTTGCAGCTTTTGTTTTACATTCAGGATAGTGATGATGTTTATGGCCTAATAACATTTTTTCCTATGGAAAATCAGAAGATTGAAAGCAGTCCAGGTGAAAGACATTTATCCTTGAGTTTTACAAGACTTGGAGGAACTAAAGGAGATGTGAGGATGCTTTATTCTGCACTTTATATTCCTGCTGGAGTTGTGGACCCCCTGCGAATGAAGGACGGCATTTTAAATACATCCAGGAAAAACAGCCTCATTTTTCCAGAACATAAAACTCAGGTTACTACACAGTTACCAATAAGAAATGATGCCTTCCTTCAAAATGGGGCCCACTTCCTAATACAGGTACTTTAAAGATTAAAACAATCAATTTTGGTTAAACTGCCAGTGTACTTAGCTATCTTTGTGAGTGTAGTCAACAGTTATTTTGCTTTCAATTTATACTTTAGATTTTATTTGCTATTTAAAGGTATTTAGGGAACTCAAGGAGAAATGGTGCTTGTTCCTTAGGTATACAGGGTTGAATAAGACAAGGCTCTATTAAAATTAATATTCTGATTAGGCAATGTTAAAGTATACCAGATATGAAGTGTAAATTTTAGACTGTAGTGGATGACATAACAATTTGACAGGCTATCATAGTAGAGGGCAGGAGAGAGAGATTCACAATTCTTTTGAGTTGATATGGAAAAATGTAAAGTAAGAGTGGGGTTTGTGGAATACGTATGTTTTCACAATGGATATTACAGGGGAGGCATTCCAGAGATAAAAAAGCAATATGAAAAAAGTTGTTTTTAAATAACATAGTCCAGTCTGTTTGTTATTTGTAAATAGAATCTCTGAACTTTCCATTATTTAATTGAAATAAGGGCTCTGAAATATATTCTTTGATCTTTGCTTTCTTATTCTGACCTTCTATTAAGCAAAACATTATGTTTTTTCTCAAGATTTAATGGAGCTTTAATTTAATTTAATTTAATTTAAGATTTAATTTAACTCATTTATGATAATGTTATGTTTCCATGCATTTGATATTGGTTGGTTTTGAAAATTATCAATAAAGTCTGCTTGTCAAGTTTTGATTATGTAAATAAATTTAATACAGAATCAGGCAGTATGAATGGATCAATAAAATTAAAATCTTATGTCACCATACATTTTGCCACCTGAAATATATATTAAATGAAATATTATATTCCATTAATTTCTTTGAATCATGCTTCATTTTAATTTATTTCATCATTATGCCTAGAGTTTGTTTTGTATTTTATTATTGACTCTAATGGGTTTTTTTTTTTTGTACTGGAGATTGAACTTAGGGGCACTCCACCACTGAGCCACATCCCCAGCCCTATTTTGTGTTTTATGTAGACACAGAGTCTCACTGAGTTGCTTAGTGCCTCGCTGTCTAATGGGGTTTTTAATCATCCCCTTTCTGTAGGCTGTCCTCGCGATGTTTTTGAGATCTTCCAACTGTCTTACTATTCATGTTGAATCTTGAGTTTCGCTATTCTGACTTCTTGCTTCTTTCACATATGTCTCAGGCATTTTTTATTAAATTCCTGAATTTTCTTGATTTTCTGCCTTTTTCTTCTTGGCTTATATTATAGTTTTGTGGTATTATATTCCTCCTCAAATACATGGGCAGAAAGGGTATATGTAAGGGAAAGTGTCTGAGTTGCTGAGCATCTGAAAATGTGGAATTGCTTTACATTGATAGTTTGGCTTGGTAGACATTTCTAGAATGAAACAATTTCCTCTTTAGCACTAGGAAGGTATTATCTTTAATTTCCAGAGTTGTTGATGACCAATGTGAAGGGAAGAAAATGATTTGCCTTTTAGGTAACTTGCATGTAATCTCTGAGAGCACACCATACTTCCCCCTTGGTGTCCTGAATTTCACAGATGTCTCCCACCTTGCTCAGTACTCGGCTGGGCAGCCTCTTTCATTCTGAAGACTGTCTTTCTTAGCTGACCCTCCACTCATGCTTGTGTTCTGTGCATTTTGTGAGGACTCTTGCCAAGAGGCTTCCTGGTTGGAGTGGGGTGGGGATGTATGATTGGTCAGTCTGTAGGGGAGGCTTACTTGTGATTTGCCTACCCTAATGTTACTAGCAGTGGGAGATCTTAATCTTCATCTTTATTATTATTATTTTGTTGTGTCTCTTTCAAGTGGGCAAATTTTGCTATTATGCACGCTTTCATCTATGAGGAGAACCCACTCACTGGAGACTCTTGGAATTCTTGTGTATTAATGAGTATATAGCACACAGCTTTTGTTATGGGCTGGGTATGAGGTGTCTCTCAAACACTCATGTCCAGGAATGTTCAGAGGTGAACTGATTAGATTATAGGAACTGTAACCTCATTAGTGGATAATCCATTTGATGGATTAATAATTTGAATAGACTACTGGGTGGTAACTGCTGGCAGTTGGGGCATGGCTGGAGGAAGTAGGTCACCAGCAGTGTGCCTTGGGCATTACATCTTGCCTCTGGCTCCTCACTCTCTCTCTGCTTCCTGGCTGCCATATGCTGAACAGCTTTTCTCTGCCATGCCCTTCTGCCTTGATATTCTGTCTCATTGATATTCTGCCTCATCTCTAGCCCAAAGCAATGAAGTTGACTGTCCATGGACTGAGATCTCTGGAACCCTGAGCCTAAAGTAAACTTTTCCTCCTCTAAGTTATTCTTGTCAGTTATTTTGGCTACATTGATGTAAAGCTGACTAACTCAGTTTTGTTCACAATTGTGTGTCCCTTTCTTCCTTGGTTTGTGAGATGCTCTTGTGAGATGAGTGACCAGATGGCAGGGGATTGGGATCTGTGAAGTGTAGTAGACCAGCTCTAGGACCAGGCCTTGTTGAACAAGAAGTTTAAACAACTAGAATCAGCCGCCAGAACACACTTAGACATGTATTTAGAAATTTAAGAGAAATAACTTTAAGTGTAGCATTATACAAAACATGTCATAACTTGTTTGGTTTTTAAAGTTGATTCTGTTAAATGGGAATGTGTACTAATTTCATGAGTTCACACTCAGGGTAGCTTTTCCAAAATTTTTGGAAGACTCTGGGGTATATCTTATGGAGAATAGTTTCAAAGTTTAACAGTTATTGTTTCATTTCTGATGTCCTCTGCTCTGGATTCAGAGAATTGTCATTAATATTCATCTAAGATTTTTGTCCTTGATGTCTCAGTGTTCAGCTCTCCTTTCTCTCTGACTCTGATCTCACATAGGCTACAACTCATAGGAGTGAAGCAAATATTTCACACTGTTGCTTTTGATTTCATGGAGCCCTGGGTGTCCTGGTAATTCTAGAGGAGTTGAAATAATATGAAGTGATTGATAATGAAATATTGTTCTGGAGTTATAGAGAATATTTCTGTTTCCATTCTGGTGTCCTAGTTTCTTTTCTCATAATGCCTTGCAACCAGTGTGGATAGAAACTTCTATATCTATGCTAATACCAGCAAGTTTAAAGTAGTAAACTTAATCTTTTGAAAATATTCAATAGTTATTTCAAAGAAGCTGCAGAGTATTTCTATCTTAACAAATCTTCATTAAGAACATTCTAAGGGTCAAATATTATCCTGGTTATTTCACTTTAGCATTCTGTATAAACATGACAATTTATTTTTGAGAACACTTGAAAAGCAAGAGAACACTTGAAGAAGGATGTGAAATCTGATCTTTTAAAAAATGCTGATGGACCTTTATTTTATTCATTTATTTATATGTGGTGCTGAGAACGAACCCAGTGCCTCACACATGCTAGGCAAGTGCTCTACCACTGGGCCATAATCCAGCCTGAAATCTGATTTTTGATGATCTTGAATCAGAAAGTTGTGTGCACCATTGATTCCAGACTCAGTTCTTTATGTATCTCTCTATTCATCAAAAAACAAAAGCCTTGCAGTGTGGACAGTTAATGGAACGCTTGTTTAGAGGGAAAAAGGCAACATTAGTCACTGACACAATTCTTTGAGGTTAGCACAGCCGTTGGCTTTAGAAGGATGGTTGGAATAAGAAGGTTGTGTAGTTTGTGTAGTACACAATGGATGAGCAATTCAAGGGTAGGAAGCATCAGACTGGGTGGAAAACTGATGGAAATGAAGAAAGGAGAGTGAGATATGCACTCTTTCTCCTCTAGCTACGCTCAGCAAAACACATTAGTCTGAGATTCAACTCTTGGCAGATGTGAGGACACTAATGTGTTGTCCCAGTGACAAACCATCTGAAAGCAAAGAGCTTTCTTTATGAATGAATGGAGCAGTTTGATTTAGCAGATGCTTAGGGAACCCAGACAAAAAAGGCTTATAGACTAGGAAATAAGCCATGCTGACATTCAATTTTAAAATTATCATTTCCTTTTTGATCAGTTCATTTCATAAACTTCTATTGTCATTTCTTTGTATTTTTTTAAAATACATTGACTTAATTCTATAACATTTTTGATAAGCCTAACTAAAATATGACTTTTATTCCTATCTTTTTAGAAAGTTTTGAGTAAAAATATGTTGAGTTTCTTACCTCATTGTTTTAGCTTTTTTGAATATAATAACAGTGTTCATTTACAAACAGATGTTATGTGACTTATATGTCACCAACATATTTGAGAAACATCTTTGCCTCTAACCAATGAATGCTCTTATTTGACGTTTCATTAAACCATCTGTAAATTATTTCTTTGTGCTATTTTGTAAGATAAATACATCTACATGTATATGTTCACATATATATATACATATGTATGTGTGTATATATGTGTGTATATATATACTTGTGTGTATGTATATATACATATACATATATATATATATGACTTGTGTATATATATATATAACTTTTCTCCAGAAAGAATGTTAGTTGTGTTGATCAAAAACTATGAAAGTATGTTGGCAATCAGTACTACTCCTGTTCACTTGCGGAAATCAACTTCAATCACAAATTTCTATTGGTGGTTACTTAGTGGCATCATTCCAATATTACAAAGCCTGACAGAGGGCTCTACAGAGTGGGAAACATATGATGTTTTGTTAAGCTTAAAATTACATTTTAACTTAAAATCCCTATGGCTTTCATAGTCCTATAATGGTTTTATATTCCTATGACCTTCAAATGAACACTGTGTGGATTGATAAGTTGTATTTTGAAAAAATAGAATGTGTAAGGTGTTGAAGGTTTGTTATCTATTAGTATTCCTATAGAGCTCAGTTTGTTGGAGGAATGAATTAACAAATAAAATTTACTGTGTAGTTGCTGTGGTTTTGGGTCTATGTTATGTATTGAGGAAAATGCTGGAAAGCATACAGACCCTCAGAGAATTCTAAAAGTATGTTAGGAAGTAAAAGCCTAGAACACAGAAGATGATGATAAAGAAGCAGCATGTTTGTAATCAAGTTCTAAGCTTAGTGAGGGTGGCAGTAGAACTTCAGGAAGATGTAGCCTGAAGAGGACTGGAGAATCCAAGTATATCTTCTTTGGAGGGGAGGGAAATTCAGCTGAATTTTAAGAGTGAGTACTTCTTAGACCTGTGAGATGAGGAAAGGAGGGCGTTCTGAATGAGCAGAACATGGTAAAAAGTTACTCTGGTGACATCTTCATTAATTACAGGGACATTGTATGTTATACATGCATTACATTACTTTACACATAAAGATGCATCCATTAAGTTACAATTGGAGTTACAAATCATCTTCTGATTCTGGATTTCATTTGTCAGAGCAGGGGAGTAGGTGATTGGAAATGTGGGTCAGTGGAACAGAGGCAGGAGATGTGGACAGTTATCTAGCATTTGGCTTTAAAAGTCAAGGTAGTTGGATATGGAGGATAAGGAGGAAAAGTAGGTGGGGTTGCTGGTGATGGTAGTGGTGAGGGGGCTTGGATCAGAGGTGGTGATTTATATTTGGAAATTCTATAAAGTGTACACATGACATTTATTGATACCCAGTGGCAAGTGGTTATAATGATTTGGAGTTTGAGGGAGAGGTCCATAGATTATTCATGAGATTGCATGAAATTATAAGATAAAGAGTTCAAGAAGAACCCTGTAGAATAATAATAGCTGCGGGATAGAAAAATCTCAAGCAGCTAGTGCAAGAGATTGAAAAGAAATGGAAAGAGGAGAATGAAGTTGCCAAGTTTTTGGTGATCTTCATTCCTTTTTACTTCATTACCCAATACTATTAACAGTCTTTCTTAATTTTCAAAATTTCTATCTTATATGCTCTTATTGTTTTTGTTCATTTTAGTTGGAGAATGTGATGTTGGTAAACATACAACCTCCAATCCCACCTATAAGTCCTAGATTTGGGGAAATCCGAAATATTTCCTTATTGGTTACTCCAGCCATTGCAAATGGGGAAATTGGCTTTATTAGCAATCTTCCAATCATTGTGCATGAACCAGAAGATTCTGCTGATGAAATGGTAAGTGGGCTCTTTCTTATTGATGAGGTCTAATGTGTCTGAGGTAATTTACAAAACATTTTTTAAAATTAGGGTTAGGATATTAATAGATCTTGAAAAGCTGCATCATTTACATTGGGCCTTTGATATATAATTTGACATAAGTGACTGATAAATGTGATTTTCCATCATTTTTGCTGTATTTAATAGAATTCAATTGGAATTATTTGCTCATAGTGAGAGCAGTATATGTAGATTTGATTGCTTTCAGACAGAGCCATGACATTTGACATAGTCATAGCCGAGTGTAAATCTGCTATTTAATGGCCAAGTTGTGGTCTGTAGATGATCTTGCCCTTTTTCATCTCTGAGCATGCCACTTGCTGGCCTTGGGTAAGGCTGAAGTGGCAGCCTTGGGTCCTATGTTTGATGCTAGAGATGATAATGGTAAAGTTGTGAAATCTGAATCTTAGGACTTTTAAATTCTATGTGTATATGTAAATTTTTTCATATGCACACACTTAGAGCACCTCTTCACCACCTCCAGTTGAATTTTCCCAAGCCTCCATTAATTTAATCTCAGGGCAGCTCTGTCCTGCGTTGCCGTTCCCAAAGCTACTATCTGTCTGAGACCCTAAGTCCCTCACACTTCAATTTGATTTTAATTGGATTGAGGTTAAGATCAGGAATGAGGAGAGTTGTTTTTGTTATCAAAATCTCAGGTCAAAATGTGGTGACATTTCCTTTGTTTATATGTTAGATGCTCTAAATGGGCAGAGAACTTGAGTTTTCAAGATGGTTTTGATTTTCAGTAATTTAAAAACATATTGTTTACCTCTAAAAACTAAAAAGTATTTAGTTTATTCTTAAAGGGTGGTTTGCTTTTATTTGTTTATTTTATAAAACTGTAAACTTACCACTTCAACATTTTTCCCCTGAGAGAAGTCAGTTTTGGAACTGCATTCTTACCCTTAGGAAACAGCAAAAGTAGGAATTCCATTTTGCTGTGCCCTGTATACAACCCCAGCAACACACACTCCCTCAGAACATACAGGGGCCACCCCTGGTACCTTTTTTGCTTCCATCAGAACCTAGCTGTGCTCACTGGCTTTGCGTTTTGACCAATGCTAATCAAAATAGTAGAATGGTTGGTTAGTGGTGAAGATTATTTTTTTTTCTAAGATGAGATATATTAAAAGGCAAAGAAAAAAAACTATAATAGCTGTCTTAGGAGTATAAAAAGAATAGCACAGTTACCATGAAGTATTAATTTATATTCTTTGAAAAGCCTTCATCATGATCTGTAGTGAATCTTATCATATATTTAAAATGTACTGCATTTGAATAAAACTACAAAATAGAATTTGTTTTAGAATTATTATAGTAGCATTCAATTATTTAGCTTGTACTTGTGTTCTAGATTGCTTAAATGATCTCTCAGCCTTACCAAAAGCTTGCAAAGTTGGGACTCATTAGCTTTATTTCACCTGAGGAAATTGAGATCAGAAACCTTAATTAATTTGCCCGAATAACCAGGAGTCGTGATATGAGTGTCTGATTTTATTTTTATGGTACTTATTGTGTCAAAACATTTTATTTTGTTCCCTATCACTTTAAGATACATTTTGCACAACATAATTTCTCCCAGGTTTTTAAACATTTTTAAAAATATCTTTATTTTTAATTACTTTATCTGGTGCTGAGGATTGAACCCAGTGACTCACACATGTGAGGCAAGGGATCTACCACAGAGCTAAAATCCCAGCTCTTTTTTTTTGTTTGAATGCAGGGACACTTAACTACTGAGCCACATCCCCAGCCCTTTTAATATTTTATTTTGAGACAGGTCTCATTAAGTTGCTTAGGGCTTTGCTTGGTTGCTGAGGCTGGCTTTGAACTCATGATCCTCCTGCCTCAGCCTTGGGAACCACTGGGATTACAAGTGTACGCCACTGCACCTGGCTTAATTTCCCAGTTTTAATCACAAAAGTTTATTTTTCAGTTTATATTTTGATATTCATAAAACTTCTGATGAAAATTTATTTTTCAGCAACACTGTCTTATGTTTTTCATGATTCTTTGGCTTTTAGGGTATTTGTATTTTCCTTTAGATAAATCTCAGGCCAGACAAATTTTTGGGCAGGGGCAATTTTCTAGATAAATTTGATCAGCAGAACTGAAAAAAATACCTAAAATTTTTATCATGCTTAAAGAGAAGACTTCTTCAATTGTTTTTAATGTCACTTAATAATTTACTTCTTTATAAAATACACATATTCACCTAATAATATGTGTACCTACTGACTACAGCACTGATCTTATTTGTGAGCATATATTGTAGCAGATATTATTCTCTCTTTCTCTCTTTTTTTAAAAATAAGGTATACATTCCCTTACATCGGGATGGAACTGATGGCCAGGCCACTGTCTATTGGAGTTTGAAGCCCTCTGGCTTTAATTCAGAAGCAGTGACTGTGAATGATATAGGTCCCTTTAATGGTTCCGTTGTGTTTTTGTCTGGGCAAAGTGACACGACAATCAACATTACTGTCAAAGGTGACGACATACCAGAAATGAATGAAACTGTAACACTTTCACTAGACAGGTAATAACCCATTTAGGTAATTTTTTTCTCCATATAAATTTTTAAAACTCAAGTAAATCATGTTATGTTGGCTTTTAGTCTTTGTTACTTTTTTATGGCTTCTGGTTAGACTATGGGTATAATATCTTTTAGTGAACTTTTACCCTATTTGTTGTGAGGAAGAATTATGTAGAGAATGTTTGGGAAGTAGCAGATGAATATGAAACAAAGCCAGTATGTTGCTATATTTAAAAAAAGAATAAGCTACAACACTTCTAAAATGTTAGATTAGGAAAATAGTTCTGGTGGCTTCCTTTCCAACAGGGGAGAGAGGTAGACCTTTTATGTGAGTAAAGGAAAATATTAATCTTCATTCTTTTTTACATGGAATTTAAACATTAAGACTTATTTTCTAGAGAATTAAAAATTACACAAATTTAAGAGGTAACTTTTCAGTCATAAGTTACTTAGCATTTCTCAGAAGGCACTTTATATTAAGAAAATACAAAATCTAAGAGAATTTTTAATTCAGTTATTCAGAAAATCTTTTCTAAAAGTGAAAAAATACTGTGCTTAATTGGTGTTAAGGATTTTTAACAATCAAAACTGTTATATTCTATGTCTCTTTATATCAATATGATACAGATTAGAGAAAATTACTGTGACTTGAAGACATTATATAATTTGTATTTAGAAACAGTAAAATTCATAGGTAAATGTGAGACATTTTGTATGATATTCTTCTTTGTATGATTGACCTTTTTCTATTTTATTATCAGCCCATGTAGATTTTTCTTTGAATGTTTTATCTAAATACATTTTACACACCTAATGAGTATTTTTTTTCTGTTGGTTTTTTTTTTTTTTTTTAGTTTTATGTGAAAGAAAAATATAGGATACAGAGAACAAATCTATTGAATGGCCATTATTCATTTTGATTGCTTTCAGAACCACAAAAAGTCAAACAACAAAAAACTGTGAAAGCAAAACCAAATACAACATACATACACGCACGCGCACATGCACACACACACACCCACACATTGTTTTAGTCAGGTTTTTTTTGCTGCTGTGACTAAAAGACCCAACCAGAACAACTCTAGAGGAAGAAAAGTTTAATTGGGAGCTCATAGTTTCAGAGGTCTCAATCCAGAGACAGTAGGCTCCATTCCTCCAGGGTCGAAGTGAGGCAGAATATCATGGCAGAAGAGCGTAGTGGAGGGAAGTGGCTCACATGATGATCAAAAAGCAGAGTCCACTCTCTGTATACAAAATATATACCCCATAGCCATGCCCCCAATGAACCACTTCTTCCAGCCATACCCTACTTGCCTCCAGTTACCACTCAGTTAATCCCACCAGGGATTAATTCACTAATTAGGTTAAGGCTACAATCTAATCATGTCTCCTCCAAACCTTCTTGCATTGTCTCACACGTGAGCTTTTGGGGGACACCTCACATACAAGCCATAACACACACACACACACACACACACACACACACACACACACACATATACAATGAGTCTAAATGATACAGGCTTAATATATTTTTTAGATTAAATCTTTTTTTTTAAACATTTTTTTTAGTTGTAGATGGACACAATTTCTTTATTTATTTGTTTTTTTTTTTTTATGTGGTGCTGAGTATCGAACCCAGTGCCTCACGCATGCAAGGCAAGCGCTCTACCACTGAGCCACAATCCCAGCCCCAGATTAAATCTTGAAAAGGTATTTAATGATGAAAAAAAGTCAGTGAAATATGATAAAATATAGGCCTTTCTTCATTTATGTCCTTTTTTCTTTAAATTAGGCTTAAGCATGTATTAAATCTGCGGACAGTCTTAAAGAAAATGTAAGAAAAAAGAACAGTGATTACAAAGCAAAGTCATAACAATCCAGGAAACCTTGTTAGCTTGTTTGAGAATTTCTGTTCTCAATTAAGTATTTAAAGAATGATTTAAATTATACCTCTGAAAATTCACAGTGACTATTCTTTATTTACTATTATAAATAGTAATGTTTGATCATATTATATAAACATTTTAAATTCATTAAATATAATTTTAAAGTTATTTTTCTTTTTTAGCTTTTGCTCCTTTTTCTCCCTTCTATGGGTAAAAACAGTATACAAGGAAGTAGACATCATAGGGTAGAAAATATCAGAAATTATCGGTTCTTTTCAAATAGAGGAAATGAATTAAAATATATATTAAAATGTCTTGATTCAGTTAGTTGCTAGTGTGTGGATAAGAATAAGCACATTACATTTAACTGGTTAAAGAATATTTAAATAAATGTGAGAATAAAATTCATGATTTCAAATTGCTTATTTGATCAAAACCTTTTAATTTTGCATGTTTAACAAAAATTAATGAGTGCATGCTAGTGTGATTATAGTCAGTCATAATATAACATTGAGTCAAAAATAATAACACTTTATTATAATATTATAATATTCTCTTAATGTCAAATTCAAAATCCAAGTTATTTGTATTTCAACTAAATGTAGACCAGTGTTGGCCTTGTACTAAACAATTTGTATTACTTCCAATACTAACTAGTTAAAAATACTCTTGTTTAATTTTCTCCAAATCAGAAACAATTTTATAATGCCATTTTACTTCAGAGGATTTTAAATTATATGGTAATTTATCAGTGGTGCCTTTGACTTTAAAAATTCAGCTCAAAGGCTTTACCCTTTGACGCGTGCTTTTCAAGTCTATTTGAAAATGAAATACATTGAGGATTTGAAAGTGTTTAGATTTCCTGATATAAAGTTGTAATGAAGAGTTATCATGATATCTTAGGGCTTTTTGAATATATTCCTGTGCAAACAGGAAAAGGTAGAGATTGCTTTTAGAGTTGTGACTTTTCTAACTCAAAGAACTGGCATTACATCTGAGGATGGAGCTTTTTAAAAAAATATAATTACAGCTACTAAGTAATTGTAAGAAGGGCTGAATACGATGTGCTCAGCTGCTGTGGTCTGAGCATGTGCAGAGCTTGGCAGGCACAAGCACCCTGGAGAGGTGGGAAGGAATGTCTTGAATGGATCTTGACATGCTGGCTGGCCATGGGGTCATCTTCCCTAGGCGGGAACTATAGAACCTCTTGCTGGCATTTCTCAATGGATAGGACCCAGTGTGCACATTTCCATAAAATGAAAATTAGTAGCTCTTGGGGAAAAGAAAAGGGCTTTCTTCCAGCTTTTCTTTTCCCCCCTACCATTCTAAGTTTCTAGCAGTATCAATGAAATGTGGCAAATAGTGCCTCTGCCTCCTTTCCCCCCTCCCACAGTTCTTTTTGTGTTGACAGGGTAGAAACTGAAAGATTTGTCGTGTATTTTGGGTAAGTGTACAAAATAATGCCTTGTTTTTGGTGATTCAAAATTTTGTTTTGCGACTGATTGTTTTGGGACAAAGCTATACTGCATGATCAAAAATCTTGAGAAATTTTCCTTGTCCACCTGCCTGTGCATGATTTGTGTGTAGTTTCATTTTCTAATGATAATAGGAGATTATTATGTGAAACTTTTGGGATGTTTTGGTCCTAATAGTTCGAAACTGTAAATGCATTCAAAATTTTTGATAAAATCTTTGAGAATTAGGTTTATCACATTTTGAAGAACTTAAAATTTTAAGTTTTCATAATCTAGAGAACAATTATTGTGCTTACTTGTGAAATTCTTTCCTAACATCTTTCATTAATATTAAAATTTGTTTTACAGAGAATTAGCAACCAATAATCTTAACTCATCCATCATTTTTCTGAGTGTATCTAAGTAATTTCTTGCTTTCATCTCTGTGTTTTATATAGAACTTTTCAGAATTTGCATTTTATATAAGGGCAGCATATTTTAAGAACATTTTAAAAATAAATAAAATAAACTCATTTGTTTTATTTGTTTTATGCTCAGAGAGGACTTCTTTTTTTTTTCTTTTAATTTTGAGACAGGATCTTGCTAAGTTATTTAGGGTCTCACTAAGTTGCTGAGACTGGCCTTGAACTTTGATCCTTCTCAGCCTCTGGAGGTCCTGGGATTATAGGCATGTGTTGCTGTACTTGGTTCAGAGTGGACTTTTACACTTTGCATTTTGATCCAGTTTTCTTGTCTCTTAGCTTATGTGGATACAAGAGATTAGTGAAGATGGTGATATAAATGAAATATGGGCAAATATGGGCTGTGAAAATTATGTTACTCTATTAGCAATATAATAAATAACTGTATTTGAATTATCTCATCTGTTACCACATGCATGCTAGGTATATGTTGTCAGATTTTAAAAGCAAGAAAGATGTCAGTTCATACTGTCTGTTCATAGGACGTGAACTGTCCTTGACACAAACTTCTACATATTAAATTGTGGTTTCATTGTGATTTTGAGGTCTTACCATAAATACTTTTTAGTTCAATAGGAAGTGACATTCGGAAAGATTTAGAGCAGCTTGCAGGATTGAGAATTCTTAAGACCTTGCTGGTTTTAAGCCCTCAGAGCCTTGTAGTCTCTTTGATCATTCAAATTACACACTGAGCATAAAAACCAGAAATTTAAAATAACATTTAATATGTTCTTTTGATAAATATATAAGAATTGTTATAACATGTCATGCTTCTCAGATCCATTTTCTTCTTTCTTTAAAAGAAAAAATTGAAAGCTGCAAAACTCCCTAAAAGTCTAATCATATTGCATTCATTTTTTTCATCAGTGTAGTTATCCAACTTGTACATAAAATAATCATATGTAATGAAATTTTAGAAGAAATTCAAGTGTATGTAAAATGAAAAGTTTTGTTTAAATATATTTTCTAACTACATGTTGCAAATAATTTTTTTCTAAAACTGGAACAAAATCTGTAAATTTTTATATTTTCTATAAACACATTTACAACTTTTGGTTATTGTATTCTTGGGGCACATATGCCATGTTTGTTTCAGTCAAAAGAAAAGATGCAGTGAATTCAGAATAGTGTTATGACTAAAACTGTTTTGATTTTAGGTGATTTTAATATGTATAAATTTGCTTTGAGATTTAGTTCCTAATTGCCTTCCTTATTGTTATCTGGAAGAGTTGTGAATATTGCCTTTGAAGCCTACAAAATTCAGAAGTAAGACTAAAGATAGTGAATGCCTTTTCCCCTCTGCCTTCTGCAGAGTAAATGTGGAAAATCAAGTGTTGAAATCTGGATATACTACCCGTGACCTAGTTATTTTGGAAAATGATGATCCTGGGGGAGTTTTTGAATTTTCTCCTGCTTCCAGAGGACCCTATGTTATAAAAGTAAGTATGACACTTTATTCTGTACTCACAACCTAAGAATGATCTAGAAGAATTTGAAATCTTGTGGATTCTTTTTAAAGGAAGGGGATTCTGTAGAGCTCCACATTATTCGATCCAAGGGAGCTCTCGTCAAACAGTTTCTACATTATCGAGTAGAGCCCAGAGACAGCAGTGAATTCTATGGAAACACAGGTGTTCTGGAATTTAAACCTGGGGAAAGAGAAATAGTAATCACCTTGCTGTCAAGACTGGATGGCAACCCAGAGGTAGGGGTTTATTTTTCCCTCATGTTTTTTGTGGAAGGTTGATTGTATCTAGCATATTATGAACACAAGTAATTTAAACATTGTTAAGAAGATGTAAGAAGGGATGAGAAATAGTCATTTTTGGAAAATTCCCAAAACAGAATATTAAAAAGCAAAGTAAGGGCTGGGGTTGTGGCTCAGTGGTAGAGTGCTTGCCTTGCATGTGTAAGGCACCGGGTTCGATCCTCAGCACCACATAAAATAAATAAATAAAGGTGTTGTGTCCATCTACAACTAAAAAAATTTTTTAAAAAATTAAAAAAAAAGCAAAGTAATATTCATTCAAATTAGAATGGTGTATTTTTGTCCTTGAAAGAGAAATAGCAAATAAACCAAACATTCTGACACTTTCCGTGTGTGATCAGCTTTTATCTCCTTTTAGCTTTATTTATGTTAAACCTTATTTTATGTGATTCATATTAACTGAACTTTTAGTGATATGGTTTTGAACTGAAAGTTTGCTATAAAATTACTTTTGTAAAGGAGAAAAATTAAACCTAAAAAATTAGTTTTGTAAGAAAAAAATTTAAATTTTGTATTAGTGGAACCAGATCTTGTTCCCTTATAAACTACTACTAATGCATCTGTAGCTTTTAAATTGATTTTATATTTGTTACTCTTATTAGTTTCTACTATATTATCAGTGACAAGTCCTTGACTTCTTACCATTTAGAGTAGCATTGTTGTTTATCTTTTCCCCTCTTGGGATAGGAAGACATGCTAAAAATGTTTTAGGAGTAAAATCAGCTCTTTTGTCTTTTCAGTAAGTTTTAAGTATCCAAAAATGTGAATATATTAATATTCTTGAATATGCATATATTTTATTTGCTATGAAAATGTCAACTTTACGTTTTTACTAATTTGGCATGTTCCATTTAGTTGGATGAGCACTACTGGGTGGTCCTCAGCAGCCATGGTGAAAGAGAAAGCAAGTTGGGAAGTGCTTCAATTGTCAACATAACGATTCTGAAAAATGATGATCCTCACGGAATTATAGAGTTTGTTTCTGATGGTCTAATTGAGACAATAAATGAAAGCAAAGCAGATGATATCTACAGTGGTAATTTTTTGTTTCTTATGTTTTGTTTCTATTTATGAAGAGGAAATTAATTATTTTTTAGTTTATTTCTTCAGTAACACATTGTTTTCAGTTGTCCATTCTGCTTTATAAACTACACATAGTATAGAAATCGGTCCTTTTTAAAAATCATATTTAGGATTGCAGTTTTTATGTCTGTTTTAGCCTTGTGATGATACATCAGTTATATTTTCATTTCAATTAATTATATGCAGTACTCTCAAACACCCAGGCATGAGTCAATGGAGAATACATTAAAGCTAGGAGTTACTGCTGGAAACTATCACAGTGGCAGGAAATGAGTAATATTTCATCTATCTGTCTGTCTACTTGTTTTTGCGGTCCTGGGGATTGAACCCAAGGCCTCCTGTGTGGTAGGCAAGCACTCACCCCTGAGCTACATTCCCAGCCATTACATATATACATTAGTTGTAGATGGACATAATACCTTCATTTCATTTATTTGTATGTGATGCTGAGGATTGAACCCGGTGCCTTACATGTGCTAGGCAAGTGCTGTATCACTGAACCACAACCCCAGCGCTCCCAGACAGTTTTAAATTTTATTTTGAGACAAGGTCTTGCTAAGTTGCTGAAGCTGATCTTGCTATCCTCTTGCCTTAGACTCCTGAATCACTGAGATTACAGGGGTACACCACTGCATCCATTGAGAAAGATTTTGTTTTTAAACCGATCTTGTTAGGGCAGGGAAATCACTCTGAGGAGGGAAGTCAAATTTCCTTTGAATGACTTTGGCAGATATTTTACAGGACTTTATGATAGTTGTACCTAATTAGTCACCATCTGTCCTCATGCCAAATGACTCTTAAGAGCCCACACAATGATGGAAAATATTGAGTTTTTTAATTTTATTAATTGTATATCTACAGAGGGAGGAAATAAGCTTGTATATTTTTATGTGAACCTTGGGAAATATGCTAAGCAAATTGGCTTTTATTAAATTAGCTTTTATTAAAACAAAGTATTATTTTTACTTTTGTTTATTTGAACAATTTCTTTACTTGTTTTAATGTTTAGTGTATGTAGTTTGCCTGTTTGTATTTCACAGCTGTTTATGGCATAATAAGACATCGAGGCAACTTTGGTGATGTTAATGTTTCATGGGTGGTTAGTCCGGACTTTACAAAAGACGTAATTCCTGTGCAAGGGACAATTTTCTTTGGAGATAAGGAATTTTCAAAAAATATAACCATTTATTCTCTTCCAGATGAGGTAAATGTTGCATGTATAATTCTCTACTTCACTTTTTGTAATTGATCAATCTCTACTTTGTATTAAAGCACAAAACATCTGGTAATATATTTTGTGTTAAAAGTGTATATAAAGAGCTCAGGTAAGACAGTGTCTGACTGAGGCAAAAGGACAATGTTATGCTTTTGGTTTCTTTGCGTCATGCTTCACTCTTAGAACTGATAGTGGTCAGTGACATTCATGTGTTAAACTTCAGGGATTTGTGGTTATGGGAGAGGTTAAGTTTTAGCTTGTGTTTAGGCTCTGAGGAGAAAGGCCATCTTCTGGGTATCTTGGTGCCAAGGAATTGTGGATCCAACAAGGTATTTCATCTTATTGATAATAACCAAAAAGAACTTAGTGATGGAGAATAAACCTTCCTCAGGATTCTGTACTTAGAACAGCTCTGAAGGCCTGTCTCCTTTCCACCAGAGCAGCAATTTTGTGTTTTAGAGTGAGGAGTGGCCTAGCTCACAGGGATGATGTGAAAGAGAAACAGTGTCTACCTGGGATTTATTTAGGCTCAGATGTCTCATCTTTTAGGACATGGAGGTAAAGTTTCTATGACTGGCTTGTGTGAAAGCTCAATAAACCATGTAAGAAGCCTTTGAGTGCTCATTGAGTTTAGTGACTGTTATGAACTAAGTCATAAATATATCAGAAAATTACTTTTTTTGTTCTGTTTTTTTCTTATAAGCAAACAATGTATTTCCCATTTTCTTACAGAAATAATATATATACACACATATATAGATATAGGATATATCTATGTACATATAGATACAGATATAGATATATCCTATATCTATGTAGATATAGATGTAGACATATCCTATATCAATATGCATATAGATATAGATTATATTTATTTTTAGTTTATGTAAGGCAAAATATGTATATTTTCATTACACTTTATAAAGTGGTTGTTTGGATGAATACACATTAAAATAATTGGGGGGTATCTGAGTCTTATTGGAATACTTTCATAAGCTTCAGCCTCAGAAATGGAAGTAAAGATTAGTATTATTAATAGAGCTTTTTAAAAAAAAGAAATAATAATTTAAGAATACATAATGTAATTATATATATAAATCACGTGATTTAAAATGGATACCATTTTCCAAAAGATTCCAGAAGAAATGGAAGAATTTACCATTATCTTACTTAATGCTACTGGAGGAGCTAAAGTGGGAAATAAAACAACCGCAACTCTGAGGATTAGAAGAAATGATGATCCCATTTATTTTGCAGGTGGTATTGTATTTTTATTTGAATAAGTTTGCTTCTTTCTTAAATAGTATATATCTTAAATTAATTTAAAGCTGAGCATTTTAAATAAAATGCAATTAATTGATGCTTGCATATGATTTCATGATTCATTCACTGATTTTTATTCATTCAGTCTACTTAAAGTTTAAACTATTTTTTAAAAAGATCTGCTGAAGCAAAAAGAAAATAATATTAAGTACTTTTTTGTTGCCTCTATTTCTTCCTTTCAAATGCAAAGGTATATTCTTTCCTTTGTGTGGAAGAGAAAATATGCATGATCACTTCTTATTCCACTTTGAGGTCTGATATTACACCTACTGAATGACCACTTAACTATAGTAGCTAATATTTAAAGGACATATTAATTAAGGATTCTCCATTTACTGCTTTCTTTAGAACTGTCTTTTGCCACATGAGACATCTTTTAGTTTTATTGATGAGACTTAATTGATGTCTAATTCTTTCTTAAATGCCTTTTCTGTAAGCTCTATAAAGGTCAGTTTACTGATGTGGGAACCTTTTAAAGCTCTTGAATTTTGTGGATTCTGGTTCTTAGCCTCCAGTGAATTTGTACTTAATAAATTAGTCTTATGCTTAGGCTTCTGCCAAGTGCTATAGAAAAAATAAGATATCTGGGCATATTCTCAAGGACTTATAACCTCAACTACAAAATTATATATACAAAGTGGTAGGCAGAGGATTTTAAATAATACAGAATTTACCGACAGGGCTGCTGTCAGATAATGGGTGCTGAAGACAATGGATTTTGTAGGAATTTAAGGGAAAAGGAAGTGCACTCACAGTTGAATTAATCAGAGGGGACTCATGTTAGAGTTGAAAACAGAGATGGATTTTTTAAAAAAATTTTTTTGAGTTGTAGATGGACACAATACCTTTATTTTATTTTATTTATTTTTATGTGGTGATGAGGATTGAACACAGTGCCTCCCATGTGCTAGGCAAGCACTCTGCCACTGAGCTACAGCCCCAGCCCCAGAGCCAAATTTTAAGCCAAGAGAGTACTGGGAATTTCCTATAGAAAAATGATCTGGAAATACATAGATGGACGTATGAAGGCTCACATATTCCTTCTTTATGGCTATTTCAGAGCCTCGTGTGGTGAGGGTTCAGGAAGGTGAGACTGCTAACTTCACAGTCCTCAGAAATGGATCTGCAGATGTTACCTGCACCGTCCAGTATGCTACGGTGGATGGGAAGGCTACAGCCAAAGAGGGAGACTTTGTTCCTGCTGAAAAAGAGGAAACTCTCATTTTTGAGGTTGGAAGTAGAGAACAGAGCATATCTGTGTATGTTAAGGAAGATGGTATCCCAGAAACAGATGAGCCCTTTTATATAATCCTCTTTAATTCAACAGGTAAGCATGCAGTGTTGTTATGGCAGATCTGTTGCCTTTAGTTCTTTTCTGGCATTAAGTACCAAGGTCCAGTAGTTGTGCCAGCAGGACTTTCCTGTCTTCTGTGACTGTCCATGAGCAAAATCGTTTGTTGTTCTGCTTTCTTGAGGACTGAGATGAATGACATAGGTGTCATTCATCTCATATGGTGCCATGTGCACCCTGCTATGCTTTTTCAACTTTCTTTCACAATATTACAAAAGTGGGAAATTCTGATATAAAGGCCCTAAAGCAATGAATCTTGGGCCTATAGCTGCCCTGGGCATTGGCTGTGTGTCCATTGCTTAGGGATCAGTAGTGTCCTGTAACACTTTTTCCTCCATCTTGTAGGATGCTACACTTGGTTGGGAAGCTTAATTCTGTAGACAGCTGACTCCAACTGGCTGCTTGATAATTCTATGGGGTCATCTACAAGGGGCAGTCTACAAGGGGAAAAGATGTGCTCTTCCTACTATTCCATTCCATACATGAGGGATACTTTGATTCTGCTGTCTGTACCCTTGAGAATATGTTGACCCTGTCTTTAGTAGACTTGAAGGGTATAGCTTTTCTTGATATTTATTTTGTTCTTTTAAAAGTACAGGAACTTTTTTCCTTGAACATTTTGAGAGGAAGTTAAAGATGTGATGTCCCATCATTGCGGAATACATTAGTATGTGTCTCCTGCTGTCAAGGACATTCTCCAACATAACCACAATATAACCTTCAAAATCAGGAAATTAACATCAATGAGGTCATTATCTCAGTCCTCATTCTTATTTCCCCGGTTGTCTTAATACTGTTCTAGCAAAATTATCCTTTCCTTAGTTATACATTGCATTTAATAGTAATGTCCCTTTAATCTCTTCAGTCTGAAGGAGTTCCTCAGTCTGCTTGACTTTCAAAACCTTAACAATGTAGAAGATCACAGCTAGGATGTCTCTTGTGTTGAGTTTGTTTGATGTTCCTTTATTATTAGTTTCAGTTTTTGAATCCTTGGTAGGAATTTCACAAAAATAATTCTGTGTTCTTATCATCAATCCCTTTATAAAATCATCACAAGGTTCTGATTTGCCCCTTCATTATCATGTTCACTTTGACCACAATTTAGATGATGACCTTCAGGCTTCTCCACTGTGCTTTGTTTCCCATTGTGATTAATAAATATTTTGTGGGGAGTTACTTTGAAACTATGAAAATGCCTTGTTACTCATAAAATATTCAGTCTTTTCATTGATACATTTATCATAGGGACTTAAACTTTCTATTTAATGCAGTGAGTTACTTTTCACTACTATCATTTATTTTCAGGGCCACAGTGCACCAGATTTGACCATGGTAACCTAATTGAGATGACTTCTTTGTCTTTTGGACATTTCGCTATTATTCTTTTGAACATTTTCTTACTTTCTGGCATAGCAAGCTGTTCCATGCTTGTTTTGTACTTTTCTTGTTACATTCCTGAAATTAGCCATTTTCCAAGAAACCCTAGTTCCTTGTAGTGAAGGATATTATTTAGTAACCAGAATCTGGGCACTAGTTTTGTGCCTCCTAGTTTCTCTTAGTGTGCAGAAGTAGGTACTTTATGTATACACATGTACATGCATGTATAGCCTGTACCTATATATGTTGAAGACCATTAGTTCAAACCACTGTTTCCATTCCTGTCCAACATAACAGGTTCAATCTAGTTTTCTCCCTTTCTGTTTTTGTTATTTCCTTCTCCAGTAGTAAGAAATCTAGTTCCCATTATCTTTAATATATTATGCTTGTGACCAACTTCCCCCATGTGTAACCACTTTCCCATTGCTTCTATTGCCCTGTTTCCACAGTGAGGTGACCCAGGGATTACTCCACCAGGATTCTCCCTTCCTGCTCTGAGCACCCTTCTCAGGCTCCAGCACCCAGCACCAAGCTTAGTTCCCATGGAGAGGTCGCCTACCCTGTGTGAGCAATAACCCCTGACACTGGGGCACTGTAGTGCCTGCCTGTCATGCCCAGTGTGAATGCTGATCTTGTGTTCCACCTTCTGCTTTTTGGTCTTTAAAAAGAGGCAGAGAAAATGAAAGATCTCCTAATATTTCTTTTTGCTATTTTCCTTCATCATTCTTCCTATCTCTTAGACTTTCTTTGTGGCTGATTCTCTTTCTCTCTCTTTCCCCTCTTTCTCCTTGTGTCTTTTTGTTTCTCATTTTTCACATGGTTTAACTAAGAATACCCAAAAAAGTAGAAACTAAAAACTATCATCTTTAAGGAAAAATTTGTGTACAATGACCATAGAAGCAATTTCACAATTGCAAAAAACATAATTAGACTTACATAGACCAAAAAATTTTGTGAATCTGATCATTGCCCTAACATTTAAATGAAAGAAATTGCTGTAGATAAAACTAATCTTGTTGAAGTGAAAGTGGAAAACAGAAAACTTTACTGTGAAGAACACAGCAGTTACGAAGGAACGAGATTATCCTACAACAGTTTGTTCTAGAAATAAGCTCTGGATGACATTTATTAACAATGTAAATTCTGGTGAAAATTGTATCTCAAACATTTGGGGGGTTAAAATTAATTAAAATATTATCAGGAACAAAATTTCACTATTGATTAAATAGTGGATTAAACCATCCTGAATTTCTTACATGGAGAATGGAAAAGGACTCCTCAAAGAGAGCTTTAGTTAATTTTGTAAACTGTGTCACTGGGGAAAAAATTTGACTTTGAGAGAGTTAGGTGAGTAGTAGGGAGAGAGAGAGACAGAGAGAGAGTGGGAAAGCACAAGTGCACATGTAAGTGCACACAGAAGTGACTGTGTTACTGGCCTGAGGTATGGGTATTGCCAGCCTGAGGTGTGGTGTTTCCTCATGCTTCTTCCTGTATTTGGCTCTAATACTTTTCCAGAAATGGTAGCATGTGGGGATGTAATTACTTTAGCTATGAACATTTGGACAACAAGAATTTATGCTTTCGTGCATTTTTTTAAAATTAGTTCTGCCTTCCTTTTCTCTTCTTGGATATGGCATCAAAACCTGATGAGCCTGTGGGGCCTGTGATGGGAAGGCTGAACGAACATCACATTGGCATGACCTAGTGCTGGCTGTGGGTATTTATGCCTAAGAACTGTTGTTCACAGTGTATATTCTAATATTGGATAAAAAACTATGGCCATCCTTAAAGCCCCTGTTAAATATTGTTGTCATTTTCCAAAGGAATGGAATGAACTTTTAGCATCCCCTATGACATATTTCATTATAATTGTATGTGATAGGAGAACCCTGCTAAAATTAGATTTTATCACTTTTATTTATTTTTGTTATATTTTTATGATATACTATTTATTTTGTAATTTTCATTTTCAACACAATTTTAAATGTATTTTTTTCTTTCCATTGGCTAGTTGACTGAAATTGAGTACAATCATATATTTATATAAATTATTTTCTGATGTGTTAGTTTGCTATGTATAATTTAGCATACTTGGAAATTTGTTTCTATAACAAAGTTGAAAGTTTTGTCCTAATCTAATATTAAGAGTTTTATGTGTATCAGTTCTGTAATAAGTAATTCTGAACACCAGTGACGGAGTATCTGTTCTTCTAGGGTATGGAATTTAACAAGAATCATTTGCCCAAGGGGCTTACAGTGGATTTATGTGTGTGTGTGTGTGTGGACCTAGTGTAGTGTAAGAGTTATTGTGGTAGATCAACAGAGACCAAAGAACTATGGGAACATAGTGGAGAGGCATTTAGGTTAGCCTGGGGGGCCAAATCAGGATTCCAGGAAGAGCTGCTGCTTGGAGCAGGTCCTCAAGAGTGATGAGTTAATCAGGAGAGTGAAGCTGAGCAGGACTTTTGTTGACACAGAGAGCCCCTAGAGCAAAGGTAAAGTGGTGGGGACTTCAGGGAAATAAGAAGAGACTGAATGTATGGGTAGTATGGAGTAGAAAGGAATTCAGACACCGCTGGAATTGCTTCGTTTTATATATAACCAGTTCAGACTCTGATATTTGAAGACAGAGACCTAAGACAAATCTTGAGCGTGTGATTTCAATAAACATGGAAAGGAGCATTTTTATGTTATGGAGTAATCCTTTATTATTTTTGTGCAATAAATAAATCTTCCTAAAAATGTGAAATTAGAAGAAACTTTTATTTTTTTATTTATATTTATTTATTTGTTTGTTTGTTTGTTTTGTAGATGGACACAATACCTTTATTTTTATTTAGTTGCTTTTATGTGGTGCTGAGGATCAAAGTCAGTGCCTCACACATACCAGGCAAGCACTTTACCACTGAGCTACAACCACAGCCCCAACTTTTTATTTTTAATTAAGCTATTGTAGCAATATTTTTATTCAAAGAAAGTGTTGTTTGTTTTTTAATGAAGTAGTTTCCTGTAACTAAACATATTCTTAGTGGATAAAGGGAACAAATTAGGGCTGGGAATATAGCTCCATTGGTAGAGTGCTTGCCTTGCATGCAGAAGGCCCTGGGTTCAATCCCTAGCAACACACACCCATACACAAAAAGGAACTATTTCACATTAACCTAGGCATCTCTGTAAACAATGTACGTATACATGCACATATATATGTATGTGTGTGTGTGTGTATATACATATATATATACACACACACACATACATATATATATATACACATACACATCATACACATATAAACATCTTTGGAGAAATAGAGCAATATTTTACATTTATAGTGTGACTTCACTGAGGAAATTTTTGCTGAAAATTTGTATTTAATTATAAACTTTATTTTAATTTAAAAATATTAAATTAATAGCAAGCCATCTACTTATTTATTGCTTTAACTTTTCTATTTAATTTAGGTGATACAGTAGTATATCAATATGGAATAGCTACAGTCATAATTGAAGCTAATGATGACCCAAATGGTATTTTTTCACTGGAGCCTATAGACAAAGCTGTGGAAGAAGGGAAGACTAATGTATTTTGGTAAGCCTATTTGGATGAGGGAATTCAAAATTGGGTAGAATGAAAAAATTATTGAGTACTGAAAACTTGAAATACTGTTAATCTTTCAAAAAGTAAAAAAATTGATCAAAAATTGAATAGTTTAAAAGTTGTTCATCTCAATGAATGGTAAACTTTGTTTATGCTGTTGCTGTTTGTCTCAACAAGAATTAGTGGTAACAAAAACACTTCAGCTGGTAAGCAGAAATTGTTCTGCTCACCCTCTTTACTTCAGTTCCATCATTTGTCAAGATTGAGAAACACAAATTTTCCAAAGTCTTCAGAAACACTTCCCAAATGACATAGTGACTACTTTTACTCTGTACTTTTGTTTTGAAAAAAAGTTTGCTAGTTATCATCAAAATATTTTTCACTTGGCCTTAGAATTTATATTCCAGTTTGGACTTTGAGACTAAGGCTTTTCAGCTGACTTTTCTGCATTATTTAAAGTTCTATCTCATCTTCCCTTGGCTGGCTTCTTCATTTAAGTGGATAGCAACCCACTAGGGTTATATTTATTTCTTACACATTCATAAAAACTAACTTTATTCAATTTGTTATATAGGATTTTGAGGCACCGAGGACATTTTGGTAATGTGTCTGTGGCTTGGCAGCTGTTCCAGAATGATTCTGTTCTGCAACATGGACAAGAATTCTATGAAACTTCAGGAACTGTTAACTTCATGGATGGAGAAGGAGCAAAACCAATAACTCTCCATGCTTTCCCAGATAAAATTCCTGAATTCAATGAATTTTATATTCTAAAGCTCATAAACATTTCAGGTGCTTTGTTTTTCCATCTCTTATTTTGCCACCAAAGTTTTATATTTTATAAATTAAGTCTAATTGATGAAGAAGTAAATTTGTCTTGATTTTCTGATTTTAAATACTTCTACCCTTCTTGGTAGAAGTATTATCTTTTTTTAATGTATTTTTTATGCTGAGGATAGATTGAGGACCTTGTGCTTGCTAAGCACATGCTCTACCAATGAGTTAAACCTTCAGCCCCAAAGTGTTGCTTTTAGTCTCATTTTATGGTGTTATTTGGGTTCAGTTTTATCTATAGAGGCTTCACTATGAAACTTGTAAATAGATTTTTTCTACATCAAATGTTATACTTTCCACAAAACATTAAAGGAAGTTAGGCAGTACAAATTCATAAGGGCTTAACGCTTGGTCTTTCTACCATAATTTAAACTATTTACTTTCCCATCACTTTTGATTTTAAGCAAAGGGATTAAACCTCTCTAGTTTATATCTTCTGTTTAGGGTTGACTTATTATTAATAAAATTATGGTGAATAAATGTTATTTGATATGTCCCTATAAATGTGGTGAAAACTACATGATAATACTATTGTTCATTGATTATGCATAAATTATTTAACTAGAAGTTCATATAATAAAAAATTTTTAAATGTTATACTGGAAAGTACTTCAACTGTCTTTTGTCATTATAAATTTTCTTACAGGTGGGTCCCCAGGTCCTGGAGGCCAACTTGCAGAAACCAACCTTCAGGTGACAGTAATGATTCCATTCAATGATGACCCTTTTGGAATTTTCATCTTGGATTCAGAGTGTTTAGAGAGAGAAGTGGCGGAAGATGTGCTCTCAGAAGATGATATGTCTTATATTACCAACTTCACCATTTTGAGGCAGCAGGGTATCTTTGGTGATGTACGAGTAGGCTGGGAAATCGTGTCCAGTGAATTCATGTCTGGTTTGCCCCCAATGATAGATTTTTTACTGGTTGGCATTTTCCCTAGCACTGTGCATTCACAACCACACATGCGGCGTCACCATACTGGAACAGATGCTTTGTATTTCAGTGGACTAGAAGGTGCATTTGGGACTGTTAATGCAAAATACCACCCCTCCAGGAATAACACAATTGCCAACTTCACATTTTCAGCTTGGGTAATGCCTAATGCCAATACAAATGGATTTGTTATAGCAAAAGATAATGGTAATGGAAGCATCTACTATGGGGTAAAAATTCAAACAAATGAATCCCATGTGACACTTGCCCTTCATTATAAAACTTTGGGATCCAATGCTACATACATTGCCAAGACAACAGTCATGAAATATTTAGAAGAAAGTGTTTGGCTTCATCTTCTAATTATACTGGATGATGGTATAATTGAATTCTACCTGGATGGAAATGCAATGCCAAGAGGAATCAAGAGTCTGAAAGGGGAAGCCATTATTGATGGTGAGTGTCATCTTCACAAGAACTTTGGAATTTCTAGGTTCTAAAATCTTCAACTAAATTTTGATTATTTACAAAAAGCTTGCAGATATTTAAAAAATGCTTTTGTATCGCCTTATTTTCTTTTAACAAAATTATGTGCCTATCAAGACTATTATAAATTCTGCATTAAATATTTCAGAAATGTATCAAATAGTCTTTGCTCTTGAGGTATCATAAGTAGATTTTAGAAGAGGTGCAGACAGGTTATTATAATAAATTTAGAAATAGAGAACAAACTAGAAAGGAGGATCATTTATTCTTCTTGTGGGTAGTAGGAGGCAGAGAGAATGATAATTCCAGGCAGAGGAATGAGCCAAAGTGTAGAAATATGAAGCAGAGTATTGTACATGAGGATCAGCTACTTGTTCAATGTTGCTGGAAGTAGAGGGGGGTGGGCATAAGGTAAAAAGGAATCAGGAGAAAAATATCACATTAAAATGATTACACTGTTCATAGTATCAGGAGGTAAATTGATGAATTGATGTATTTTGAAGAGATAATCTTTGTTGGCTTTAAGACAAACCATGTACTGTTTCCATAAGAAACTCATCTGTGTGTGTGTGTATATATACACATATTGGTTTTATCTATTATATCACTAATTCACTCCATTTTATGATTTGATTCTATTTTAAGTGAAAATGTAGAGCAGAGCTTATATGGTTATAGCTTTGTAGAATATTTTCCCTCTGAATCTCCAACATTGGATATTAAGTTATGCAGTTTTTCCAGCATAAAAAACATAGGCAAAATAAACATCACGCACATATCTACCAATTTCTACCCAAGGACTGTGCTTAGGAGTACTCTGTGGCATTAAATTATTTACTTTCTGATTGTGTGAAGATACACTTTTATCTATTAACCTTGATTCCTTTAGTGAAAGTAAAAATGGAAAATATTGGAGACTGTGAAACATGGTATTTCTTTCCTTTGTTTGGCCTCCTGCAAAGAACTTATGTGATTTTTGAATGTGTCACTTGGAAAGAAAAATTTAAAAGCACATATGTATTTATTTTTAAAGTTATCAATGAAATATAGTATATATTACAGAATATATTAAAGTGCCTAAGTGAGTCAGCACATAGAAGCCCAAGGAAGCAGTTGAGTTGCCCTACTTACTCACCCACAACCACAAGAAGGAGCCAAGCAACCTTTCTTAAGTGGCTGGGCCCATTGAGGCACCCAGGAAGCAACTGAGCAGCCCCCATCAATCCTCCAGTGGCCTCAAGAAGCAGTTGAGTAGCCTCTTTTCAGACTTTCAGACCACTGAGGCCCAGAAAAGCAGAGGCTCAGCCCTATTCACCCATCATTGTCCTTAGGGAGCCCAAGTAAACAAAATCAGAGATGAAAAAAGAGACATTTCATTTAATAACAAGGAAATACAAATAATTATTATGAGCTATTATGAATTACTATATGCAAAAAATCTAGAAACCTAGAAGAAGCAGATTAATTTATGTACACATATAACCTACTAAAATTGAATCAAGAGATCACAGAAGATGTGAACAGACCAATAATAGCAAGAAACAGGATTAAATCAGCAATAAAAATTCTTCCAAAAAGAAGACCAGGACCAGATGGCCTTAGTAATGAAGTTTACCAAACTTTTAAAAAATAAATAATGCCAATTCTTCCTAAGCTATTCCAAAGAAGTGAAAAGGAGAGAATGTTTCAGAGCTAATTTTTTTTAAAATATTGTTGTAGATGGACACAATATATTTATTTATTTATTTTTACGTGGTGCTGAGGATCGAACCCAGTGCCTCACGCATGCAAGGCAAGTGCTTTACCACTGAGCTACAATCCCAGCCCCCAGAGCTCATTTTTGAGGTCAGCATTGTCCTGACACCAAAGCTAACAAGAACATACACAAAAAGAAAAGCACAGGTCAATATCTCTGATGAACGTAGGTACAAAAATCCTCAAAAAAAAAAAAATACTAGCAAAATTGAATCCAGCAGCACATAAAAAAGATCATACACATGATCAAATGGGATTTATTGCTAGGAAATAAGGATGGTTCAAAAAATGCAAATTAATAAATGTCAAACAACAACAAAATGAGGGATTAAAAACTGTATGGTCATCTCAATTGATAGAGCAAAAGCATTCCATAAAAACAATCAACATAAGAGAAGAGGCAACCTATGGGATGGGAGAAAATATCTGCAAACAAGGAAATATTCATTCAACAAGGGGTTAGTTTTTGTAATATTTAAGGGATTCAGACAACTCTATAGCAACCCCTCCCAAATAATCAAATTAAAACTTAGTCAAATTACCTAAATAGACATTTCTCAAGATAGATTATATGAATTATACCAAATATATGAAAATAATGTTCAATATCACTAATTATCAGGGAAATGCAAATCACAACTACAATGAGATATTTCACTCACTTAGAATGGTTACTATAATCAAAAGGACAAAAAATACAAATGTTGGTAAGGATGTGGAGAAGGAGGATCTTTTGTACACTGTTGGTAGGAATGTGGATTAGTACAGACATGTGGAAAACAGTATGGAGGTTCCTAAGAAAACTATAAATAGAACTACCATATGAACTTGCAATTGCATTATTGGGTATATACCCAAGGGAATTGAACCTAATATATCTAAGCAACATGTTTGTTGATACACTGTTCATAGTAGCCAGTTTGTGGAATCATCTAAGTGTCTAACAGATGAATGGATGAGAAAAAATATATATACACAATGGATATTATTCAGCCATAAAAAGAATGAAATTCTGTTATATGCTAACATGGATGGAACTAGAGGACATTATATTAAGAGAAGTAAATCAGGCACAGGAAGACAAATATCACATGTTCTTACTTAAATGTGAAAGTTAAAAAGTTAATCTCATAAAAGTAGAAAATAGAATAGTGGTTGCCAGAAGCTGGGAAGGAAGTAGGGGAGAAGGTTGATTAATAGGTATAGGGATGTAGAATAACTTCTAATTTTACATAGCACATTGGGTTAACTATGGCTGACAACAATTAATTGAATATTTCAAAATAACTAGTAGAGAGAATTTTGCATGTTCCTAATAAGAAAAATGATATCTGAGGTGATACACCTATTGCCTTGATCTGATCATTGCACATTGTACATATGTATTGAAATGTCAGATTGCACCCTATGTGTTTACACATATTAATTTAAAGGAAGGCATATTAAGAGTATATAAATGGTAAATATTGTAAGTACAGATAGATGAACTATAAAACTTGAAAGTCATTCATTTCTGTATGTACATAATGTAACCAGCCTTCACATCAAGAAACAGAGCATTCTAGAAGTAACCTGTGGTTCTTTTCTAGTTAGTAACTTACCACCCTGCCCACCTAAGATTGGTATTTTTAAGAGCATTAAGATTAGCTTTTCCTGTATTAAAATTTGGGTAAATAGAACTGAATGTCTGACTTCTTTTGCTCAGCATTGTTTTTGAGGTTCATCCATATTTTTGCCTATTTTGCATATCTCATGCTCATTTTTATGTAGTATTCCATTGTGTAATTAGAACAGTATTTATTCATGCTACTTTTTATTTCTGTTTGGGTTGTTTCCAGTTTTTGGCTATTACATGAAGCACTTCTCTTGAATACTCTTATACATGTTTTTGGATGAACTTATCTGTGCTGTCTATTCCTGGGGATGGAATGATTGTTGAATCACAGTGTGTGTGTGTGTGTGTGTGTGTGTGTGTGTTTATTCAGTTTTAGTAGATAAAACCTAGCAGTTTTAGCAGTTTTCCAAAGGAGTTGAACCTATTTATATTCTCACGTCTGGTATATCAAAGTTCCATTTTGCCAATGCTTGGCTTATTTTATCTTTAGAAAACCATTTTGGAAGGTTTGCAGTGGTTTCAAAAATTTGTATTTTTAAAGAGATAATTGTATGGTCAATATAGAAATATAGAAAAATTTAAAAGTACACATATCAAACAAAAAATAACAATTATTCTCATTACCATAATTGTAAGATCACCACTATAAACACTAAGTGTATTGTTGAAATTTTTATATCCATAAAATATATATCTCACCATTTTTTCCTTCCTTGTCAAAGTAATATATATGCATTTCACAAAATTTGAAAAGCACAGAATAATATTAAGAGTCAAGGTGAAAATTATCATGTTCTCTCCATTCTGAAGGGCTCATTATAACATTGAAGTGTCTTTATAACTTTTTTATTTTGGATGATTTAGCATTTTAGCTTAAATAAGTTGATACTAAAATTAGAGTAATATTGATGATGTTTGTTCCAGAGAATTAGTCATAGAAACAAAGCATTTAGAATGCCTCAAATTTGTGTAGTGTTTTAAACATACATGCATGATTATGTGTACATGTATGTATATAGTTATTTTTATATCCTGAAATGGTTTTATACAGACTGACAGAATTACTTATAGGGACATCATTTAATTTGAAGATAGTTGCCAATTCCTTTGGTATAATATATCATTAATTCCAGTTATTGCTTTACAGATTCATTATTTATCATAGTAGAAGATAACCTTAATTTGATTGTATATCAGTTAAAGTTTTACAGATCAAAAATATCTTTCAATAAGATTAGATCACTTTCTGAATCAAGTTGCAATTTAGGACATTACAGTTGATATGTAGCATTTCAACCTGTGTCTCATTTCAGGTCCTGGAATATTGAGAATTGGGGCAGGAATGAATGGCAATGACCGGTTCACAGGCCTGATGCAGGATGTGAGGTCCTATGAGCGGAAACTGAACCTTGAAGAAATTTATGAACTTCATGCAATGCCTGCAAAGAATGATTTACATCCCATTTCTGGATATGTGGCATTCAGACAGGGAGAAACTAACAAATCATTCATTGTTTCTGCAAGAGATGACAATGAAGAGGAAGGAGAAGAGTTATTCATTCTTAAACTGGTCTCTGTATATGGAGGAGCTCACATTTCCGAAGAAAATACTACAGCAAGATTAATCATACAGAAGAGTGACAATGCCAATGGCTTGTTTGGTTTCACAGGAGCTTGTATACCAGAGGTAAACAGGGAGCCTGGAGAATTTTGGAATTAAAAGATTTTATTGTGGGTGGGATTGTTCAGGTCTTTGATTTGTTGTTTCTTTCATTTGGTAAGATTGCCCAAGTATCTATTAAGTCCAGAAGGATGTGGTAGAGCTGGTGCTTACAAATATAAATTACAGCTCCTGCCCTTATAAGTTCACAGTTTGATTAGCTTAATGAGTTGATAGAAGTAAACAAGAGAGCAAGTAAGTCTTAGCAATTATCTTTAAAGTTACTGCATTTTGAAAATGCATGATCATATTCCACACATAATTTACTTTTGGCTACTGTTTGCATACTGTATAAGTAAATGAAATAATGTACATTGAAAGCATGTATATATAATTGTTAATGAAATTTTATTCAAATATGCTTGAGGTTTTTTTTCCCCTTATGTGAAGCATACTTCAGTTGTTACAACATTCTTCAGTGTTGTATGTAAATGCCTTTCTTGCCAACCTTTCTTGGCCAGCTTAATTCATTAAGCAGTTTTACTGTGCGTATCAGTTCTTTCCATGTTTTCAAAGATTAGTAATCATCTTGGTTTCCCATTCTGTAATGTGAGAGCTCATGAAACTGCTTCACAGGTGTTTTGTGTGACAGCAACAGCTCAATATCCATGGAAGTTGCCAAGAAACAGGAGAACATTGCCCTTTGCAAGTTGATTCTAATAGATGTAGAAGAATATCTATGTAAATTGAAACGATTAAGAAAAATAGGAATGAATAGGATTTGAAAAAATTATCTAAGTCAAAGGCATCATTGTAGCTTAAGCAGGAATGCCTGGCTCTCTGGAATATCACGTAGTCCCTTTAGCTCTGTTGTTTGGTAATATCATAAGAGATCTTCAAATGGTGGTCTTTTTTTTTTTTGTATATATCAGAAATAGAAAACCTCTTACCTAGAGAGGACAAACATCATACAAATCTACAACTTAAAAGAGAAATATGTTCATCTACAGTGAAACTGCTTTACATGGATATTCAGCCATCAAAGAACTTTTATATATTAGATTTTAGGTAACTTTCTGAAATTCCATAATGCAAGTATGGCACATATTAGTTATTGGTTTTTCTATAGGGTTGGAAATTGACATTTTCAGGCATGAGAAATAGCTAACCCAAGTTGAATTAAGTGAGAAATGATCAAGTTTTAAGCCTGATTTGGAGCTTTATTATTACTAGTGCTGAATGGATATTAATTTTCCCTTTTGCTTCTCAGATACAGTAGGAAGAACTGGTATTTGAACCTCCCTGTATCTTGTGATTGTAAGCTGCTTTCTCCCTATGACATTAATATCATTATCTCTATTTTTAAAAATACAGATGACTCTTCTCAGGTTATGAGAACCATTGGTATGCCACATGAGGTCAGGTCCCTTTCAAGATCTGGCCCCAGCCCATGCTTCTGCCCTCGTGTTGTTCTCTCCTTTGGTTTCTGTCTGACTGTGTGGCTTCACTTCCATCCTAGGGGCATTAGTGGTCTCTCTTCACAACACTGTTTTTCCACATCTTCATGTTTAGTCATTCAAGCCTCAGCTCCAAAAACATCTCTTATGTGAACACCTTATTTAAAGTAACTGATCTATTTTCCTGCCTTGTAACTCTTTATCCATCCACATTCATAATTTTTTTCATAGCATAGATCACATCCTCATATTCCTTCTGTTATTTTTAAATCTTCTTATTTACTGGTTCTCCCCCTCCACCACAAAAATGAAAGGTCTTTGAGTGCAATAAGGTGGTGTTGTTCATTGTTGTATCTGTACCATCAAGAATGCATAATGGTAGATACTCAATAAATCTTTGTTGGAACTTATGAATATATTTTAATATTAAAACAGGAAAAGACATAGGGCAATTCAGATTTCAAACGTATTTAGACTAAACTTGTCTGATGGAAAAAATACATAACAGATTTTTAAAACCTGCCATTATAGTTAAGTTTTCAATGCTGTCTTGTCTCACAAATTTCGTTGATAGATTGTGGTGGTATTGGTTTAGTTATCTAGGTAGGGAGCTATATTCCTGTTGACCTCTGAACTTGAACATGACTAGCCAAGCCTTTCATTGCAGAAGAGAGAAGTTTCCTCCACAGACCATAGTACCCAAACTAAAGTTCTGGAAAGAACAAGAAAGCACAATTGGTTGTTTTCCAAGCTAATGGAGTGGACATTGACTGTGTCCATATTAGAAAGAAATATATAAATGGTTAATATAGGAAAATTATTGTTAACTTCCAGGAAGATTATATAGAATTTTCATTCTTAAAAATGATAATAGAAATAGAAAACTCCTACTTTCATCTCTGTGATTTGAGGTAGGAATCCTCAAGTATTTTCAATATCATCATAAACAACATTAATATTTTTTGGTTGCTTACTGAAGTCATTCTCAAAGTGACTCCTGGAGTCCATTACCAAGGAACCCTGGAGTTTTCTGAGGTCCTTTCTAGGGGCTCCACAAAGTCAAACTTAACTTTGTAAAACATACTAAGATTTATTTTTCTTTTTTCATTTCATTGATTTTTTGTAAGTAGCTTCTAGTGCTTTTACACAAATCAAGGTTGTGGTGCCACATTGTACCAGTTATTCACCATGCATAATTTAAAAAGTGCAAATTTCATGAAATAAGGAGTACAAATGAAGTAATTCTGCTTTACTATCAGTACGTCATACTTGTCTTGAAGAAAAGTGCTTATACCGATTTTGAATCATGAGTTGAACTAGCTTCTGTTTTCATGGAACACCAGTTTCACTTAAAATGACTGACATTTAGTTATTCAGACTTGGGTATTTGGCAGACATTCATGAAAATAAGCAGAGTGAGCTATTGATTACAAGAAAAACAACTGACAGTTCTTGCTGATGATAAGAAAAATTCAATTTCAAATGAAATTTTGAATTTTGTAGCATTTTTATCTGCCAAAGTGAGCTTGACTGTTTCCCATTACTTAAACTCTTCAGGTAAGATTGACAGTGATATTAACCATTGTATGATGAAATGTGTCAACAAATGGAAGATCTGTATAATTCAGTAAACCAGTATTTTCCTAATTGTTGCATATTATTATAAAATAATACATGTATAAGAGATTGATTCAAAGTGCAAGGTAGGCCAGTGTATCTTAATGTAATAAAATATGCTCAAACATGGCAACTAAATGCTGAGAATTTCTGTTTGTCAAATTTGGTATAATATTGCAGAAAAATACAATCATCTGAAAAGACTTCAAATCTTCATTCTTTTCCAGTTATGTATCTAGATAGGGCAGGATTGTCTTTATATACTTCAAGCAAAATAACAGAGAGCAACAAATTGATGTAAGAATCCAGCTGTTTTTTAGCTGGGCGCGGTGGCGTGAGCCTGTAATCCCAGCACTTAGGGAGGCTGAGACAGGAGAATTGCGAGTTCAAAGCGAGCCTCAGCAAAGGTGAGGCACTAAGCAACTCAGTGAGACCTTGTCTCTACATAAAACACAAAATAAGGATGGGATGTGGCTCAGTGGTGGAGTACCCCTGAGTTCAATCTCCAGTACCAAAAAAAAAGAATCCAGCTGTTTTCTGTTAAGATCAACAAAGAGACTTGTACAAATGTAAAACAGTGTGGCCTTATCACCATTTTTAAAAAAATACAGTTACTCAGAATGGATTTATATTTTGAAGTGTATTATTAATCAATATTTAATTTGTTCCACTTTGCATTTGTCATATGATAAATATCAACAGACTTGAACAGTATAGGCAAAGCTCCCTTAGGGCTCTCAGTAATTTTATGACGGTTCAGGGGTCCTTAAATGAAAATATTTGAGAACTGGGTTTACTTTATGCATGGGATTATCTTCACTCTAACTTTATGGACACTTACTTAGTTTTCACAGTTAAAAACTACTGTCATTTTCATAAATTCTTCTCTGTCGTATTGTTGCAATGACATTCAAAATTGAACGTTCCCCGCCTTCTGATCCCTTCAAATTTTCTGAAGGCAACAAAGATCTTTCAAAAATACTTCTCTGACCTATGTTATATACTATGTTATAAAAGCTATGTTTTTAAGTGCCTGCCATATGTTATGTGAATAGATTCCTTTAGAAATAAGTGATTATCAATATAATCTGATATCACAGATCATCACCCAAGCATGAAACAAAATTAAAAATTAATTGGGTTTGTAATTGTCTAGCACTAATCTTCTGTTCAATGCAGAAGGGCAATTCATGGCTCAGAATACTGCATTATATTTTTTGGAGTAAATAGACTTTAAAAACTGTTCTTATTGATTACCTTTATTAATACTTTCCTGTTGATCTGAAGATTTGGCAAATTCCTGAGTTGAAGGAGGAAACAGTAGTGAGGACTGTTGTTTCTAGTGTGAAATTTGTGAGAATGGTTATGAAGAGTAGTGTGGATCTTATACCTTTTCATACACTGGTCTAAATGTTTGTACCATGATTCTAAAGCCAATTAGATGAATATTTAAACATTAGAGAATACTTTCAGTTACTGAATTAGATGAATGTTAATATAAGAAAATACTTTCAGGTTTTAATTTTGTCTTAATCTTTTTACATATTTATTTTATTTATTTATTTTTATGTGGTGCTGAGGATCAAACCCAGTGCCTCACACGTGCTAGGCAAATACTCTACCACTGAGCCACAACCCCAGCCCCTTGTCTTAATCATATTCATATTAATAATTATATTGTGTAATCTCGTGTTTCTTGAGGTGTTGTCCATGGAAGACCTTAGGCAGAAGTATCTAATGCATACCACTGGAAAACCTCTCTAATTCAGGATCCCATTTCTGGATCAACATATCTGGTTGGGGAAGGGAGAAAGCAAAATATGGAGTAAAAAATCTTTCTTGATGAAAAATTTCATATACATATAAAAATAGAAGAGAGAGAATTATCAATCCAGTGTGCCTATCACCCAGTTTCAGTAATTATCAGCTTTTTGCCTATCTTGTTTCATCTGAAATATTTTTAAAAGCAAACCTTAAGTATTATGTTCTTTCTCTGTAAGTTCATAAGAATTAAAGGTAGATTTTTACTAAGCATTCTAGGTGATTTTTTTCTAATGGACCCTTGACATTTAGAGAATCTTCTGTAGTTGGAAATTTATAAAGCTTGCTTTATTGAATATAGTATTAGACTGTTAAATTTTCTCTATAGTTTTGATGTGTAGCTTATGTTTATACATAATTTTATTGCATAAGGATAACTGAAAACATTCAGGAAGTTGCACATTTTGATGATGCTTTTACTAACTGAAAAATGTACTGTGAGTCTTGTAAACAAAAAGCTCTTCTCTTAGTCCTGGCTGCTGCATGGTAATGCTCTGACTTGGTAAAATTTAAGTCGAGGATTGAAAGGGTTGAATATTTATATACTTAGATTAATGATTTATCAATTTAACTCATTCAAAATATTCATTCTCATAAAAATTTGGGATGAGAAAAACGGAGAAAATCCATTGTCATTATAATGATAATTGAAATACATGGGACTCAGTTTGCCTTTTCTATTTCCTTATAAAGTGAGATACTGTTTTCATGTAGCTTTTTATTATGCATGTATGTCTGTATTTTAAGGGGCAATAAATCTCCACAAAGTCCATGAAAGATTATGGTCCTCCTTTAAGAAGAGACTAAGAATGCTTGATAAGTGGTAGAATGAAGACACTCAGGAGCCTGACATTAAAGCCATACACTTTCTACCAGACATTTGCTCAGTTTCTATTTTGCCAGTATGAAAATGCAGATGCAAAATCTTAAGTGGAAATTAAACTGGATGCTGTATTGAATGTCTGGGTCTTTTTGCTACTTCTTCCTTTTCTCTCCAACCTGTTAAGGTTGGAGGGCCTCACCCAGAGAACAGTTCATTCTAACATGATGTGATAGATGAGTCCCTATAAACCATCTTGCTATGCCAGATTACATAGTGAGAAGCATTGAGCTTATGAGAAAGATGAAGTTAGGAGAACACTACTCAAAAACTTGGTCAGTGACATTTAAAAAGAAAGGGACCTAATTAAAACATTGTATACATTAAATGTTTAGTTCTTCCATATGATAGTAAATGCAGCATATTACCTTGAAAATGACCGTATGTTTACTTGTAGAAGTGAGCATTGGAAGGATTTCAGTTTGTGTGCTTTGTAAAGCGAAGGAAGGAAAGTTATCTAAAGCTGGAGGAAAAGTTGTAACCCTAGAAGTAGAGAAGTGTGGCTAGCAGCACACGTGGTGAACTGAGGCAGATGGCAGATGTTGGAGGTGTGTGTTCTAGCATCACTTGTTTTGGGTGGGTAGTTTCCTGTGTTCACCATATTTTTATAGATGAAATCACACTTAAAAGCACATGCAAGGGGCTGGGACTGTGGCTCAGCGGTAGAGCGCTTGCCTCGCATGCGTGAGGCCCTGGGTTCGATCCTCAGCACCATATACAAAGCAATAAAATAAAGACATTGTATCCATCCACAACTAAAAAAATATTTTAAAAAAAAAAAGCACATGCAAAACTCAGGTTGTTCTCAAATGGTTCTATAACATACCAATTGCATTGAGACAATTTCATGATTTCAAAACATGCATTTTAGCAGAATTGAATGTACTTGGTCCTCTTTTTTTCCTATCTATACTTCCTTTATTATCTCAACCAGTCTTTAAATCTCATTTCTAAAATTATGTATACCATTTGTACATGGCCTTAAATACATTTATATATTGACTTCCAAATTTGTGACATCAAGCCTGGCTTCTCTCTAATATTCCAAACTCATTTCTCCAGCTGTCAACTTGACACATCTCTTGGATATTTTTTTAAAAATATTTTCTTAGTTGTCCATAGATCTTTATTTAATTTATTTATTTATATGCAGTGCTGATAATTGAACTCAGTGCCTCACACATGCTAGGCAAGCACTCTACCACTGAGCCACAACCCCAACCCTCTTGGATATTTTAATAGATATTTCAAACTGGATGTGTTTGAAACTAAACTTTTGATCTTTACCCAAACCTTGTGAGGATGGGAGAGAAAAATCTCAAGCCTGCTTCACAGATGACTCATGTGTTAGTATTGCTGAATTTGGGCTGCTGCCTATCTATTGCCTATTCAGGGTAAAAGATAGAGGGCAGGGATATTAACTGCCCACTTGACCATTCATCCTATGTGGAGGGAGAATTGGCCTGAAGTATGAAGGCCATGCATCCATGAGCAGTGCTGGTGGAGTCACTGATGGCCAGGGGCTTGAAAGAATCAAGAGTAGGCTGGAGACCAGAATATTTGGGGCAGAGGCATATAAATAAACACTTGAAACCAGCACTAACTAAAGGGAGGGAGCCTTTTTTTGAGAGGATCTCAATAGTCAGGAAGCCAGGGTGAAGTTTGATTGCACATTGTTTAGACTCTTCTGTTACCCTAGTGACATTAACAGCAAAATGGCAGGGGTGAAGGTTGTGCATGGGTGTGACAGCATGAGCTCCCTCTTACCAAGACTGATCCACAAACCATTGCTCCTGCATGTCCAAACAGCAAGCAGCAGAGACCAAAGCCAAGTACTTTCAGTGAAAGTACCAGTGATTCACTGGTAGATTGATCCCAACCAGACTCTGTCATTCCAGAGGGTGTAGCAATTCATTCTTTTGGGGATTAATACTTTTAGCTAATGGCTTTGCCTTCCTATCATCCCTGCCAGCGCCATCATCTGAAGGCTTAATAAACAGCTGCTTTAGTCACCTGCATTGCATGGCCTCAAAGAGATTTACATTATGTGGAGGAGGAGTGGCCATGCACACCATCATAGGATTCACTGGCCTTATGATGTATTCTCTCACCTGAGGATACTTGTCTAACACAGCCTAATGCCCTGTTGAAGACTCAGCCAAGTTGCCACCTTAGGGACAGCTTCTTGTGGGGTTGGGTTTTGTGCTCCGGAATGCAGTGCTTATTTAGTGGCTGATACCTGGTTCTGTGACCTCAGTAATTGAGCAACAGGCTTAGGAAGCAAGAGGTAGGAATGACTCCTGGTGACCCACTGCCTGAAGTGTTTCTGCTCCCATGCTTTAAACTCCAATGTATTAGCAGGGCTGCTTCTGGCAGTGGGACCGGGGATGGAACATGCCTGCCAGGAGGTTGAATAACTACTGTTTTTGGGGGGGCTTTTCATGCCAGGGGACAAGCAGGGAAATAAAGAAGTGACAATATTGACCCAGATGTGCTTGATCCTGTTTACCATGGAGGCACTAAGGTTACAGCTGCTTAGTGAAACACAAAGGTTTTGCTGGAATATCTCCTGGTGATTCCATGCTCACTGATAGCTGTTTTGATTATTACCTGTTGGTAGACAAATTCCAAATCTGTTTTCTCCAGCCCTAACATCAGCCCTGAAGTGACTCATTCTCATGCCAGTTAGAGATGTTTATGATTTATGCGAAAACCAGAGAATGACGTTCTACATATAAGGACTTGTATTTTTTTGCTTGTGGTACTGGAGATTGAACCTAGGATGTTCTACCACTGAGCTACTTCTCCAGCCCTTTTTAGTTTGAAACAGAGTCTCACTCATTTCCTGACACTGGCCTTGAACTTGAGATCTGCCTGCCTCAGCTTCTCCAGTGACTGGGACTACAGGCAGCTAAGACTTGAATTTTTCTCTCTTCAGTTTTCATTCTTTTTTTCTCTAAATTACATATTTGCTAATATAAAACTAAAACTGAACTGAGAGCCTGAGAATTTGAGGGTATGAAGACTTATTTTTTAAAATATTGGAATTTCTTGCTCCATATAATTTAAACTGGTCTTAAAATTTTTAGATCAAAATATTACCTTCTTGAAAAATACACGTTTTATACTTGTGTATATGTATGACAAAAATATTAAAAAGATATTAAGCATGACATCAAATGTCCTTTTTGATCTGACTGTTGTCTCTGCATTAGGCATTCCCTGAGGTGCTCCATTTGGTATTTTATATCATTTCCAGAATGACTCCACCAGATATGCTCTATTGCTTCTTCTGTCAGTAAAGTTCTCCCTTGTGTCATGTTCCATCCTCTACCCCTCAACCATTGCCCCCTGTAGTCTATCTGTGCTGAAAACATCAATAAATTCCAAGTTTGTCTTTCTCCTTAGGCTTATATTTATCCAGAGAAAGGATTATGCATTTTTTGAAAGAAAAAAACCCTTTGTAAACGTGGTGTCTATCATGGCACACAGGAGACTGAATGAGAGATGCATATACAGTTCAGAGATTATGATTCATTTGCTTTATTTATCTGTATGAAGGAATGGGAGAAAACAAATGATTGTAAATAACTTCTTAGCAGTCAAAAATATACCTGGAAGAAAGTAGAGGCCTCCTAGTTCCTTTTAGAGAAGTGGAAAGTTGTAAGTTCAGGTTAAAGAGGAGAAGGATTTCATGAAAGGATTTTAATTTTATCACTGATTTTAATAGATATATTTGTAATGTATATCAATAATTTATGTTTCATTTCAGATTGCAGAGGAGGGATCTACCATTTCTTGTGTGGTGGAGCGAACCAGGGGAGCTCTGGATTATGTGCATGTTTTTTACACCATCTCACAGATCGAATCTAATGGCATTAATTACCTTGTTGATGATTTTGCTAATGCCAGTGGAACTATCACATTCCTTCCTTGGCAGAGATCTGAGGTAAACCCTGCCGCCTTTGTTTCTTTGAAAGCCTACAAGAAAGGTTTTTCTGCTGTGTTTGTTCTATAATTTTGTTGCAGCTTCTTTCTATTTAAGCAATTTAAAATATTTAGGAGATGAGATGTATATCATGACATATATATTCTAGTGTTCAGGCAAAGCAGAGTTAAGAATTTTGAATAATATATGCTCTAGTTTTATTTATTCTTTAATCCCAATATAATGAGAGTGGTATAGCTTGAGAGTATATCATTGTATTTTGTTATTACTGATACAGAGAAACCATTCAGTTCTTAATGGCACTCTTTCAATCAGCCAATGAGAAATTCTTGTAACTGTAATGTCATTTTATTTGCATTAAATTTGGAGAAATGAGATACTTGTTTTGTGCTTCAAAGGTGCAAGTTACTTCCAGTTTCATTAAAATAGTCCCACTGCTGAATAGGTGTTCCATAAATAAATGATACTTCCTACAGTGAAACTGGAATGAAATTTCCTCCTGTATCAGAATTTTAAATACTCGTTTAGCTTGTAATGTTAGAATATTCATATCAGTATAATTTTTTCCATTAAGATATAAATAGCTTATATGTCACCAGGGATACAGACAAATAACTTAAAGCTTATAACTAATAAATAGTCTGAGGAAAGTTTGAGGGACTTAAGAAATTAATTGAATAAAAAAATTAGGTTGAGAGAAGATTCAAACATTTTTAAAATTTAAAAACATAAAGCAGAACAATGGTCAAATTTATATAATTTGGGGAAAAAAATTAAATGGTTTATAATGTAAGTTTCCTATTGTCTGCAAATAGGTCTGTAATAAAGACTTTACTAATCTTTGGTAAAATGAGGATACCTAGGAAATTTTCATATGGCTAACATGATTTGATTTGCAGGATGATATTTTATTCTGGTTTTTTTTCTTTTTTTTCTTTTTTTTGGTACTAGGGATTGAGCAGCATCCCTAGTTCCCCCTTTTTTATTTTTTATTTTTTTATTTTTTGGTACTGGAGGTTAAACTCAGGGGCACTCAACTACTGAGCCACATCCCCAGCCCTATTTTGTGTTTTATGTAGAGACAGGGTCTCACTGAGTTGCTTAAGACTCACCGTTGCTGAAGCTGGCTTTGAACTCGCGATTCTCCTGTCTCAGCCTCCCTAAGTGCTGGAATTACAGGCTTGTGCCGCTGCACCTGGCTTATTTTTTTATTTTTTAAGACCATGTCTAACTAAGTTACTTAGGGTCTTGCTAAACTGCTGAGGCTGTGTTTGAATTTGTGATACTCCTGCTTCAGCCTCTCAAGCCTCTGGGATTATAGGTGTGCACCACTGTGACCAGCAAAGTGTTCTTTCTTTATGAAATATGATAGAATGTGGTAACTTTTTTTAAAAATAAGATTTTTTTAACTTTTATTTTTATTTATTTTTTTATTTTGTATGTGGTGCTGAGGATTGAACCCAGTGCCTCATGTGTATGAGGCAAGCGCTCTACAACTGAGCCACAACCCTAGCCTCAATATTGGTAACTTTTTAATGCTCCTATTTGGCAAAACAGACTTGATACCCCAGATTTTCTTATGGAAAATTTACCAACTACGTCAGATGTGATGGTTCACATCTATAATCCAGGTGACTTGGGAGGCTGAGGCAGAAGTATCAGAAGTTTGAGACCAGCTTGGGGACTTAGCAAGACACTGTTTCAAAATAAAGAAACAAAGCTGTAGCTCAGTGTTTTTGTGTGCCCCTGTGTTCAGTCCACAGTAATGGGGAAAAATTTTACCAATTATGAGATAAAAATACAATTGGGAACCATTGTTTTATAACATTCATATACAATTTGGAAGAGTTAAAAAGTAAATCACATTTGCTAAGTAAAAAATTATCAATGTTTTAGTCAAGGATTATTTAAATATTATCTTTTATACTTTTAAAATTTCTTTTCTCCTGAAGGGAATAACAACATGATTCAAGAATAATGATGTGACGTATGTAATAAATGTCATTTTAGACTGCTTTTTAGGACATATTGGTTATGCCTTCTAGTACTGTAATCATAAAAATATGATTTAAATGAGATTAAAAACCAAATTTAGATTTTATCTCAGACCTACTGAATCAAAATCTCTAGATAAACATTTTTATAAACAAGTTGTCTGGGTGCTTTGAGGCCAGTGGTCAGTGATTTGGAGACTGTGTTTGGACTTGATTTGTTCTCAGACGGTTGCTCCTCTACTTTCTGGGAGATAGCAGAAAGTTGCCCTTCACGCCTCCTCTTTCCTCAGTCCTCACCTATTACTAGTCAGATCTCAAATCCAGCTATTTTCCTTGTCTTTTCTTACTGTATTGGTTCAGAATTCCATCATTTCAGGTCAGTCATTTCCTAAAGCGTCCTCATGCATCTCTTTTTGCTCTCTGTCCACGCCATCTGCATTCTGCTGTGGTGAGCCTCTTAAAGCAGAGTTCTCATTTTTGTGCATCTTCTGCTTAGGACTCTTAAGTTTAAGAATGGAATGAAGTCTAATCTCTGTGGAATGAAGTCTAAATTCTTGATGATTACATAAAATTCTTCTGTGAACCAACTCCTGGTCACTTATTGGGCCCTTTTGACTGCTCCAGACCTTATGGCCTAATTGCAGTTCCTAGTACATGCCTTTGCCAGTGTTGTGTCTTTTACTTGGAATATCCTTCCTGCTTATTTTGTTCAATTATAATAAATCCAGTAGGACTTGCTTCAAATGCTTTTTCTGTAAAATTTTTACCAGGTAGAGTTAGTTGTTTCTTTCTCACTTTGTACACAACTCTATCATGACATTTCTGCTTTACATTTTAAATGTTTTTCTATATATATTTCTCTTATAATAGATTGTAAGCTTCTTAGAGAGTGGGTCTATGTTTAACTCTGGGACACTAGATATGTCAATTAACAAAGGAAGAAGGAATTGTTTATTCATTGTAAATTTGTTGGAACATTGTTGAGTTGTGGCTACTTTTTTCATGATTTTTTTAGACTAATTGCTTCTGTAAGACTTCTAATTCTCATTGTGAATCTACTTTCTAAAATACTTATTAGTGGTATGTCAGACTTTCTTAGACTCTAGACACCTGCATGCTGCTGTGTCCTTTCTTACTACCCTACCACATGCTATCTTGTAGTTCCTTCATTAGCAAGTCTCTACCCCTAGGCTGGCAATACCAGTGACCTTGGTGTGAAGGATATGATGTGATATTGATGTAGCATATCAGTGTATCTTATGTGATATAATATTAATGCATAAATAGGATACTTTCAGACAGAAAATGTTTCTATGTAGCCCCTGCCTTAGTTTGTTCAGTTGGCTATAACAAAATATCTTAGATTGGGAAATTTAAACAACAGATTTATTGCTCAGAGCTTTGAAGCCTGGGAAGTCCAAGATCAGGGTGCCTGTAGAACTGGCGTCTGGTGAGGCTCATTCTCTGCTTCATAGCTATGGCACCTTCTCACCACATCCGTCTCTCTCTCTATATATGTGTATAAAGAGAGAGTTACATATACATGTGTATATGTATATCCACACACATATATAAACATATACACACGTTTGCTTTAATGTGTAAGCTTATGTAGAAATGTTATATTAAATAGCAATTTCAATTAAATATAATTTAACTGTTTTATTTTCCTCTGGTAAGTAGTTTCTCCATGCCTCATTGCTTAATGCCTGTGGATTTGTAAATTTATAGGTCCTGAACATATATGTTCTCGATGATGATATTCCTGAGCTTAATGAGTATTTTCGGGTGACGCTAGTTTCTGCAATTCCTGGAGATGGGAAACTAGGTTCAACTCCTACCAGTGGTGCAAGTATAGATCCTGAGAAGGAAACAACAGATATCACCGTCAAAGCTAGTGATCATCCATTTGGTAACTCACTCTGTTCTAAAGCTATTCTTTCTACGCTGAGTATACTTGGTTTTATTAAGGATTTCTTAAAGGACTTTTTGCAAATGATTGAAGTAGAACTCCTTGAGACCCTCTAACTTCTAAGCTCTTTAACTTCTAAACTGACATTTTGAGAGATGTTTATGGAAGAAAATAAAAAGAGATTTTTGAACTGAAGTAATATATTTTGGAAAGCTTTGAAGGATATTTTAAAAGTGAAAAGCATAATTCCATTAATGCCTATCAGAAGTCCTTTAATTTAAAAATCAGTATATGGTGGTATGTTAACAAATGGAAGTATTTTCTAATTTATATTTTATTAGGCTTTAAGAAGTGAAGTTATCACTGTTTATATTAATTTTGTTCTTGTGCTGGAAAGTTATAATTTCTTAATTAGGGAACTATCTTAGAAGTCTATCCTACTAAATTAAGAATATTTTTGTATTGAAAGTAATATAAATCCACATAGGAAACCTGGAAAGCTCTTCACTCTGGTTTTCATAGTTAAATTTGTTTTTAAAAAAGTGTTACAAATCCTTTAAGGTCCCACTAATCCTGTTCTACAATAGGTTCAAGAATTAATAAGAGACTTCAATCGAATAAGAGTTTGTATTTGAAAATGTATGTTTAAGAAACCCATCAGTGTTCCTTTTACTGATGTTTCTGTTGAAAACAAAACAAAACAAAACCTTTCTTTGAGTAAAGACAAGGGAAATTAGCATTTATACTTTTAACATTATGAAAGCTTATAAACATTCCATATCAAAGCATGTTCATCAAACCTTTGCTAAAATCTTTTCTATATGAGGCCCTCAGAATTTTGGCCTGGCAGTTAAAATGATTGTGCAAGATTGCTATAGATGAACAAGGAATTGTCCTATAGATGATTAGGAGAAGAATGTCCTGTTTCTTTGCCTTCTCCAGGCTTGCTGCAGTTCTCCACGGGGCTGCCTCCACAGCCTGAGGACCCAATGAGCCTGCCTGCAAGCAGCATGCCAAACATCACTGTGCAGGAAGAGGATGGAGAGGTCAGGTTATTGGTTGTCCGTGCACAAGGACTCCTGGGGAGGGTGACTGCAGAATTTAGAACAGTGTCCCTGACAGCTTTCAGTCCTGAGGACTACCAGGTACATCATTATCCTTTGAAGCTCCATTTGCCCTTGTAAAATAACTTCTTTAATAACAAAAATAGAAAAATGTAAGGACACTATACTTGGAGGACTTGGAAAGGACTTGCTGAATATACTGAACAAGGAAAATGCTGATAACCTTTTGGCCTTTTAACTTTACGCAAATTAAGATGCTTTATTGTTTTCAAACCTGACACTAAAATAGCTCTTATACTTTTTTCATATCTATACTTGTCATAGGCTTCTTTTGTCTTATTTGTTTTAATATAAGTTTGGTCATATACATTTAAAACTATATTTCTTTCTGGGTATGGTAGTGCACAGCTGTAATTCCAGTGACTCTGGAGGCTAAGGCAGGAGGATCCCAAATTTGAGGCCAGCCCAGGTAACTTAGTGAAACCTGTCTCAAAAAGAAAAAAGAAGTTTCTTAAATAATATCTTAAATCTTTTTATCTCTATCAGACAGAATCAAAATTGTAAAGAAATTGTGTCCATGTCTTTTTAATTTTAATCAATTTTCCTTCAAGGGAGAAGTAATGTGGTACTTCAGAATGCCATGAAAAAGGTGGGGATTTAGAATGGACAGAACTGGGATTTAACTTGACCTTTAAATGTGTGGCCTTGGGAGACTCAGTTTTTCCTAAGTTCAGTTTCCTTATCTGTAAAAGTGAGATGTATCAGCTAGGCAGGATCACTCTGAAGATAAATGACTATGTTGAAGCGTCTTGTACTGTACATGATGCATATGTAGTAACCCTCAGTAACCTGCCTGTTCTTATTGTTGTCAGTATTCTTACTAAGCAAATGCTTGTAATTTCTTTTGGGCAGTCTTCCTCGAGAAAGATTTTATATCCTTCCCGTTTTTGTTTTTCCAAGGATCCTTTTCTTTAAATTTCATGTAATTTTTCTTGTTTCTCACTTTCTTCCTAAAAAGACCCACACAAAGGTGCAGTGTTCAGTATATTGTGTCTGCTTTTTCCCCCAACCCCCAGAACCCTGGCTAATTGAATTCCATTAATTTTAACTACAGTCCAATTAGCTAAGTTTTTCTGGATTTCTTCTTCTTCCAACTCTCTCGTAGGTTATATTTTTTACCCCCGGCATTTATAGTGTCTTTAGGCCTATATGTAACGTCTCCCACAATACCCCTCATCTCGGCTTAATGTGTTCTCTGCATTCTCTTAAAGCTATGCTTTAGTCCTCATATCAACGGTTTTCAATTTCTAATTTGAACCTGCCACTGCCATTTGAATTATCATTTTCTTTAATAACTAAAACAAAACAAAATAAGGAGCCATCTGTCCCCATTCTTCACGATATGAGAATGCTCATGCCCTTGGAGGCATTTCTGATGATTTCCAGTATACTTAGATGCCTGTGTGTCACCTGTCATCACTTTAAATTCTTACCTTAGTCTCTGATAACCTGATAACTTCTGCTGTCACCACTTCTTACAATGTGTCAACTCTTTCTGGGCTGTGTTAGCACAAGAGTAAGATTTCTTAGGTGAGGTATGTGAGTGTGTGTGCTTATGTTAAGGGAGAGGAGGAGACCAGAGGCATCATGTATATAAGAGGAAATAATTGAATTTTCAGATATCACTGTTGTTAACCTTATTCTCATATACCAAATTACAGGTGATCTGCATTATTCAGGTGCATAGATCCAGCTGTCTGCAGTGATTTTTAACAGCTATGTAATTACTGAGTTATAGTTGTGAAAAGTATTCAAAATATGAGATCTGTGAGAGGTGGGTGTTGATGCAGGCTGGACAGTGAAGGAAGGCTTTCTGCTGATCTCTGAGGTTTATAGAGAAGAAAGATGAAGGGGCAAGAACTGCTTGAGACAGGTAAAATGGCTTGAGCAAAGGTGTCAGTGTAGGGAAGGAGCTGTCAGAAGAACTGCATGAGGGCCAGTGCTTCTGCAATGTAGAGAGCTAGGTGTAGTGATAACAGACAAGGTGCACACAGAGTGGATCATTCAGGGCCTTGTCGATTAGCTACACTTTTGGCCTGTTTTTTTCCTTAAGAAAGTGAAATAATTGAAAAGTGTTATGCATTTATAAAATATCACTAGACTGAACCATGGAGAACGGATTAGATGGCACAGATATAGGTGCAGAGAAATAAGAGAGGAGTCTGTTTTATGGAGGGAGACAAGACATGATGGCATCTTGAATCAGGCTGGTAACAAGGTAGATGAAAAGAAGAAGGTGGGCTCAGGAAAGATACCAGAGTTAAAATGGCAAGGTTTGAAGGTAATTTACTTTGAAGAATAGGGCTTCACAATTTAGTGCTATGGACAGAACTGGGTGAAACAGTTGTTAAGGAAAGATCATAAATTTGAGACTCCACAGAAATTAAGGAAAAATTTCAAATTTAAGTCTGGATAGGAGGTTGGAGATGAAATTTGGTAGGTGGAAACATATACATAGTAATAAATAATAAAAGACTAGAGAGTGATGGGCTCATTTAGAAAGTCTAAAAAGAGTCTAATGAACAATAATTTTTAAAAGTCAAAGGATAATGTTAAAATTGGCAATGAACTCTGAAAAGGATGAGGTAGGAAGGTATAAAGGAAAAGCAGAGAGACTGGTACTGTGGAATACCAGAAAAGAACATGTTCCAAAAGAAAAGTGGCCCATTGTGTAAGAGATTGGAGAGTTCAAATAAGAACATTTCCTAGAAAGGAAACAATTTCCAGTTGTATTGTTAAAAATTGTAGAATTATTCCAGTCTACTAAAATTACAGGCAAAATTACTTTCTCACTGAGATAACTATATACCTTGTAGAGGAGTTATTATTCTATTTCAACTTTTTTTGTTAATGTTTAACACTCTTTCTAGAATGTTCTTCATAGAGAAAACGATTTGTCTTGTTTTTGTCTCCCAAGCAGTTGTGCTAGCTCATACTATGTGTTAGATAAGTGTTGAAAAATTGAATAAAATGAGGGATCAAGTGAAATTGGTACTTAGTATTGTAAACAAGCTATTCTATTAACATACATTGGAAACAATTGTATCTTCCTATAGTGTCAGAATTTATTAAATAACAATTCACAAACCACATCCATGCTTATATAATTATATCAAAATAGATTCAGCTATCACGTATAACTAAAAAGAACCAATAAATTAAAATTAAACTATATCATTTTTATCAGCATTAATTCACTGAATATTCATAGTACCCAGGAGCAGGACAATCACAAGTTCTTTTATTCCATTTCAAACTTGATCAATAATATCTATAACACTCAAGTAACATATTACACCTTGCACAGTGATGTGTATGCTACAGAAAGTCTAAGAAAGGGTTAACAATGGCCTCAGGGTTCTGCAGACTACAATGAGTGCAAAGATGAGAGTAGATACAAAGGTAAAAGGGTCACTGCAGGTGCTCAGAAGAGATTCACACCCCTGGGGAACTTGTTTCAGAGCAGAGAACTGTTCAGGGCATGAAATTTATTCTGGCCATGCTCTGAATGGCAGGCAGTTTTTAAGAGGAGGACATCATGCAGGGACTTTGAGCTGAGCTGAAGCCTCAGGGACAGAGTTGAGAGTTCATCACCTGTGGACCTCATGACGCTTTCCTCACAAGGTCTGATAACATAATAAGTACACTTGCATGTGATCTGCCTACTGCTGTCTTAGGTGCTTTGCCTTTTACATGTTTCAGGTTGAGGAGGTTGCATCTGGTAAGATGGATAATTTTAGGGCTCTAGTTTCTGTGATATGGGCTTAATATGCCCCTGTGTTCCTGAGCTTCTGATTTAATTTGATAAGTTCACAGGTGATCATTTTTTTATTAGCATGATTAATTTATTTATCAGTTTGTGCCTTATGAATGTGCTGGGCAGCTGGGGGTTATTCTTCCCCATAGGTTTTATATCTAGGGATTATCTATTTGCCCAGAGAAGTTACCAAGTCATTCAGCCTTAGTACTTGAACTCAAAATGAAGTATTCATGGCAAACTGCTGCTTTATAAAATGGAGTAACTCAGAGCTAGGCGCTGCTGTTCTTTACAACATGGAGTTAATTCAGAGCAGGGCACAGCCTACTTTTCGTACTACAGTTCTTCAATTTAGCTTTAAAATCATTAATACCATCACAAATGAAATACAATTGCCCAAAGAAACTAACACAGAATAATTAAACAACTTTTAAACTTATTATCATAATTTGAGAGGAAAATGTTATATGAAATAAAGGAAGACAACCTTAGGACTTTGATTTGGAATAACCCTTTCTTTGCAAGTATGTGAATGCTTCTGTTTTGAGATACACGTTATGTTGAATTCCAGTTTCAAGTATAATATAGGAAGGATTATTGCCAAATGGACTAATTCATGCTATTGCTTGAGCAGACTCTCAGAATGAAAATGCCATTGTTATTGTACATTGATAATTTAAACTTCTCAATTATATAATTTGTAATAATTCTAAGTACACTTGATCAAGATTCGAATTCCCTGCATCTCATTGAAGTAATTATAGAAATTTGTGAATGCTGCCTACTATGATTTCTCATTTGTTTCGACTACATTTTTGATGAATAAAGAAGCCCATCTCCTTTATTTAGTTGAAGAATCTGTATTTAGAATTTGCATTGAACATTATTAATATCCATTGAAGTTTTTAAATTCTGCATTTACTTATCTTCTTCTGTTTCAGTATTTCTAGCAATTCGATATAAAGCAAACATTCTCTTTGTGATTTCATGTAGAATAATTATGATTTAATTGATAAATATTTCATTTGTATTTCAGAATGCTGCTGGCACATTAGAATTTCAACCAGAGGAAAGATATAAATACATTTTTGTCAACATCACTGATAACTCTATCCCTGAACTGGAAAAATCTTTTAAAGTTGAGTTGTTAAACCTGGAGGGAGGAGGTAAGACTGGCAATTAAAAAAAATCAGACATTTGCTTGTCCACATGCTGTGATGACAGTAGATTCTGTTAGAGAAGTTTCTTTGAATTAACCTTACCTTTTTTCTTTTAATCAATGAATTACTTTCTCTACTTAAATTTTAGTTACTAGTTTTATAAACTAATATTCAACTCAATGTTCTGTAAGCTTTGGTTAATTCTCAGTAATATCTCAATTTATTATATGAATATATTATGTGAATACCACAGATTGTATTATTTATTTCACTTTTATTATGATTTGATCTTTCCCTAAAGTACATGTGCTTTTAGAATAAAATAGTACACTTATACTAAATCACCAAATTATAATTGTCATACTAAGTGCCTTTAAAACTACCTCATTTATTTCTTCCCTTTTGAATTTTCACAATAACCCCATTAGAACTATTTCCAGATATAAAGCAGGTAAAACTAGTTATTTGGGTAATCTATATGAGACGATTAAAAAAAAGTCATCAATACTTTATCCTCAATATGGTAATCTGGTATTTAGAAAGTTCTCATTTTTCAGAGATTTTTGGAGTGAAAACTTATTACATGTCATGTGCATCCAAGTAAGGCTATTTGTAATAGTTATCATATTTAGATGAATTATTTATATGTTTCTTTGTACAAGTATTAATGTATGTAATTATCAGGAGCCACTGGGGTTGTTATAGAATACTTGTGGTATGTATTGTATTACCTTCGTAAGTATAGGAAAGTGAGATTGGTAGGGTATTCACCAGAACAGTCCCTTCCATTACAAAACCTGATATTATTCTATTATTATCATCATCTGCATCATCTATATGAAGAGAGCCATGGTGTATAAGCTATCCAAAGGTAGAGATTGGATAGCATAGATATATTAAAATTGCCCTTTATAGGGGGACTTAGGATAAGTGTGGAAACCCTTTACTATATTCCCAAAGGCCAGGGTAAGCAACAGAGACTGAGCCAGTGTTTGAAAGTAGGGCAGTGATTAAATAAACAGTGCCTCAGCTTGGTAAATGCATGAAGCAGTAAAAATGTGCTGGATGACCTATAAAAGGTGGCATATAAAAATGCCAGCTTTGCTTGTCATCCAGAGACAAATCCACACATCTCCAAATTATTAATAAAAGTAAACCATAAAATATTCGAGAAGTTTTTCTTTGCATCATTTATAGCTAGACATACTCATTTGGTAGAAAGAAAGAATGTTAGTGGCTGTACCCAATACTGATTAATAATGAAACACCAAATATTCCCCCTCTTTTCTGTGTGTGTGGCAATCAAATCCAGGACCTCACACATGTTAGGCAAGTGCTCTACCACTGACTTTCAGCCCCAACCCCAAACATCAAATATTCTTGAGATGATATTTATGATCATATTGATACTTAGGTTTTTCTGTAGAAACTTTCTTTCAGATCTCTTGAGTATACTAATTGGGCATGAGGTCTCATTTAAAAACCAATCTTGAAATTTCTTTCTTTTTTTTTTAAATTATGACTGTGTGTTTTATTTAAAACAGTTATCTTTTCCCAGGAAGATTGACATCAAAATTTGCTAAAATAAATAATTTAGGAATTCAAAGATATTGTTACTTGAAAAATATGTAACATAGAAAATCTTTTTCCCTCAAATCATCTTTGCTTTTCTTTTTTTTTTCATATTTAATTTATTTATTTGTTCTATTTAGGCTTACATGATAACAGAGTGCAATTTGATTCATTGTACATAGATAGAGGACAACATATAAATTCTCTAGTTGTAAGTTGTATAGAATCACAACATATATGCAGTCATACATAAAGTTAGGGCTATGATCATATTCCACCACCTTTACTGTCCCCATGCCCCCTCTCTCCTTACATCCCTGTGAACAGAGTTCCACCATTGTTCCCATGACCTTCCCCACATTATGGATCAGCATCCAATTATCAGCGAGTACATTTGGCATTTGGTTTTCTGAGATTGGCTTATTTCACTTAGCATGATATTCTCCAACTCCATCCATTTACCTGCAAATGCCATAATTTTATTCTCTTTTATTGCTGAGTAATATTCCATTTTGTATATATACCTCAGTTTCTTTATCTAGTCATCTATCGGAGGGCATCTAGGTTGGTTCCACAGTTTAGCTATTGCGAATTGAGCTGCTATAAACATTGAAGTGGCTGCAGCACTGTAGTATGCTGTTTTTAAGTCTTCTGGGTATAGACCCAGGAGTGGGATAGCAGGCTTAAATGGTGGTTCCATTGCAAGTTTTCTAAGGAATCTCCATACTGCTTTCCAGATTGGTTGTACCACTTTGCAGTTCCACCAGCAATGTATGAGCATGCCTTTTTCCTCACA
>CM053405.1:65079255-65101869 GCA_028644305.1 Xerus rutilus
AGGTGTGTTAAAGTCACCAAGTATTATTGTGTTATGGTCTATTTGATTTTTGTAGTTGAGAAGGTTTGTTTGGTATACATAGATGCCCCATTGTTTGGGGCATAGATGTTTATGATTGTTATGTCTTGTTGATGTATGACTCCTTTAAGAAGTATGAAATGTCCTTCTTTATCTCTCTTCACTAACTTTGGTTTGAAGTCCACTTTATCTGACATGAGGATGGAAATTCCTGATTGTTTACATGGTCCATGTGAGTGATACGTTTTTTTCCACCCTTTCACTTTCAGTCTGTAGATGTCTTTTCCTGTGAGATGAGTCTCTTGAAGGCAGCATATTGTTGGGTCTTTTTTAAAATCCAGTCTGTCAGTCTATGTCTTTTAATTGATAAGTTTAGGCCATTCACATTCAGGGTTATTATTGAAATATGATTTCTAATACTGGTCATTTTGGTTTACTTATGGTTTTTACTTTGACTTGGGTTTCTCCTTTGATTGGCCTTTTCTTTAGTGTAGTTCCTCCCTTTGTATATTTTCATTGTTGGTTATCATTTCCTCCTTATGGAATATTTTCTGAGGATGCTGTGTAGTGCAGGCTTTCTTGCTGTAAATTATTTTAACTTTTGTTTTTCATGGAAGGTTTTTATTTCATCATCAGATCTGAAGCTTAATTTTGCTGAATATAAAATTCTTGGTTGGCAGCCATTTTCTTTCAGAGCTTGGAATATGTTGTTCCATGATGTCCTGGCTTTTAGGGTCTGGGTTGAAAAATCTGCTGAGATCCGAATTGGTGTCCCCCTATATGTAATCTGATTTCTCTCTCTTGAAGCCTTTAAAAATTCTATCCTTATTTTATATGCTGGGCATTTTCATTCTAATGTGCCTTGGTGTAGATCTGTTGTAATTTTGTACATTTTGTGTCCTGTAAGCCTCTTGTATTTGATTTTCCAATTCATTTTTCATGTTTGGGAAATTTTTTTGACATTATTTCATTGAAGAGATTGTGTATTCTTTTGGTTTGAAATTCTGTGCTTTTTTCTATCCTGATAAATCTTAGATTTGGTCTTTTGATGCTATTCCATAATTTTTGTATGTTCTGTTCATGGTTTCTTACCATCTTCGCTATATGGTCAACTTTATTTTCAAGATTGTATATTTTGTCTTCGTTATATGAGGTTCTGTCTTTCAAGAGATCTAGTCTGCTGGTTATGCATTCTATTGGGTTTTTTATTTGGTTTATTGTTTCCTTAATTTCAAGAATTTCTGATTTTTTTTTTTACAATCTCTAGCTCTTTCTTAAAGTAATCTTTTTCTACCTCTATTTACTCCCTTATCTCTTTGTTGGTGTGATCCATGGTTGCCTTTATTTGCTCTCTTGTCTCTTAGTTGGAGTAATCAATGGTTGTCTTTATTTGCTCTCTTATTTCTTTGGTGGAGTGATCATTTTTTGCCTGTATTTGCTCACTTAAGTCATTCTTTAATTCACAGGTCATTTTAATTACATACATTCTGAATTCTTTCTCTAACATTTCATCAACTGTGCTATCAATGATACTGTGCTATCAGTATCTTGGTTTATTTGGGGCACTTTCTTCCCTTGTTTTTTCATGTTGATTATATATCTTCCTTTCTTGCAATGCTAATCTGAAGTATTGCAGTTTTTAATCCTATAATCTTGTAGTGATACTACAGATTACCTGTATCTGACCTTGGAGTTTGCTTCCAGTCCTCAGCAGGTGTCCCAGATGGACACTACTGCCACTAAAGGTGGTAGTGGAAGTAGTGGAGGTAACTCAAACCAGTAGGAGTGGCCCAAGACGGATGCAAACACTTTCAGAGATGGGACTAAAAGGGTTGGACTTACAATGGCTTTTGGATGATTGATCGGAGATGCAGTGCTTTGGTGGGTTGCTGCCACTAGGCCCTGTCTGTTGACCCAAGGTAGAGGCTTATACATGGGAAGAACTATGAGGATGGCTGCAGTGTACAAGATGGATACAGGAAGGGGGCAGCAGTGTGGATCCTCACCCTGTGCTGGGGCAGTCCTGGGCCTGGGCTTTCACACAGACCTGTGAGGGCAGTCCTAGGCCTGATCATGGCCTGGAGTGCCTCAGGGATTTTAGGTGCTGTGTCTGGCCCTGGGCCTGGGCTCCTGTGGATTGGTAGGGGCTCTGGTGCTGAACTGGGGGCAGTCCTGGGCCTCAGCTGCAGGGGTCCCTAGAGGCAGTCCTTCATCTGGGTCTGGGTTCCCCTGTGGGTCAGTGGATTGGTGGGTAGCAATCTTGGGCCTGACCTTGGCTGGGCTCCCATGGAGGTCCCTGAAGGTGGTCCTGGGCCTTCACTTGTGCTTCCGCCCTTTGGCAAGGGTTCTGGCACGGAATTAGGGGTGGTCCTGCATCTCACTTAGGGCCCAGTCTCCCATAGAGGTCCCCAGAAGCAGTCCTTTGCCTGGGTCTGGGTTCCCCTGTGATTGACTGATAGCAGTCTTGGGTCTGACCTTGGCTGGGCTCCTGTGGTGTTCCTGACTTGTTTTAAAAATGAATTTTTGGCTATCGTTTCAGAAAAATTGCACCCATCTATTCTGTATAATGAAGTACACACCGTGTTTTGCAGTGAATGTAAAAGCTTTCTGGAGGATATGCTTAAATATGATAAGTTTGTAGTCACATTTTGTTCATTACTGTTACATATTATAACTCCACCTGAGGTACAGCTAAAATTTAGTCAGAAGCTAAGAATTTTCCATCAAATTGTGATTTCATGTAACAGTAACTTTTTAAATACTCTCTATTTGTACAACTCTCTGAGGATCTTCAGGGATGTGTAGTGTATGGTCCCTGACTTCAATAATTCTATAACCTTGGGAATTTATGTAAAGTTAAAATTTATTATGCTGTTGTCATTATATACTTGTAAACCTCTAAGTCAATGGTTTCAATTTCTCTTTTGAAACATTTTAATACTCTGTTTTGCAGGTTATAAGGAGTCATGGAGCTCTGTCTCATGTGACTTTGCATTGGAACATAGACTCTGATCCTGATGGGGATCTTGCTTTCACCTCTGGCAACATCACCTTTGAGATTGGACAGAGGAGTGCCCACATCACAGTTGAAATATTGCCAGATGAAGATCCAGAGCTGGATAAGGCATTCTCTGTGTCAATCCTCAGTGTCTCCAGTGGTTCTTTGGGAGTTCATACTAATGCCACATTAACAATTTTGGCTAATGATGATCCTTATGGGGTATTCATTTTTTCTGAGAAAAATAGACCTATTAAAGTTGAGGAAGCAACCCAGAACATCACATTATCAATAATAAGGCTGACAGGCCTTATGGGAAAAGTCATGGTGTCTTATGCTACAGTAGATGATATGAAAAAACTACCTTATTTTCCACCTAATTTAGCCAGAGCAACTCAAGGAAGAGACTATACATCAGCTTCTGGATTTGCTCTTTTTGGAGCTAATCAGAGTGAGGCCACAATAACTATTTCAATTTTGGATGATGATGAACCAGAAACGTCGGAGTCTGTGTTTATTGAACTATTCAATTCTACTTTAATAGAGAAAGTACAGAATCGCCCAAGTAAGTATGCATTAGTTTGTTGCAAAATGATAAATTTAGAATTGTGTATAACAGAAAATTTTAAATAAATATAATGAGCTCTCACTTTGAAAGTATCATCTTACAGAAGTTTATCTGTAAGACAACTGGATGTGGAATTCATTTTTTCCTTAGAAATCGTGTTTTAGAAGTCAATTACATTCCAATAGTAAATTTTAGATGCTTCTATGTAATCTGTGTGTAATTACTTCTGATACTGTTATATTATTGTACTTGTAGTTTCAAAGCATTCTGGAATCTATCTGGTGAGCCCAGGGCTAGTCCTAGTGACAAAAGCCTGAGATCCCTTCACCTTGATCCACTTTTTGGAGATTCATTAACTAACCAAAGCTCTTTGTATTGGCAAGAAACATGTTTGAGGGAAGAGGGACAGGGCTTTGTAGAGGTAGGAAATTGTGAAAATTTGTGGAATAACATAGGCTAAAATGTAAGATTCTAAGATTAGCATGTAAGGGTTTTTACAAGTAAGTTTCTTCACCTGACTCTTAACACCTATGGGAATGTATTATGCATGGTGAGACACATTCTTAACCACAATAAATGTAAATGCAGTCCAGGATTATAGAGGAAATTTACAATTGCTAATATTAAATCTTCAAATTACAGTCAGGGTTAAAAATTCTTACACAATACCCCTTGCTTTTTTTTAAAGCTGGATTTAGGATCAGTTATAATTACAGAGAAATTAAAATAATGATTGGTCTTATTAAGTAAGAAGTAGAGAATTCACCTGATTTACAAGCAACTCACAAATGTATCAAAATAGAAATAAATCCAAAAGGGATTATTACACATCATAGTGGCCAGGAGTTGTGTATGTTGGTATCAGATAACTTATTTTCAAATTTATAGTAACAAAGTGATTGCAAATAATCTTCTAAAGTCCCAGTTTCCTTATTTATAATATAGATATATTATGGGGATTAAATATGAGCAAATATGTAAAAATTAATGTAGCACCTGGCACATGGTAAACATGCAATAAATATGACAAATATTAATAATAAAATGTTTTACACACACACACACACAGAGTGTCTGTGCTATGGGATGGGAGAAACAGTCAACATGTATTTTATGTTTTTTCTGTTCCCAGAACCATGCAGCATACTTCTGCATAATTATGAAGTACAATAAAGAACAATTAAGTGCAAATCACTGTGCTAGTGACTCAATTTTTCTGATTTTTAAAAAATTTCTTCTTTTTAGTTATACATGACAGTAGAATGTACTTTGACATATTATACATACATGGAGTATGACTTCCTGTTCTTGTGGTTGTACATTATGTGGAGTTAATGCTGGTTGTGTATTCATATGTGAAATAAGAAAGTTATGTTTGATTCATTCTACTGTCTTTCCCCTCCCCTGCCTGCATTCCCTTCTGTCTGATCCGCTGATCCTTCACTCCTTTTGTCCTGCTGCCTATTATGAGTAAGCATCTGCCTTTGTTTTTTTGGGGATTTGCTTATTTCACTTAACATAATAGCCTCTAGTTTCATCCATTTACTTGCAAATGCATAATTTCATTCTTCTTTATGACTGAGTAATATTCCATTGTGTGTATGTGCCACATTTTATTTATACATTCATCTATCTAAGGGCACCTGCATTGGTTTCATAGCTTAGTTATTATGAATTGAGCTTCTATAAACATTGATGTGGCCGCATCACTGTAGTATGCTGCTTTTAAGTCCTCTGGGTATATGCCAAGGAGTGGAATAACTGGGTTGATGGGTGGTTTCATTCCAAGTTTTCTGAGGAATCACCATAATGTTTTCCAGAGTGCTTGCACCAATTTTTAGTCCCACCAGCAATGTATGAGTGTGCCTTTCCATCCACATCCTTGCCAACATTTATAGTTACTTGTATTCTTGATAATCACCATTCTGACTGGAGTGAGATGAAACAGTGTAGTTTTAATTTGCATTTCTCTAATTGCTAGTGATGTTGAACATTTTTTCATATATTTGTTGATCGATTGTATTTCTTCTTTTGTTTAGTGTCTGTTTAGTTCCTTTAGCCCATTTATTGATAGGGTTATTTGATGTTTTTGATATTCAATTTTTTGAGTTCTTTATATATCCTGGAAATTAATGCTCTGTCTGAGGTATAGGTGGCAAAGATTTTCTTCCATTCTGTTGGCTCTCTCTTCATGTTCTTGATTGTTTCCTTTGTTAGGAAGAAGCTTTTTAGTATGATACAATCCCATTTATTGATTCTTGATTTTATTTCATGTGCTTTTGGAGTCTTGTTGAGGAAATCGGTTCCTAAGCTGACATGGTGGAGATTTGGGCCTACTTTTTCTTCTAGTAGGCACAGGGTATTCTGGTCTAATGCACAGGTCTTTGATCCACATAGAGTTGACTTTTGTACAGGGTGAGAGATAGGGGTCTAATTTTATTTTATTACATGTGGATTTCCAGGTTTCCAAGCACCCTTTGTTGAAGAATCTCTTTCTCCAATGTATGTTTATGGTGCCTTGGTCTATTATGAGATAACTGCATTTCTATGGGTTTGTCTCTGTGTCTTCTATTCTGTACCATTGGTCTTCATGTCTGTTTTGGCACCAGTTCCATGGTGTTTTTGCTACCATAGCTCTGTGGTATAATTTAAGATCTGGTATTGTGATGCCTCTTGCTTCACTTTTATTGCTAAGGAATGCTTTGGTTGTTCTAGGCTTCTCATTTTTCCAAATGAACTTCAGGACTGCTTTTTCTAATTCTATGAAGAATGCCATTGGAATTTTAATAGGAATTGCATCTGTATAATACTTTTGGTAGTATGGCCATTTTGACAATATTAATTCTGTCTATCCAATAACATGAGAGATCTTTCCTTCTTCTAAAGTCTTCTCAATTTCTTTCTTTCTTTCTTTCTTTTGGTACTGAGGATTGAACTCAGGGGTATTTGACCACTGAGCAACATCTCCAGTTCTATTTTGTGTTTTATTTAGAGACAGGGTCTCACAGAGTTGCTTAGCACCTCACCGTTGCTGAGGTTGGCTTTTAACCGGTGATTCTCCTGTCTCACCCTCCCAAAGTGCTGGAATTTCAGGCACGCACTACTGTGCCCAACTCAATTTATTTCTTTAGTGTTCTATGGTTTTCATTGTAGAGATCTTTCACCTATTTTGTTAGATTGATTCCCAAGAATATATATTTTTTTATGGTTATTGTGAATGGGATAGTTTTCCTCATTTCTCTTCCAGTTGATTCATCACTGATGAATAGGAACACAATTGATTTATGAGTGTTAATGTTATATTCATTTATGAGTTCTATAAATTTCCTTGTGGAGGTTTTTGGGTCTTCTAAACATAGAATCGTGTCAGCAGCAAATAGGGATAGTTTGAATTCTTCTTTTTTTATTTGTGTCCCTTTACTTTCTTCTGTCAAATTGCTTTGGCTAGAGTTTACAAGACTATATTGAATAGAAGTGGTGAAAGAGAGCATCTCTGTCTTGTTCCTGCTTTAGAAGGAATGCTTTCAAATTTTCTCCATTTAGAATGATGTTGGCCTTGAATTTTGGCATCACTGGCTTTTATAATGTTGAAATATGTTCCTACTATCCCTAGTTTTTCTAGTGTTTTGAACATGAATGTATGCTCTATTTTGTCAAATGCTTTTTCTGCATCTATTGAGATAATCATGTGATTCTCGTCTTTATGTCTATTGATGTGATGAATTATATTTATTGATTTCTGTATGTTGAACCAGATTTGTGTCCCTGGGATGAACCCCACTTGATCATGGTGCACTATCTTTTAAATATGTTTTTGTATGTGATTTACCAATATTTTTTTTAAAAATATTTTTTTTAGTTGCTGATGGACTTTTATTTTATTTATTTGTATGTGGTGCTGAGAATCAAACCCAGTGCCTCACACATGCTAGGCAAATACTCTACCACTGAGTCACAACACCAGCCCCGATTTACCAGTATTTTTTTTAAGAATTTTTGCATCTATGTTTATCCAGAGATATTGGTCTGAAATTTTCTTTCCTTGATGTGTCTTTCTCTGGTTTTGGTATCAGGGTGACACTAGCTTCATAGAATGAGTTTGTAAGGGTTCTCTCTTTCAAAATTAAATATTTTTTAATTTCATCCCTGATTTCTTCTGCTATCCATTCATCATGCAATAGTGTATTGTTCATTTTCCAGGTGTTATAGTAGTTTCTATTCATTATTTTATTTTTGGTTTCTAATTTCATTCCATTAAGATCTGATAGGATACAAAGTATTATCTCTTTTTTTTTGTATTTGCTAAGAGTTGCTTTGTGGCCTAAGATATGGTATATTGTAGAAAGGGATTCATATGTCTGAGAAGAAAGTGTATTTAGTCATTGATGAATGAAATATCCTATATATGTCTGTTAAGTCTAAATTATTAATTGTATTTTTCAGTTCTATAGCTTCTTTATTTAGGTTTTGTTTGGAGGGTGTATTCAGTAGTGAGAGAGGTGTGTTAAAGTCACCAAGTGTTATAGTGTTGTGGTCTATTTTGCTGCTTGAAATTGAGAAGGATTTGTTTAATGTACATAGGTGCTCCATTGCTTGAGGCATAAATATTTACACTTGTTATGTCTTGTTGATGTATAATCCCCTTAAGCAGTATGAATATCCTTCTTTTTACCTTGTGATTAACTTTTGCTTGAAGTTGATTTTATCTTACATGAGGATAGAAATCTCTGCTTGTTTATGTGATCTATGTGAATGATATGCTTTTTCTCTTCCTTTAACCTTCAGTTTGTGGATGTTTTTCCCTATGAAGCGAGTCTCTTAGAGACAGTATATTCTTAGGTATTTTTGTTAGATCCAATCTGCCAGTCTATGTCTTTTGATTGCTGAATTTAGGTCATTTATATTCAATGTTGTTATTGAGATATGATAGTTATTTCCTGTCATTTTGATTTATTTATGGTTTTTAATTAGAATGTTTCCCCATGATTCAGTGTTCTTTTAGTATAGTTTGTCCCTTTGCTGGTTTTCATTTTTATTTTTTATTTCTTCTTCTTGAAATATCATATTGAGTATGTTTTGTAGTGCAGACTTCTAGTTGTGAATTCTTTTAACTTTTGTTTATCAAGGAAGGTTTTTATTTCATCATTAATTCTGAAGCTTAATTTTTATGGGTATAGTATTCTTGACTGGCGTCCATTTTCTTTCAGAGCTTAGTATATATTATTCCAAGACCTCCTAGCTTTGAGGGTCTGGGTTGAGAAATCACCTGAGATTTGGATTGATTTCCTTATAATGTTATTTGTTGTTTTTCTCTGGCAGCCTTTAAAATTCTGTTCTTATTCTTATCCTCATCCCTATGTATGTTAGGTATTTTCATAATAGTCTGACTTGGTGTGGGTAATTTTGTATATTTGGGGTCCTGTAAGCCTCTTGTATTTGATTTTCCATTTTATTCTTTAGGTTTGGGAAATTTTCGGGTATGATTTTATTGAAAATATTGTGCATTTCTTTTCTTTGTATCTCCAAACCTTCATTTATCCCAGTAAATCTTAAATTTGGTTTTTCAGATGATCCCATATTTCTTGAAAGTTTTGTTCATAGTCTCAATATCTTTTTTCCATGGTCAACTTTGTTTTCAAGATTATATATTTTGTCTTCATTGTCTAAAACTCTATCTTCCACGTGATATAGTCTGTTGGTGATGCTTTTAATTGTGTTTTTAGTTCCTTCATTTGAAGATTTTTTTTTCTTTTTAGAATTTTTATCTCTTTATTGAAGTGATTTTTCACTTCCTGTATTTTCTCTCTGATTCTGCTCCTTATATGGTCCTTTACTTGCAGATCAATTTAACTATGTACATTCCCAACTCCTTTTTCTGACATTTCTTTCACTGTGGTACCAATGGATTCTGTTATTAGAGTATCTTGGTTTGTTTGGGGTGATTTGTTCTTTGCTTTTTCATGTTGTCTGTATGTTCACCCTCCTAACAATATGAATCTGAGGCAGTAGAGTTTCTACCCTGTGGATTTATGGTGTCCCTGAAGGTTTCCAGTACCTCACTCTTGAAGAGGAGACAAATAAGAACAACAACTAATACAAACAATATACAACATTAAACCAGATAGTTCCTACTATGATGTTTACAGTGTTAATTATCCCAATAAAAAAATGATGTGATCAGTTATTATCTACAATAAAAACAGTAAGCTTGCAAAAGAGTTTAAAATTTCAAATGGTGGACAGGGAGAGAATAGAAATGATACAGGATGTGATGGTTATGAGGGAGGAGAAAAGAATACAGATGTAAAAAATTAAAGGAAGAGTGAAAGAGAGAACAAATAGAAATAGGCTGTTAGCAGAAGAAAAGAGAGTGAATCAAGTGAAAGAGGTAAGAGAAAAAATACATGTAAAGTAAAATGTTAAAAATTAAAATAAACAATAAAAGAATATAAAACAAAACTAAAATGTACTAATTACATGCCTAGTCCTCAAAAACCTGATCCATGAAAAATAACTGGATTCAAAAATGCTTGCTGAGAAGCTGACTGTTTTACTTTCATGGTTTCATGCCACAGAACAGCCAGGAAATCAACCTCCCTTATTCTGCCATCTTATTCTGTAATATCTTAGTGACTCAAATTTTAATAGACAAATCAGTGTAGGGGCTGGTAGGATCTTCGCTGCTCTATTCTGAGTGTAATCATTAACTTCCATGGAGGAGGAGTGCAGTGTTAGAGGATCAGCCATCAGCACGTGGGGAGGGTGCAGGGCAGGGTACCCAGTGGTGGATAGCCAAAGGTCTGATAGCTGCTGTGGTGGAGAATCATAAATAGGAAGCAGGAAATGAGGCAAGCCATTTAGTATGCCTCTTGATTGTCTGACAAGGTACTAGTAGAAGACCTTACATGCGTTCTTCAACTTCTTTGTGCTTGATTCCTCATCTGCTGAACAATATCTCTCTCTCTGTCTTTATCTTTATCTGTCTCAGTAGAAGAATGGATAAGAAAATGTGGTACTGGGGATATTATTCACTCTCAAAGAGAATGAAATCTTACTATTTGTGGCAAAATGGATGGAACTGGAGAACTTTATCAAAAGTGAAATAAGCCAGGCACAGAAAGACAGATACTGCATGTTCTCACTCACTCATGTGTAGAAGCTAAACATGTTGATCTCAAAGAAGACAGTAGATTGCTAGAGCGATTACTAGAGGCTAGGAAAGGTAGGAGAGAGAGGGGAGAGAAGGAGGTTGGATCATAGGTATCCAAATACAATTATATGGGAGGAGTAAGTCCCGGTGTTCTGTAGAACAATGAGGTTACTGGAATCTGTAGCTGGTCTTTGTGCTCAAGGAACGTACAGGAAATGACTTTCCCACTCAATTTTATAACTGGAGTGCTGGTTTTCTTTAAAGGCATGGTAATGAACTAATTAGAAGCACACAGTTCTGTAGGCTCATTATGACTTGTGATGTCATGTAACCTGATGATTAATTATACTTGGATCATTTCACTCCTTTTCAGAAGTTTCTAATACTTATTAAAAATATTCCTGTAGGGTAATCATTCCTTTGCTAAGCTTTTATAATAATAAAAAAATCTCCCTAGAATATAAGATGCAAGAGAGCAGAAATTTTCTATTTATTTGTGTATTGGCCATGTCTAGTTTAATGCTGGTGAATATACATATTTAAATCCTTTGAAATATAAATAGCAGAGAGAGACATCTGGCTGATGCAGTTTTGCCAAAGCTTCTTGATGACTTTTAACCAGTTTTTAGAAACCTGATATATTAGTTTTTCTTATCTTTTAGTTCCAGATTCTCCACGTCTGGGGCCTAAGGTAGAAACTGTAGCACATCTCATTATCGTTGCCAACGACAATGCATTTGGAACCCTTCAGCTCTCGGCGCCAGTGGTTCGAGTGGCAGAAAATCATGTTGGACCTATTATCAATGTTACTAGAACAGGAGGAGCATTTGCAGATGTTTCTGTGAAGTTTAAAGCTGTGCCAATAACTGCAGTAGCTGGTAAGAAAAGATATCAGAGGAGCAGCGAAGTGTTTTAGAGGGTCATGTGTCCTGATTAACAAAGCCACTTAAGGACAGAATTAGAGAAATCAAGTAGAAAGCATCAATGCTCTTGTGTCTGTTTAGACATCAGTCTAGAGCTTTTATATATCTGTGACTCCAAATTGGTAGAATTCATGAAAAACAGTGGTAAAATTATACCAAAATTCAAAAGTTAGGACAGCTGAAGTATGCACAAGCCAATGAAAAGTAAGCTAAGGATGTCATTTGCTTTCTCTGTAGTTTTTCATTTTTTGAAAAGGTTTTATGTGTAAATGACTACTGAGGAATGCAGGAAAATATGAACAGCCATTGATTTTGATTCTTTGGACTAGACTGGTCTTTATCTTGCTTATTTATTTACTTATGAAGAATATGGAAGAGGCAATGTTAGCACTGACTATGTTTAAGTAGAATGATTTGACTGCCAAATGCACACATTCAGAGACTGCCTTCTTTGGTCATGGAGATCCAGCATTTAGAGGGAGATTTGCCTAATAGCAGTTCAGTTAGAATTCTAGTGTTCACTCAAAGGAAGAGGAGTGGGAATGAGGAAGATATCATGCTTTATTTAAAACATGAATCATCTGAATGTGATTCTTGCTAGAAAAGACAACGAGTCAGGGCTGGGGTTATAGCTCATTGGCAGACACTTGCCTAGCATGTGTAAGGCACTGGGTTTGATCCTTAGCATCACATAAAAATAAATAAATAAAATGAAGACATTCTGTCCATCTTCCAAGGGGAGCAAAAAAAAAGTCAACAAGCCAGTTTCACCTCATCTGTACACATTTGAGGATGTGCAGCCCTAGGAATGCCTATCTCTAGACAGCCTCATCTGTTGGCAGGTGGGGGCAATTAGTGTTCTGAGGAGTTAGTCTGTAGACTCCAAAGGGAACCTCCTTGCTTTCCCTATCCAGTGCTTATCCTCCTGGCACCCTGAGCAGTACTCAGCAGCAGCTTTTTATCCACCTTTGTAGGAAAGTTTGTCATTTCCAGCTGTATCACTAAGGATGCTAACATGCCATCTCTACAATAATATAATTTATTTCCTCAGTGAAATTAGAATTCTAGTTCTTTTCTTTGTTCTAATGTATTGTACACTTTTTTTTGTAGATAAAGAGCCATGTTATAGTGATGATTATCTATCTCACTCACTCTAAAGAGAGAGAAGGAAGGACAGAGGGAGAGAATCTATATATAACAAAGTATATAAGCATCTTCCTGAAAATGAAGCAATGAAATTGAACACTCTTAGGAAGTCTTTTCCATTATCTTGTGATTTTATCAAACACAGTTTTTATTACTTCTAGAAAATTTCCCAGTTTAGAATAAATGTAGTTAATATCCTCAAAAAAGTCTCCCCAAGTATACCATAAAGTTGGTGTAAATATTGTTTCCCTAGTGTGTGGAATGTTTATTATATTCTGAATAAGTGTTAATGTTTTGCTTTTTCTCCTTGCAGGTGAAGATTACAGTATAGCTTCATCAGATGTGGTCTTGCTAGAAGGAGAAACCAGCAAAGCTGTGCCAATATACATCATTAATGACATCTACCCTGAACTGGAAGAATCTTTCCTCGTGCAGCTGCTGAATCAAACAACAGGAGGAGCGAAACTAGGGGCTTTGACAGAGGCTGTCATTATTATTGAGGCTTCTGATGACCCCTATGGATTATTTGGTAATCAGGCTTGTTTGCATCATTTCTCTTTTACTTATTTGTATAAGTAAAACATAATGGCCTTTTCTGTAGAGACTCAGAATTGGTTTGCTTAAGTGTTCTTTTTTAACCTGCAAGTTAGAGATATATGGGACCCCTATGTAGACTAACAGGCATGGATAGTGGTGTTTTTTTTTAAAAGGAAGTAAATCACTCCTTAACATAGAGACAGAAATCACCAACTCTTAGCTTTTTGTTCAGATTTGGCTCCTGCACGTGTTTTGTGAGTCTTAGGTGATTCTTTTAAAAATTAATTTGTAGAAATTGCCACGCAGATATGCCTTTCTGGATAAGTAGGAAAATCTGGCAACATTGAGCCCCTCTTTCCTGCATAGTATCAGTTATGTGAGCAAACAGCAACTGCCCCTGGGGACCAGGCTGACCAGGTGTGTAGTTGGCCACAGTGCCCACTGGATTATTTCAGTATGGCTAGTACATACCTGACCCCTGTGGACATCTCAGTTTACTATTTCTGCTTTTAGCACAATGAAAAATAGTGGTTGGAAACTTTGGAGGCCCGAAAAAGTTGTTATCACAGCATGTTACTCTGCTTTTGTGGGGTATAGCTACCTAAATTGCTTTGGGGGAGAATCCACTGTAGAAGGGTCCTTGTTAGTTCTGTGTTGACTCAGTTACACTTTGTATCTGTCTACTTTCCAGGTTTTCAGATTACTAAACTTATTGTAGAGGAACCTGAGTTTAACTCAGTGAAGGTAAACCTGCCAATAATTCGAAATTCTGGGACACTCGGCAATGTTACTATTGAGTGGGTTGCCACCATTAATGGACAGCTTGCTACTGGCGACCTGCGAGTTGTCTCAGGTAATGTGACCTTTGCCCCTGGGGAAACCATTCAAACCTTGTTGTTAGAGGTCCTGGCTGACGACGTTCCGGAGATTGAAGAGGTGAGAGGAATGGCTAGTATAGAATGACACTGTAAATTGTGCCTTGTCTTATAGTGACTAGAACAGATGACTCTGGCTATGACATTTTAGAGAAAATGTCAGATAAATTATTTCTGCAAGAATGTCCAAAGTATGATAGTATAAAAGTGATCTTTACAAATAACAAGAGCAGTAATATTCTAGAAATTGATTATGTATATATGCCATTTTATTAGCATAAGATTTTTTGTGCAATGACATTGTGCATTTTTTAACATTTGTGTTAAATAATTTATATATAATAATTTATATACAAAAAACTATGTCCATTTTTTGTACATTTGTTTCATTAATTTGTATTCATGGTCTCTTTTGGCTTGGGTACAAGCCAATCTTTTTAAGCGTAGATTTTGATTTCCCATTTTGATTTGTTTTTTCATTTATTTATTCTTCAACTATTATTGAGAGTTTACTATTTAACAAATAATCTAGGTAATTTTCCTATTATATATTTTTCATGATAAAGAAGCAATGTGGCCACTAAAATTAGAGTCTCAGTGGGAAAATTGATTCATCCATCACTAACATATTGTCTGAAGATAATTTTATTTTATGAAATTCAAGTATTACTAAAGCTTAGACCTCATAAAAGTTTATATTAGCATTTATTTGTTAATAGTATTAAATTTTATAGTTCATAAAATTTCTCTTGAATGCAAATCATGATTCACTTCTAAAATATTATTCATTAATATATATATAAAACATTTCTCTTTTCTTCTTCCTAAAGTTTGCAATACAATATGATGTTTTTTCTTATAATATTTGTCAGAATTTTCATTCAAGATAACTTGGGAAACAAAGCATAACAGATTTAACTTTGCACTAAAATGTATATGCAATATTTTCCCTCAACAAAAAAAGGATAGGACATAAAAAGTCATATTATTGAAATGACAAACATAAATATGAATCTTAAAATTGATTCATATGATTATAAAACTGAATATTAAGGAATTTAAACAGCCTGTATTTTTTATGATAATCATGCTGTATTATTAAGTTGACAATGAATTATTCTATTCCATATTGGGTTTACAAATGTAATTGGAGAGTTTTCTTTGAGTCCATTTATACTTCATTCCATTTTATTTTTCTTCTTGTATGGATATGTTTGCTGATTTTTACCTGCATCATTCTTACTCTAATTTCAGAGCTGAGATGCTGTTAAGGAAGTTTTCACTCTATTTTTAGGTTGTCCAAGTGCAACTAACTGATGCCTCTGGTGGAGGTACTATTGGGTTAGATCGAGTGGCAAATATTATTATTCCTGCCAATGATAATCCATATGGCACAGTAGCCTTTGTTCAGTCAGTTTATCGTGTTCAAGAGCCTCTGGAAAGAAGTTCCTGTGCTAATATCACTGTCAGGCGAAGGTATGTGAAATGGCTGCTTGCATCTGTGGGGGTGATGGGAGTTGTGGGTGGTAGTGAAGGATCCTTCCACAATTAAATAATTTGGATTTGATCTTTTTTTATATTAAAATTTATTTTATAGGTTAATGTGTTGGTTGAATTATGCTTATTAATAAAAATACTCATCATACCTACATATACCTATTGTTAGTGAAATGATAATACCTATTGTTAGTAGATTATACACCTTTGTGTTTTTTAATCCCATAAATGTATTACTTTAATCTGTGGCATGTTTATATTAGAACTTAAATAGAACTTTAAGTTAAAGAACACTCAGATGTTGTTTGAAGGGCTTGATTTTCAGATTCTGTTTTTTCTTACATTTCTTTTTCAAGGCAGCATAGTTTTCACTGAGTTTCTTTTGGAACAGATAATGTAGGATTGAGGGACCTTGCGACAAGTCATTATATTTCTTCCAAATGTACTGTTACTATTGTTATCTTCAGTAAAATCTAGTAATGAAAACTCATTTTGTAATTCTGTTTGGAAATTCTGAAATTGATATCATTTGCATATCTTGCAAGATATTTTCAAGCTCAGTTAAAAATAAGCATTATTAAAAAATCATTATTTGAAAACTAGCAAACTATGTAAGAAAAAAATGTTAAAAGACATGTAATTAAGAAGCATGTTGTAATTGTACTATTATTTTAAGCATTAAAAAAAGAAACAGAAAAACACAATCAGCACTGCTCTTTTCTTTGTGCAATATGCAGATTACTTTGAATGCTTAACCTGTCTTAATTGTCCCTCCACCTTTTAGCGGAGGGCACTTTGGGCAGCTGTTGTTGTTCTACAGTACTTCCGACATTGATGTAGTGGCTCTCGCAGTTGAGGAAGGTGAAGATTTACTGTCCTACTATGAATCACCAATTCAAGGGGTGACTGACCCACTTTGGAGAACTTGGGTGAATGTCTCTGCAGTGGGAGAACCCCAGTACACCTGTGCCACTCTGTGCCTCAAAGAACATGCGTGCTCAGCATTTTCATTTTTCAGTGCTTCTGATGGTCCCCAGTGTTTTTGGATGACATCTTGGATCAACCCAACTGTCAACAATTCAGACTTCTGGACCTACAAGAAAAACATGACCAGGGTAGCGTCTCTTTTTAGTGGTCAGGCTGTGGCTGGTAGTGACTATGAGCCTGTGACAAGGCAGTGGGCCATAGTGCTGGAAGGTGATGAATTTGCAAATCTCACAGTTTCTATTCTTCCTGATGATTTTCCAGAGATGGATGAGAGTTTCCTAATTTCTCTCCTTGAAGTTCATCTCATTAACATCACAGCCACTTTTGAAAATCAGCCAACCATAGGACAGCCAAATACTTCTACAGTTACCATAGCACTAAATGGTGATGCCTTTGGAGTGTTTGTAATCTACAGTATTAGTCCCAATACCTCAGAAGATGGCTCTTTTGTTGAAGTTCAGGAGCAGCCTCAGACCTCAGTGGAGCTGGTGATCCACAGGACGGGAGGCAGCTTAGGTCAAGTGACTGTTGAATGGCGTGTTGTTGGTGGAACAGCTACTGAAGGTTTAGATTTTATAGGTGCTGGAGATATTCTGACTTTTGCAGAAGGTGAGTCATGGTTCTAAATAGATTTCAATTTTCCCAGGTAAGGTCATCAGAGTTAATTTTTTTTTTTTTGGTGCTAGAGATTGAACTCAAGGCCACTTGACCACTGAGCCACATCCCCAGCCCTATTTTGTGTTTTATATAGAGATAGGTCTCACTGAGTTGCTTAGCGCCTTGCCGTTGCTAAGGTTGGCTTTGAACTCGCAATTCTCCTGTCTCAGCCTCCCTAAGTGCTGGGATTATGGGCTTGCACCACCACACCGGCCAGAGTTAATTTTTATGATAATGTTCCTAACAGTTATTACTAGTATGTGTATTACTGTGTGAAAATATTCTTTTTTTAAAAAAAATATTTTCATTGTAGATGGTCACAATACTTTTATTTTATTTATTTTTTTAATGTGGTGCTGAAGATTGGATCCAGTGCCTCACACATGCTAGGCAAGCGCTCTACCACTGAGCTACAACCCCAGACCTGTGTGTATATTCTTGCTAATTTGTACAAGTGTAGTATGGCTTTGGAAAAAATAGGAATTAGTTGGCTTTTTAATGATTTACCTGACATATAGGAAAACATGACCCTATATGTATTTTTTTAGTTTATTGAAAAGATTTTTAGGGAATATGTGAATTTTATCCCCTTATGCATGATAGTAGTGCCTTTAGAGGCAACTATAAAGCAGATTTTAATTTTGCAAGAAAAATTACAAAAATGCTATGTACTTAAAACCAACATGTGGGTAAGCAGTACTACCTAAGAAAATGAGTGAACATTTTCAAATACACTAGACAAGTCAGGGTAAGTCTTTAAAGAAAATAATTTAAAAGTAAAATAGTATAAACTTTGGTGACTGCATTTGTATTAAATTAAACTGCATGTAGATTAACCTATAATACTGTTCTTAGACTTTGGTGGGATCACAAAAATTTTTATCAGTAATATAATTTAACATGGTCAACAAATTAGAATTAGGCTCAGAGTTACTGATTCTTCTATAGGACTAGTTGAATCATCTGATATCTAAGATTAGAAAAGTTCATATGTTTAGAATAGTTTAATTGAGTGCGAGGAAGTTTTTACTGAAATCATTATTTAAATTCTGATTTGGACAATTACAGATTCCATAAAATTTTTTTCATACAGTGTTTTCCTGATTGAAAAAGTAATGAATATTCATAAGACCCTCCCAATATACAATGAAATGAAGGAAATAAGTCTTAATTCATAGTTCCATATCTAGGATCAGTCCATTATATCTGTTGTTTAACTTTTTAATGCAAGCACTTTTTTTCATAAACTAGTTAGGGGTCATGGTAAAGACATCCCTTGGAAAGGTAAACTTTTTGAAGAATCTATTCAGCACTATGCTTTAGCATAAGCTTTTAAAATAGCAGAAAACATATCTATAATGGTTATTTCTTAGCAAATGACTTGGGGAATAGTGGGATGTGATGTAATTGATGGAAGTAGGTAGTTTGGCAATTGATAGCATTTCTCCCTGTTTCGAGGGAATAATGAAAATGTAATGAGGATGGAGTAGTGGTAAAAATTTCAAGTTGGCTTTTCTGGCAGCTCTGATAACTACAAAGAAAGTTATATAGGGTAATAGCATTATACAAATTCTATTTCCTTGAATTGAAATTTTTGCATCACACAAAATGGACTATATTTTATAGATAACCTAGATTATTAGATAATATGTGCTGTTTGGCAAAATTGACACTGCTGTATTGATGGGAATACATCAGGATCAGGAGAGAGAGAACATACATTTAATTTGCTTTCTTCTGTTTCTTGTCTTTTCTTTTTCACCCTCTTTCATCCTCTTTCCAGAATGGAGAAGAAGTAAATTGGAACACCATAGGAGGAACCACAGAAGCAGTATTTCTTTCAGGATGCTCACTGGTGCCCTATCTACTACCAGGGTTCTACATCAAATTGCAAAGTAGATTGCTAGGCCCCTCTGGCCATCTCGCCTCCCTTTGAATTCATTTTTGGCCTGTTTCCTATAGGGTCCTACATCCTGGAAGTTGGTACTTGATGTTGTCTAGTTATCCAAAGACTTATCTTAATCATACTGGTTTTTCTGCTCAGGGTTTGTCATACTTTTCCCGCCCCTGCCCCATCCCGCCATTTTGACCACAATTCCCCCTGAGCTCCTGGTTTTTCAGGGAGGTGTTGGATTGAATACCTAATTAAAAATTTCCACAGTAATGCCAGAATGAGAGTGAGACTCCATTCTCTTTAAGGGAACAATTCTTAGAAGTTGCTTTTAAGCCTTACTCTCCACTTATGTCAGTTTTCTTTAAAGACCAGGAAATAAAGCTATGATTCTTTGAAATAATTCTACCCTTTAATTTTTTTTTTTTTTTTTTTTTGGTACGGGGGATTGAACTCAGGGGTACTCAACCACTGAGCCACATCCCCCGCCCTATTTTGTGTTTTATGTAGAGACAGATCTCACTGAGTTGTTTAGCGCCTTGCCATTGCTGAGGCTGGCTTTGAACTCGCGATTCTCCTGCCTTGGCCTCTCAAAGCGCTGGGATTACAGGCGTGTGCCACTGTGCCCAGCTCCCTTTAACTTTTTAGTAACTCAAAATGTTCCTCTCTACACATTAATGAACGTTTACAGTGTTTGTTTTGTATGTAAAAATTATATAGATGAACATTCAAAATTTGATTTTAATGGTGCTAATATTGTCCAAAATACTGAGCTACTATAATGAATTCACATTACTTTATAACATAGAAATTATTTTGGGCCTTTCCGAGTTCTCTATGTTGGTAATGTAGTGGCACCCCCTCCTCCACAGAAAATCTTAATTAAGCTTCTCTAGAAATCTTGACTATAATTGATCTTAGGGCTATCAGCCAGAGTCTCTACAAGAGTTCAATGTAGTTAAAGTTCCTATTTCCTGTTGCTCTATCTTGTTTGACCACCAGCCTGAAAGAGATCAGCACTCCAGGTGCTGAACACCCCTTTATTAGTTTTATCACAAACATTTATGGACTATCTAGTGTAGTAACAATATAATATTTTATAGAAGTGTGTTTGCAAATGCAAAGTGTGGTAGGAAAGACAGATCCTTTAACAAGTCCTCTGGCCTTGGGCCTGAGCTTCACAGAGATGTTTACATTTCAAAGAGAAGAGAAGATGTTACTAATTGGGCTCCATGGTAACAGCTGGCAGGGGGAAGGAAAAAAAGGGGAAAAGAAGCTCCTCCCTTCTCAGGCCGCTGTCTTTGAAGGGTTAACTTGCCCCAATAGTGAAAGAAAAAGCTGCTTTTGTGTGAACTTCTGAGCCCCTTCTCTTATATTCTGGGTATAAAGTTCTGAAACTGCCTGAACTTGGGGTTCAGGAGGATTAATTGTTTACAGCAAAAACTTTACCCTCTGAACCGACTACAGTCAAATAAAACTGCTTCCTGCTATTTTTGGTGCCTGACTATTATGTCCCTACTATAGTGATTTTATTACTTTGGTTTTTAATTCCATTGATTTTTTTTTTTCATAGGTGAAACCAAAAAGACAGCCATTTTAACCATTCTGGATGATTCCGATCCAGAAGATGATGAAAGCATCATAGTTAGTTTGGTGTATACTGAAGGAGGAAGTAGAATTTTGCCCAGCTCCAACACTGTTAGAGTGAACATTTTGGCCAATGACAATGTGGCGGGAATTGTTAGCTTTCAGACAGCTTCCAGATCTGTCATAGGCCATGAAGGTGGGTTCTTTTTTTTTAGCACATTAATTTTCTTTTCTGTGTGTGTCATTTTTTGCCTAATCTTTTAAAGCTTGTGATTTTTTTCCTTCAATAATTTTTGTTGAACCATGTGTTTTCAACTGAGTGGGGCATATTTAGGAGGAGGCTTAGTGAACTGCCTAACTAAATGTAGGAGGTGTGTAGAATGATACTGTGTTTCAGCTTGCCACTCTCCATTGGTGTGATTTTAGTAGGCAACCCTGGTATGCTCAGCTTTCTCATCTGTTAAATGGCAAAATATTACTTACTTTATAGGTTCCTTCATGAGGATTAAATGAACTAATAAGTGTAAAATGCATAACAGTTCTTGGCAAATGTTGTATATACTTTTTAGTAGCTATTGCTATTAAAAAGTGAAACATCGGCTCCCTGTTAAAAACAAGTACTAGATTAAAGTCAGTGAACATTTTAGCTTTGATTTTATATTGTTTTTGTATGTTTTATAAAGATTGCCAAACTGGACCATCTTATGTAATGTCTATTTTTGTCTTGAAACACTATAATTTTCTTGAATCTTTATTTTTTATTCCATGTCATATATATAGGCAATTTTTTGTTTCAGATATTACAACTGTTTTGTTTTTTGTCTTTGAATAAGCCTATTTTGAGATTTTGAAAGATTTACAGATTGTTTGAGCATATAGTTTGTATTTGGAATTAAAAAATAATTTTATCTTGAAGAGTTAAGAAATGAAAAGGATAGAGATCATGTATATGGATCTTTACAGATGAGAAAACAAAACTGAGAGAGATCAAATGACTTGACAAGGTCAAGTAACTAATTTGTGACTGCTGGAAACTGAATGCAAATTCAGTGTTTACCATTTGTCTCCTTAATATATACTCTCAACTTGCAAGTATATTGAACTTATCTGTGTAAATGTTTGAGCCATTTTCTGACACTCTTTACTTTTATTAATGGTTTGGAATTGCATGTTGTCTTAGCAATAATGATTGAGTGACTAACAAATTTCCATAAACCCAATCTAAAGACAAATCATTACCAAAAAGTTATTTGTAATGTGATAGAAGTGAAATGTCACTGCTGAGATACTTAATATTAATGACAACAAGAACCGTTCATGGGGTGTTTTCTGTGTGACAGTCTCTCCACATCAGTTATTTCACTTAATTTTAGCAGTAGTTCTATGAACTGGGTATAATAGAATACACAGAAGTTTTACATAAGGAAAAGCAATTGGAGATCAAAGGTGGAGCTTTAAACTCAGCTGTGTTGGAATCTAAAGCCTACACTACAAGGCACCTTGTGAAGAGAGACTTTGTTCTGTTTGAATTTGTATTTGCTGCAGACTGACAATGTAGGAATTCTTTTTTTTTTTTTTTTATGGTACTGGGGATTGAACTCAGGGGCACTCGACCACTGAGCCACATCCCCAGCCCTATTTTGTGTTTTATGTAGAGACAGGGTCTCACTGAGTTGCTTAGCGCCTCGCCATTGCTGAGGCTGGCTTTGAACTCGCGATTCTCCTGTCTCAGCCTCCCTAAGTGCTGGGATTACAGGCTTGAGCCACCGCGCCCGGCTCA
>CM053405.1:65101969-65194908 GCA_028644305.1 Xerus rutilus
AATGTAGGAGTTCTTGATAAATATGTGAAGTGATTTGAATTGAAAGAGTAATGAATTTGAGGAGTAATGTCCATGTGAAAGGAAGAATTTAGTAAGAGACTCTAATTCTATCTCTGGTTAGAGATAGAAGTTGGATTTTCAGAGATAGTTGAAATCAGGAAAATACAATCTTTGGGAACATAGAAGAAAACAAGTTATCAAGGACAGAACCATGTGGAACATCAGGCTAAGATACTGGGAAAGGGAAGAGAGCTGAGAGGAGAAAGAGGGTCAGAAGAAACCAGGGAGAAATGTTCATCAGTTACCAGAAGAAAGTAGAAATCGGAAGAAAGAAGTAATCAGTGGGTCTCATACTAATGTGACCAACAAATGAGATTAGATTTTCAAATGTGTGAGAGAAAATAGTAGCACCTGTGGATGGATTGTAAAGAAGAATTGGGGATAGAAAGATGATATCTAAGGATAAACTAAAGGATATAGTGTTCCTAAAAGCAGGGTCATTGGGCTGGGGTTTGTGGCTCAATGGTAGAGTGCTTGCCTAGCACGTGTGAGGCACTGGGTTCACTCATCAGCACCACTTAAAAATAAATGAATAAAATAAAGGTATTGTGTCCATCTACAACTAAAGAAAAAAGAAAAAAAGCAGGGTCCTCAGGTCTGTTCCCATTCACAGAGTGCTAATGACAAAGTAAAATTATAAACTTTTACACCAGTTTTACTTTGCTATGTATCCAAAAGCATTATCTATGGGCTTGTATTACATGTGTTCTTTTGCTATTTAGATCACATAATCATTCAATTTATTGTATTTTATAAGAATGCCATTTTGTAATGGATTAAGGCAAACAAAAGAAAATAAGTCCTTATCTTTCATGGCATAAAGTTCTTTTTAAATATATATATATATTTTTAGTTGCGAATAGAACTTTATTTTTATTTATATATGGGGCTGAAAGTCGAACCAGGTGCCTCACACATGCTAGGCAAGCATTGTACCACTGAGCTACAAACCCAGCCCTTTTATGGCATAAAATTTTGAGAAGCATTGTTCTTTGGCCAGGAGAACAAGAAAAGGAGCAATATTGGATAAAATAAATTAAAGACGAGTATCTTGAATTTGCTTTTGTTTTGTTGAAGAAACTTGGGGAAGGAAAATACTGTGTAAGTAGAGAATTTAAGTGTTGATGGTATGGAGGCTACAAATAAGGATAGAAACTAGGAATGATTAGATTTAAGAAGGAACTTAGAGCTAGACTAAGCATGTGCTTTACTGTGATATGATGGAATTTCATTTATTTACTTTTTTATTTTTGGTTGTTGATGGATCTTTATTTATTTTATTTATTTATATGTGGTGCTGAGAATTGAACCCAGTGCCTCACGCATGCTAGGCAAGCGCTCTACCACTGAGCCAGAACCCCAGCCCGGAATTTCATTTTTAAAGATACAAACAATATGAATGTCCAGCATTAACTTAAGGGGACTTTTAACTATAAGGTAACTAGTGTTGTGCATATGCATCCTATGAGTGTCCAGTGGTGATGATAGTAATGCATGGTCTCTGAAGAAGCCAAAGCTCTCCCGCTGGGTACCAAAGATCTTAGAGAAATTTCAGACACCATCACCTGTATTCTGTCTGAGCTGGATGAACTTCACCTGAAAACCATATTCTGATATCGTCAGTTTTCAACAGCTGAATATCTGCAGGAGTTACAAAGAGGAAAATGGATTTGCAATTAAAATAAATGAGTCCAAGTGGATTATTGGTTAAAATTTTCATCATACTAGTCTATGATTATGTGTTCAGTACAGGAAAGAAAACATTGAATTGTCTTTATTGCTTGCATGAGCACTCCCTAGATATTTTATATTTTTCAAATATAAATGAAGGGTAATTTCTATTTTTTACTTACTTTTCCTCCCTTTATTCCTAAGCCATTTTCTAGAGCCTAAATTAATTTTTTCAAAATCATAATGAACCTCAATAATTCAATATTTTATGTATGTATTCTTTATAATATTACCACAAAAACTTTATAGAGAAGGCTGGGATTATGGCTCAGTGGTAGAGTGCTTGCCTCACATAAAGACAAAATAAAGATATTGTGTTCATCTTTAAAAAAAAACTTCATAGAGAAATGTGTATTAAGATGAGTTTACCAAAGTGAACTAATGAAAACTTCATGGTGATTCTTAAGGATAACTGGTAAACAAATAGAGTAAAATAATTGTGCTTTGTGGTCTCTCAACAATATTAACATTGCTTCTGGCTAGTGTTGGAGCTTCATTTATGTGATTAGATTTAAAATGTGAATGATGCTGGACTTTGGGCTCTAGAATTCCATTTGTGATTTATGGGAAGAAATTGTTTTAGTACGTGACAATGTATTGAATTCTGAGGAATCATTTTTCTATGTTTTGTCCTAAAGCAATTGGAGAGATGCCCACTGATAAATATTATTTTTTTCAAATGTAATGGACAGAATTTAGAAATATGGGACAACGGATTTTACTGTGATTGCAAATTGTGCATAAATGTGTTCTTTATAAACGTGTGTTAGATATTTCACTCACCCGGCTCAGCAGCATCATAATCATCATGTCATGTTCAATGGATTTAAAATTTTTCCTTTTCTTGGAGACAGCGTGAAGCTTTTTTACATAAAGATTTGAATAAGGTTAATTCTTTTTAAAAAATACCAATATTGGCATGTTATATTAGAAATTAGTTTTTTTAAAGTGTTCACATTGGTGATCTATGATTCAAATTATTCATATTCCTGTAATATTTAACCCATTTTCTTTTCATTGTAGAGTCAATGAATTTGGGTGACATATGTCATGTATACATTTGTTGACTAAGCTATTTTTCTGTATTTTGTTTTCTATTACTTTGTACACATCATAGTTACCATTTATCTTTATAAAAAGAATCTTGGTTTTGGGAATAAGTGGATTAAACACTCAGGGTTATTAAAATGCATTTTTAATTTATATTATTTATGTGCATTAGGCTAGGTCTAGACACTATTTGATAGATCTTCTGCCTGAAGGTTGAAATGTGTTGCCCACTTTGGGTGGACTGTGTGAATTTTATATTAAGGTGATTTTCAGGTAATGTGGTCAGACTCTGGTAGCTGAGGGTGTTCCTCAGACTTTCATCCTTGGCAAAAAACAGAAGGCAGTATAGCACCTAGTAAAATGTTTGGGATAAATTGTGGGATAAATTTATTATTATTGTTTGTGGGATAAATTGAACATACACTTTCCAGTATTTTCCTCCTGTCCTTTGTCTTAGATTTCAGAGATTAAGCGCTTGTTTCTGAGTGTTTCTTTTTCCTATGGCTATGATGATTGGTCAACTCCTTGTTTTGATAGAAGGTGATCTTGTGGTATATCCACTGCTTTTCCCCCACAGGCATTTTAAATAGACCTGGCTTGAGGAGTCTGTCTTAAGGAAGCAGAATCAATTTCACCATTTTATTGCTTAGAAAAATTTTCACACTATTCTTATTGTTGACATGATAAATTTGCAAAAGGCTTGTAAGATTTTGTGTTTAAGAAATACTTTATCTTTCATATATCTGGGTATATGTGTATGTGTGTATGTACCATTGTACCATGCTTCAAATTTTGTTTCTTGCAATGTTTTCTTGGAAGTTACTTTTATGGCAACTTGTTAAATTTTCAGAAGTGAAATTTATAAAGTAGTGTTAGACTTTGTGTATTTTTCCACGTAGTAAGTTTGTGGGAAGATTTTTTTCCCCTCCCTTCAACATTTCACTTTTATTTTAACCTTAAAATGGAATGTTGATCTCCAAATCTTTACATACAATTTTAGCCATAATTTTTTATTATTTTAAGTCCCCCTTCAACATGGATCTTTATTAACCTACATTTTATTTTCTTGCTATTTGTGTTTTCTTTGCATTTTTTGCATTTAACGAAACTATCATAATTTTATTTTTGAACTATTACCAGATTTGTGATTCCTAAACATTTGAAAACTATGACTTTAGAAACCTTTTTATTTGTATAACCAGACAACACTGCAGGTAAAACATTTTAACTTCAAGGATTTTCCTATGCTTTTCAGTAACAAACTTATTTTTCAGCCCAAACTTGCTCTATAAGAAGATTATGTATTGTGCAATAGAGAAGCTCCAGAGTTTGATAGTACTGTCTATATTTTGTTCAAATGAGTTATACAAATATAAAAAAGTTAAATGGTAAGCTAGCAATTATGGCTGATTGTCCACTTTTTTCTGTTATACTTAAAGCTTTAGAGAATTTGATTCTTCACTTGCAGTTCTTGTGTGCTAAAAAAAAAAAAAAAAAAAAAGAAAAGCCAAGACTTAGAGTACTAATGTTTGTATTGAAATACTTAAAATGAATCAAAATTTTTTTGTGATGCTTTTACCTTTTTATACATATTCTCTACTCTCCCCAAATAGTTCATTACATTAAATTTATGTGTTAAAATTTAGTGTGAAAAATTATTTTGTTTTTAGTATTTAAGGATTCTAAATAATAAATCAATGATATTTTTATTTAAGCAATTTCTATTAGAAATATGTATTCATTTTTATTATCTTCAGAAATATAAACTGTAGTAGCTTGATAAAATATTATATTTCATTGTTTTATCTCTACTGCCCTTATTTAAAAAATGCTGGAAGACTTGACATATATATCAAAGCTATTTGGATAGCTAAAAGTGACTTTTTAAATGCATATTTGTGGATTTCAACTGTATGTCTGTACAATAAAATTGGAATAAGGATGTATTCTTTTAAATCTATTAAGCATTATTCTGTTTATCTTTTCATAACAGTACTCTTTATTTTTGATTAGAATACATTAACTTGTGTTTATCATCATATAAAACTAGTGAATTGAGCATTTTTTCAGCAAGTCACATAGTCATCGGCTTAATTCCTAGCAGCTGTTTTCCCACTTCTAGCAATTTGAAAAAGAAATTCTTATGATTTTCTCCAGTTTTATAAAATGATACATAGAGATAAAACCAGGAACGGGAAGTATGTAAAATACTCAGTTATCTGGGAAAAATGACTGTGACTTTGATGAAGTTACAGACATTGATATACAGATTTGACACCTTTCTTTTGTATTTCTTTTTATAAAACAAAATCATTGATGGTATATGTAAGTTACAATCTAAAGAAATGTGATTTTCAGGTATTTGCAAGCATTTTTATGCATGCATTGTGTAAAATCACATTGCATACCGGTGTAAGGAATTTGTTTCCTTCTGAGAAATGAAGAAAGTATTTTGACCATGAGGACTTCATTATTTTCTTTGACTTAACAGAACATTCATGTTCTGGTGCATGTTTTGGAGTGGATACCAGTTTGTGTTTCCCATTTTAGCATGTGCTCTTATAATGTTCACATACCAAATTTTCTGAATGAAAGTACTTAGAAGTGGGATCCCAGTGTTAATAAATAATTAGCATGAATAAGGCTTCTAGAGAATTCAAAACTGATCAGCTTTGTAATATTCTTGGAAAAGTTACTACAATAGTTGCATGCTTGAGATTTGGGTTTTGTTGAGTTCAAATGTGAATGCTCATTTTCCATTAAGCACTTATCAATGAGAACATTTCATTTCCAGGAGATATGTTGCAATTTCATGTGATAAGAACACCTCCTGGTCGAGGAAATGTTACTGTTGACTGGAAAATTATTGGACAAAATATAGAATTCAATATTGCTAACTTTACTGGACAACTCTTCTTTCCTGAGGTAATACCAAGGAAAAGTTTCACCATAAATTTCTAGGAAAAAACTATTTTGAGGAAAATGGGATAGAAAATCAATATCACTCTATTGTAGTTACCATCATTCTTTTTCACACCCATTGGAATGAATTCTTCTTTGATGATGTATTTATTCTTTTTCTCTTCGTTTCCACTATCTGAGCATTAAGCCAAATAGTTATTACCTCTGCCTTGTGCACTACAGTATACTTTGGGTAACTGGCATCCCTGCAACACTGGGGTCTTCTTTCCCTTGTTCCATTTTTTCTATTTGCCAGTGCTGTAGAAATCTCTCCAACTAACTGCTTTGTGTGAAGGTTTTAATAGTCCTACATTGTTGATTAGATAAGATTTGCATTAATTAGCTCAGCCTTCAGAATCTTCCAAAGTTAACTTCTTTCTGCTTTAAGCCTGGTTTCTCATGTCAATGTTCATTATTTAACTAATTTTTTTAAGTCATAGAAATCTTTTGTTTAAATGAAAATATATTTGGATGCACAATTTATAAGGTCAATACAGGGAGGAGATAGTTTATGTTCAGTAACAAAACAGGGATGGATTTCTTTCTCTTTGACATAGGGGACAATGAATAAAACAATATTTGTGCACTTGTTGGATGATAAGATTCCTGAGGAAAAAGAAGTGTATCAAGTCATTCTGTACAATGTTAGGACACAAGGTAATTCAGAATTCAGTTTTCAACTTTTTCTGGTATTTTCTTTTCAGAAAAGAAACAGTATTGCTATTTGTGTTTTTAATAATTACATATCAATTTTTAAAATGCTACTTTAAATATTGTCTGTTCCTTTGAAATGTTAGAAACAAAAAACACTAACAAAGAATGGGAATACTTCTTTGTGGACTAAGGAAAAAGCTCTAAGAAGTTTTGCTAAATAGTTATTTATGGCATAAAATATATTTCCAAGGGTAGAAAATTTTGAAATTAATTTTATGCCAACAAACTAATTTGGATTTTAGACCAATTATAGTGTATGGACAATTCAAATTTAGTCATTTTTCAGTAGACATCTGGGTACTTTCATTAGATTCTACTCGATTTCCGTAATTCAGATAACAAATACAGTCAATAATGACAATAATATGCCAAGTGAAAAGCTTCATGATTTCCTCTCTGGAAGGATGGATGGAATATAGGCTCTGTCACCTGGAGAATTCTGTAGAGATATGACAAAGGAGAGCCCTTTCTGGTGACATTAAGAAGCTTTAAAGAGTGGGGATATATTTTACATATTTAGATGTTAATGCCAAATTGCTGTTAGGTTTCCTGATGGGGTCCCTGATGTTTTTAGGAGTTCCACCAGCAGGAATCGCTCTGCTTGATACTCAGGGATACGCAGCTGTCTTGACGGTGGAAGCCAGTGATGAACCACATGGAGTTTTAAATTTTGCTGTTTCATCAAGATTTGTCTTACTACAGGAGGCTAATGTAACAATTCAGCTTTTCATCAACAGAGAATTCGGGTCTCTAGGTTTGTGATGTTCTAGAATGAATGGGGTTTCTGGCAAGGACTTTTTGAGTATTCTACTTGTATAGATAAAGCCATTACTATACTAAATTGGGGAAGGAAAAATTAATATTTATTAGTTCAGGACAGTATTTTATAACTTATTTAATTTTGAAAAGATTCCAAAGGAATTATCCATTTGCACAGGAAATGATGTGTAAAAAATCTCAGCAGCATGTGGTAGGAGGTGGCCTGTGGGTCCACTGATAACACTGGGTGTGGCCGGGGCTGGCTCTTGTTTCTTATTCTTCTCCTGGACAAGTAGAAGCACCAGAAAGCAAGTGAAAACCTGAGGTCTAGGCTCATGAGTAGCACATCATCACTCTTAACTTGTCTTACAAACTCAAGAGTCCCAAGGCAGGTAGGTATGCCTTAACCAGAAAGGGCCATTGCTGATCCTCACATGGTAAAGATTGTGGAAATAGGAAAGGCTGAGGAATTGAGGCCAACAGTAGAAGCTACTGCAGTTGTTAAAGGAAAGGCAGAGTCCACAATAAGACTTACTTAGAAGTTTAAATAACTATAAAACCTTTTTGCAACCAATTCAATTAGGAGCTATCAATGTTACATATACCACGGTTCCTGGAATGCTGAGCGTGAGGAATCAAACCGAGGGAAACCTTGCAGAACCAGAAGTTGATTTTGTCCCGGTAGTTGGCTTTCTGATTTTAGAAGAAGGGGAAACAGCAGCAGCCATCAACATCACTATACTTGAGGTAAAAAAAAACTCTTTTGTTATTTTCCTGTTGTTATATTAAACCTGAAATGCCCCCTAAGTAGAGCTTGAGATAATATCCTAAAACATATTAATACCTCCAGGAAGAGAATTCTAACAACCAGTAGAAGTACAAGAGAGCAAACAAAAGCATGAAGCTTTTCTGAGGTAACGAATTTCATGAAAGCTAAGATTATGTGATGATTTTTAATTCTTTCTATATTAAAATGTTACTCTGTCTTTAATATAAAGTTGGTATACTTTACAACTATTATCTCCAGAAATTTTTTGAATTTGTTTCTGATGCAGTCCCTTTCCTGGTTCCTTTAAATCAGCTTATTACTTTTCATGAAATTTTTTTCCCCCAAATCACACAGGAGTTTCGACTCCTGTTTAGATGGGTTATCTTGCTTTTGTGATTTTGCTTATAGAAACATCTTGTAAAAAATAGAATTTCCTCAAGGCAGCTCCACATAAGAAGGCACTGGCCTGAGAGGTTCCAAAGGAGCATTTTGATTACTCCAAACAATTTATTGGTCCGGCAAATCCATGTAGGTCACAGTCTTTGTGGGCAGAACCTGTTAAATTAGAGACAGCAGAAACTTCACTAGAGACTGATTGCATAAAATGTGATTATGGTCAAGTTTAAAGTAATCATTGGTGACCAAAATTGTACTTTAAATGATTTTTCATTTTGTGAACTCCCATGTTGTTTTAGGGCTTAGTGTTTCATCTACTAAAATACATTTCCAAGAGTTTATAAAAATAGTATTATAGTGAGGTTAGAGGATGATATGTAGGGGAGAATGAATATTGCATTTGAAAAATATTTTTCAATTACTACGTATTTTGGGGATTTCATTTTTAAAAGCTTTTTTTTTCTCTTGGAGTCTTTTATTTTTATGAATTATAAGTAGTATAAACCATCCGAAGTGAATAGCTCTTATTTTGTTGATTTCTGTGCCATGATGAACTAAGGTAACATGAGAATTCTAAATCCATAAGATAAAAGGTAACATTGGTATGTAACAGGTAACACAGGATTTGACAAAACTCACAGGCAAGTCATCTTTCAAATGTCTCATCTGTTAATGGAACTGAATTTAAATAAATGGATTATTCTTTTTTTTTTTTTTATTATTTTATTTTTTTCCCAAAAGTTACATTTTAATACATGTTGGCAAACATAACAGAAAAAAACAAATTATCAGAAGCTGTACACACTATTCACTGAAAACATTTGTTGAGGCAAATAGAAAAAAATTGTTTCAATCATAATTTTTCTAACTTTGCACAAAATTATAAGCAGATTACATTGGTATGTAACAGGTAACACAGGATTTGACAAAACTCACAGGCAAGTCATCTTTCAAATGTCTCATCTGTTAATGGAACTGAATTTAAATAAATGGATTATTCTTTAGTTTTGTTCGTTTTTAAAACACAAAATATAAAGCCATTCTTTTTTTTTCCCTGTAGTCTAAGTTTTTAAACATGGGTTTTCGGTTTGATTTTTCTTTCTCCCTAGCTCTTTGCAATCCTTCCTGCTCTTTGAGCAGAACTAGATTAAAACACTGCAGGTTTGATAAACAAAAGCAATAGTTATACAAAGAGTGTGTAACTACTGGTGGCTGGCTGGGCACTCCTGACATGGGCTTTGCTGATCTTTACTTTTTGGCCACCTGCCTTGTTTTTCATTGCTATTATGTGGTCTAGTGATTAACAATAACTATCATTTAAAAATTATTGTCTAGCTGGGCGCGGTGGCTCACGCCTGTAATCCCAGCATTTAGGGAGGCTGAGACAGGAGAATCGCAAGTTCAAAGCCAGCCTCAGCAATGGCAAGGTGCTAAGCAACTCAGTGAGAACTTGTCTCTACTTAAAACACAAAATAGGGCTGGGAATGTGGCTCAGTGGTCAAGTGCCCCTGAGTTTAGTCTCCAGTACAAAAAAAAAAAAAAAAATTATTGTCTGTAGATCATGCACTCCACAAACTTTACTTTAAATTATTTTACAATCTTACCCTAAAGTAGCTATTTTATCTTCTATTATAACGATGGTAGAATTGGAGCTCTAATACTTAAGCAACTCACCTAAAATTACAGATTTTGGAAGGAGGTCTCCTTCACTGCAAAGCATATATGTTATGTATATATATACATACATACATACATATGTGTATATATATACACATATGTATATGGTGGTATCATTTTATTCATTTTATTCCTCATTCTAAATATTGGATATTATGGAAATTTAAAATCTTTTGTTCACATTTTGTTTAAAATAACCAGGTTTATGTATTTACATAATTAGTTTGTGCATTATATAAGTCTAGGTTAAAAATATATTAAGTGGTTTCATACTGTTCAACTTAGTAACTTCTTTGACAGCTAGGTATAAGTTTAATACTTCTATGTTTATTTTTTCAATTTAAATATTTTCTACTCCATTTGCATTTTCATATTTTCTGTATATTGTTTATGCATATATAGTTGTAAGAGAACTTATAAAACAGCTTTTGATGGGTAATTCCTTTGAAAGCACAATAAAGGAATTTAATGGGTATAATTTTTGCAGGATGATATACCTGAACTAGAAGAATATTTCCTGGTGAATTTAACCTATGTGGAACTTATCATGGCCCCTTTAACCTCATTTCCTCCAAGACTAGGTATGATGACTCTTTTGTTTGCTTGTTTCATTTTGCTCACTTCCAGTGAAGTACAGTAACTTCATTTTTTTAAAAAATATTTTTTAATTGTAGATGGACACAATGTCTTTATTTTATTGCCTTGTATGTGGTGCTGAGGATCGAACCCAGGGCCTCATGCATGCGAGGCAAGTGCTCTACCGCTGAGCTACAATCCCAGCCCAGTAACTTCATTTTTAATCAGAAGTGTGTTTGTTTATTTCAACTATGTGTGAAAATATGATGGGCTTTTACATTTATTTTAATTAGAGAGCATTACTGTGGTTTTTCACATTGGATAGTATAAAGACATTAAGAATTATTATGTGGTGCTCTTTAAATTTTACAAATATTTTATAACCAAATTTGTAATCCTCAAAATAGAATTAGTTCTTGGGAAGGCATTTTTCTTTCATGTTCTTTAAAGATTTAATTAGCTATTTTCATTAGCTCTCCCAACTATCAGGTGATTTTATTCTCTTTTTGGTTAAGGAGATCTTTGTTTGTTGTGTTCTCTGATTCTTTTTTGACCTTTGATCTTTTTCTTTTCATGCTTTTAGAAAAGACTCAGTTAATTCATTACAGACTGAAAGGTAAAATTTGAACTTTGGTATGGATTTATGTAGATTCCTTTAAAAAGATGTCTTCCCATGTTTGAGCAAAAACCCCTGTTTGCAGTTTGGACCTTTAGTATTAAGAAATTTTGTCTGAAGCTGTGTGTGTGATGGCCCACTAGGGTGTGGGGGTGAGTAACAGAGGGTGGACTGTCCCATGGCCCCATCCTGCTGGTAGAAGGTATATTGCACAGAGGGGACATTAACCTGGTGAAGAAGGAGAAGCCTGGGCAAGCCCAGTGGCTTGAGGAACAGCATTCCTCATTTACCTCTGAGCCTCATTGTGACAAGTTTGAAAATACTGAAAGGAAGTAATCAGTTTCCTACATATTGTTGTCTGACAAATTTCAAATCTTTTGCAAATGAAATAGAAGAGTGCAATGACGAGGCTTTTCCATTAAGTCTGATTACGATAAATATTGTTCAGCAAATTAAACTAATAAAATACTTCCTGCTTCTATGATATTCATATTAGAGGTGGTTTGGGTAGGTGACTTCTGTTCACTGCATTATGATGCTTTTGTTTCATATGTTTGGAATGACATACTGCCATTGCTTACATCTTCCCATTTTATAAATGAGGGGACTGAGGCTAAGAGAAACTAAATAATATGTCCAAAATCACACAGCTATGAAATAGCAGAGTTGGGATAGTCTCATGGGCACAAATTCTGGTTTTACATTCTCTCCTGGTCAGTATTTCTCTCTTCAAGCTAGACAGAAGTACACAACTCCTACTCCTTTGTCTACCTGTGCAGCTGTCACAGGTAACCTAGATTAAGGGAAAGAACAGATAGCGAAGAACAAACAAACAAACATGAGTAACAGGGTTAGTTAACATTTCAAGACTGAATAGCAGGTGTTGGTAACATACTAAGCTTGGTGGACAGAATATAACATAAAAATGATAAGAGAAATTCACTTCAATATTAGTCTCTTTTTTAATTCTATGAAACCTTTTTTATAGAAACCCCATCTTTCTTGCTTGTCTGGTTCGTGTATCCCTGTCCCTGTGTCTCTTTTCTAGACATGCCTGTCTCTGTGCTACTCCCTACCTGCTGTTCTCTTCTCATTTCTTTTTCCTCTTTTTTTCTGCCCTCTCTACTCCTTCCAACTGTCCCCATTTTCCTTCCCATCTGAAACAGTGATATTAGAGAACAGAGGTGCCAATTTTTAAATTTTATTAAAATAATAGGACAAGCTCCAAAACCTTAGTTGCTTATTATTTCATGCTGTTCATAGCTGATTAAAGTTTTATAAGTCAATGGCTCTTGTTAGCAAAGTGGTCTTCTTCAGATGTTATTAGCATTGGTGCCTTTGCATTCTTAAAATCTTTTGAGTAATATCAGCAATATTCACATTAGGAATTATATAATTTCATAAGAGACTATCTTTAAATTCTTTATCAATCATAATAAAACTTTAAAGTTTAATAAGACTTTACATAAAATTTATAGTAATAAATTTGTATTTATTTAAACATGTCTCTGCATTTTTTTCAGATTCAGAAGGCTTGACTGCACAAATCATTATTGATGCCAACGATGGTGCCCGAGGTGTGATCCAATGGCAGAGCAACAGGTGATCCCAAGGCTCTGAGAGTGCTTCTCCAAGCTTCAGATCTTTTACCATATATCAAATAGAAGTTCAAAAGTACAAACATAAATGTACCTCTTTACTTTCTCTTTCCATTCTTATAGATTTGAAGTAAATGAAACCCATGGAAGTGTAACATTGGTAGCGCAGAGGAGCGAAGAGGCTCTTGGCCAAGTTTCCTTGTTCGTGTACACCCAGAATTTGGAAGCGCAACTGGGGCTGGATTACATCTTCACCCCAGTGGTAGGTCTTAACATCTATCACCAATGACTTTTATGCATTATTTTATAATAACTGTTCCCTGAGAATTATAGTGACATATAAATTAATACACTTTTATATAACCTATTCCACAGTAAATTATAAAAGATTTTCATGTGACAAAATAATTTTACTATTTTAGTCAGTAATATAAATTGAATTTTAGTCTTATTGTAAAGATTATTCTGTATGGATTAAGTATTCTATTGTAACATTTGGTATTTCAGGACACAGATCTTGTGTTAAGGAATTCATTTCATTAGATCACCTTCTCAAAGTGTTTCTTATCTTGAAAATTTTATCCTTTATTTTCTTTTATTATTTCAACTTACTGAAATACTTTATGTTTTAAAAAGCTTCTTTTTACTTTGTTCCTTCATAACTTTCTTTCCTTAATCATATGTTCAGTTTCTTCTTTTCCTCCTTAACTTTTGCTTTTCAAATAAAACATTGTCAATTTAAATAAAAAGATCATGCAAAAAATAAGGAAAAGAATTCCCTCTTAAATAGCTAATTCTTTGCATTCACAACTATATTGTGTTTTGTCCTAAACATTTCATTAAAAAAGTGTAAAATGATATTATTCTTTTTAACTTTTTAACCAGATTCTTCATTTTGCTGATGGAGAAAGGCATAAAAGTATAGAAATCATGATTCTTGATGATGACATTCCAGAAGGAGATGAAAAATTTCAGCTCATTTTAACAAATCCTTCTCCTGGATTAGAACTGGGGCAACAGACAATAGGTAATTGACAATTTCTTCTCCACAGGCCCCTCTCCCTCATGCTGGTTTCCCTAATATGGGCAAAAGAGGGATTAGAAAGACTTGATGATTTCTACTTAGAATAAAAAACGTTTTAAATTAGGTGTTTTGGAATTTTTGTGTCAGTGTTTTTGTATGTGTATATTTATGTAAAGAACCAAAAAAAGTAAGTCAATACTAATGATACTATTGAGTCATTTCCTCAATTATTATAATTTAATACAATATGTAGATGATTAATTTAACCTGTGGATTAATTCAATCTATAGAATTTAATGAGTAGATTAAATTTCATTTAATTTGCAGTCAGATTTCTTTGGAATTTAACTTCTGCTCAGATTTCCTGCTTAGAAGGGGTTACAAAGGTGGTTCTTTCAATGTCATGTAACTGCATAGTATTTCTGCATACAGTGAGATGCCCTCATTCCACAGTCTATGAAGCCATGATTCTTCAGTTGAAACAGTTTGTCATTGTCACTAAATGTCATCCTGTTTCACTGCCTGTTAACTATTGTACTAACTGCTTAGCAAAGTTTAAACAAAAATATTAAGGTAGAACTGAATAGCTCACAAACACATGGAACTTTGGTTGAGAGGGCTCTAAAAAAGTCATGTCCAAAGCCTGGGGTAGTTCAGTGGTGGAGTGTGTGCTTACTGTGACTCTTCAACCTATTTCAGCTAGCAGTTGAGTGTTCTTTGGGATTTCAAGTTAATTAACCTCTGTATTCCTAAATTTTGCCCTTTATATGAAATAATCTGATTTGTAGTGAAAAACATGAAAACATTTTGAGTAATCAAAGACAAGTTTTTAGTTTTATTATTATATTGATGAAATAAATTGATATTTTTGAAGTTCCTGGAAACTTTTTTTGAAGATGTGGCTCTTGTTCCAAATTCAAAGAGAAGGAAATGATTTTCTTGTACAGCATAGTGAGTCACATGTAATAGACTGTAGTAATGGACAGCATGTGTTGGTTAAGAATTGTATATGGGGCTGGGATAGTGGCTCAGTGTTAGAGCTCTTGCCTCGCATGTGGAAGGCACTGGGTTCAATCCTCAGCACCGCATATAAATAAATGAATAAATAAAGGTCAATCGACAATGAAAAAAAAGAATTGTGTATGCGTAAGCAATGGAAAACTCAATTCAAATGGATTTAAACAAAGATAATTTACTAGTGTATTTGATCTGATGGTTTAGGGCTTTAGATGAAACAGGACCAGAACTTAAGGTTTTCAGAGACCCTGTTTTTTTTCTCTTCTCCTTACCTATTGGCTTCATCACAAGGCTAATGCTACTCATTTTTACAAGATGGTGGTCAGCGATATCCTTGCACATTTCACATAACAGGAAAGAGGGTATTCAGATTCCTCAAGCTTTCCTAAAATATCTTGGTATAATTCTGATTGGAATTATATAGTTTGCAGGCCCACCACCATGAGTAGGAGGAAGGAATGCTTGAGTGGGCTCTGTCATGTTTACTTTAGACTTGTAATTTTCTCTTTTTAAATGTAAGTATCCTGGATATAAATCTTATGCATTCAAAAATAAGATTCTGTGTTGTGCATGATGTATGTTGAGTGGAAAGAACATCCAGTAACTGCCTTCCATGCTACCTGACAATCTTGCCTTCCATTCTAAGATTACAGAGAAGTTTTATATAATGAAGGGATATAGAATTTTATTTAATGATTTAAAAATGACCCCCCACTTTTTTTTAAGGAAAAGATACTCTTAAAATGATCACTTCAGGTTGAGAGTTGGCCTACTTTCCAATGAAACATCCACACTCTTTTCAGCATTTGTAACTCTTCTTATTTTCATTTATCATTGAATATTTTTATTTTGACAGCTGTAATTACCATCCTTGCTAATGATGATGGTCCTGGAGTTCTATCATTTAACAACAGTGAGCACTTTTTCCTAAGAGAACCAGCAGCTCTCCACGTGCAGGAGAGTGTTGCAGTATTGAATATTGTTCGGGAACCTGCAAGAGGACTGTTTGGAACTGTGACAGTTCAGTTCATTGTCACTGAAGTGAATTCTTCAGCAGAGTCCAAGGATTTGACTCCTTCCAGAGGCTATATTATATTAGAAGAAGGTGTCCGACTCAAGGTACAGTATGAAACTTTAATGAGCATTAATGCTTATATCTTTAATATTTACAAAATATTTTCCCCTGTATCCTCAAAAGAAGAAAAAATATTTCTAGCTTAGGTGAGAGGTAAAGACATGATAAGATTACTATGTGACAAGTACTAATATACTATATATTATGTATACAGAGCAACTGAAGAAATTTACTATTATTAGAGAAATATATAAATGATAAGATACATATATTGTTATTTTAAATTCCAAACTTCTTTAAATGGTATACTTCACTTTACATATAAAACATAAGCCAGGGCTGGGATTGTAGCTCAGTGGTAGAGCGCTTGCCTCGCATGCGTGAGGCACTGGGTTCAGTCCTCAGCACCACATAAAAATAAATAAAGATATTGTGTCCATCTACAACTAAAAAAATATTTAAAAAAAGCATAAGCCAAAAGAAATTCCTAGCCTCAGTCATTTCTTTTTGCCACATTTTTATTGAACATTTTTATTGAAAGCAGGATATAACTGTTTGAGAGTAAGAATGGTGTTTTGAAGGAAAAAATGCTGAGTTTGATATTAATTATGAATGTGACCTATCCTTACATAAGTTAAATGTCCAAATTTATTTTTCTATGTATTAATTTTCTATTCCTGCTACTAAACTTTATTTTGTTAAATATAGTTGAAGTTTTAATTAGTTCATTGCATTATTTTTTTGTAAAGTTTAACATATTTTCATGTTCATTTTTTAAATGTTCTTCCAAATTTAAAACCTTTGATTCCTTCAAAGACACACTTAAATCATGAAAAATATAAAAGTTCAAATTTGAAACATATTAAAATTTTTATTGCTTTATTCACATTTTTTCTTTAATTTTTTTGTAATTTAAAATACATTTAAAATTGCTTTTTAATTTTTTTGTGTCTTTTTTTCAGAGTATAGTTTAGTAGACCTTTGTGTTCATTTGGTAAATTAAACATCAGAGCAAATTGGATTAAATATTTTTGGCTCACGTAACTGTTTTTCTTCCACATGTTTTCATTTTGAAGTAAAAATAGTAAAATTCACAGATTGTAAGTGTATGGATTAATGATTTTAAACATAGTATACACACATGTAATGACCCATATTAGTCAACTTTTCATCACTCTGACCCAAAATCTGGTAAGAACAACTAAGCAGGGAAAGATCTATTTTGGCTTAGTGTTCCAGAGGACTCAGTCCATGTCAACTGGCTCCAAGGTGGAAACATCATGGTGGAAGGGTATGGTAGAGGAAAGCTGCTCAGTTTTTTGCACCTGGGAAAAAGAGAGAGCAAGAGGAAGGTGCCAGAGAGAACATAGACCTTTCCAGGACTGTCCCTTCCCCTTGTGACCCACTTCATATAAGTAGATCCCACCTCCCTATAGTCCAGTCAGCCATCAGTGGATTAATCTACTGTTGAGGTCAAAGCCATCATGATTTATCACTTCGGAAAAAGTCCACCTCTGAGCACATGAGGCTTTGGGCAACGTTTTACATCCAAACCATAATAACCCCACTCAGATTAAAGATATTAACGTTACTATTCTCCAGATCGTTCCCTTTTGCCCCTTGCCTTTTCAAGAGGAAACCACTTCGTAATTGGTCCAATTGACTCATTTTGCTGGTTCTTGAGCTTGGTATAAATAGGACCTAATAGCATCTATTCTTTTGTGTTTAGCTTCTTTCATGCAGCATAATTTTTGAACTCTGTGTGGTTGCACACATCAGTAGCTGATTCTTTTTTATTGTTCAATAGCATTTCATTGAACAGGTCACCATTTGTTTATCCATTTTCCTGTTGATGGACATTTGGATTGTTTCTAATTTATTCCTACTATGGCTTTTTAATAGTGAATCCTAGACTAGAATGAGATTAATGAAGTTATATAGCCAGGGCAGGAGAAAAAATTATCCAAAAAGAGGACATGAATTTAATATTTTATTCAGTGTTATTTAAAAATACCATATATATTTATTTGTTTGATACTTCAGTGTGGTTTACCACAGTGTTGAAAATCTCAAAAGTAGTAACATGAAACAGTTGTAGCTATCACATTATGGGGACCATTATTAAATAAAAAAGAGGTGCTATTTGTTAAAAGACATTATTTTGTTGTCAAAAATGTTTAGTAAATTTCTCTGTATGTGTTTTGCAAACATATTCTATTCTAGTAACTTTACTTTTTAATTTTATTTTCAGGCCCTGCACATTTCTGCCATATTAGACACAGAACCGGAAATGGATGAGCATTTTGTTTGCACCTTGTTTAATCCAACGGGAGGTGCTAGACTAGGGGCACAGGTTCAAACCTTGATAACCATTTTGCAAAATCAGGCCCCTTTGGGGCTGTTCAGTATTTCTGCTGTTGAAAATAGGTATGACTTATTTATAAGGAAATATCACTTCTGAAAATAAGGAAGGAATAATTTTTAACATAAGAAAATGCAAAAGAAAATTGAGGTGTGATTAGTGTAAAACAGACTTTTTAAAAATGAATTCCAGAAAACAGATCCAGAGTCCACAAGCTGTCTCATAACAGAGAACATTGAAGACTTAAACATGTCATCAGAATTATTATTTTCTTATAACCCATATTTCTAGGAAAAGACCTGCACTATTTTGTGGTTCTTAGAAATAAAAAGCAAGAAATAATATAAATATACCTAGTCACTGAAGCCAAATAAATGACTCTTCAAATATATTAAAATGATTGTAGTTACAACATTTCCTCTGGAAACTGACAGATATTTATATATCTTAAAATATTTTAAAAGATTTAGTTTTATCCATATATTGAGAATTTCCTAATTTTTCCTGTCATGTTTTTGATTTATGTGTGAAGAAATTCAGAAAAGACAATTTTAAAATGTATAATGTTAAATTACCGATCTTATCAGTATTTTGTTATTATCTGAGTGTTGCATTTGTACTTTAAAAAAACTCCATAAATGAATATTTTCAAGCACCCATCTAGTCTCCCTCATGTATCAAATTTTTGCATGTCATTTGAGTTGTATAAATTTAGAAGTATATTAAGCTTATGCTGGTAATGTGATATATATTCTAAATATGTAGAAATTATATTCCTTTTCTGCTTTCTACAATTTTAGAGCCACTTCTATAGATATTGAAGAAGCCAACAGAACGGTATACTTAAATGTGTCACGTACTAATGGCATTGATTTAGCTGTGAGTGTGCAGTGGGAGACGATATCTGAAACAGCCTTTGGCATGAGTGAGTACGTTTGGTTTCTTATAAGAACAAAATGCTGTAACTCAGAAATATTACATGTATAAGATTTACATTATTTCCATGACTTTTATCTTATTCATTTATTGAAAATAGGGAACAGATATTTTATTACTACATCCATGAATATGTACTGAGTGCCCAGCATGTGCTAGGCATGATACTGAGCTCATGGAGCTTAGACTTTAAGGTATGCCAAAATAAGTAAGTAAAAATCAACATGTAGGGATCAGTTATGCCAAGAAGTGGTTGGAGGAACATGGGAAACAAGAGTGGGAAGCCGTTGAGGCAGGAGAGTTAGGCATAAGAAGACATGTCATAACTGAAGAATGTCAGTGAATAGGAGATACAGAAATAGAGGAAATTACTGAATTTGCTGGATAAATGCAAATTGTTAAATAACTTGAACAATATTTTATGGATATCAGCTATTATCCCAGAGTCAATGAAAAGCTTTTGAGTGGGTTAGGCATGGGGAGGATGATGTGGTATGATTGATCATGTTTGCATTTTGAAGTGTTATTCAAAGGACCATGTAAAGAATTGGTTGGTGTAGCTGAAAAGAGGATTCAGGGAGACAAGCAAAAAGGCAACAGATGATGGAAGCTTAGAGCAGGTGATGGGCTGGGTGTAGGGCAAGGGTGAGACCAGGGATGACTCCTAGTTCCTCAGCTTGTGTGGTTGAGTAGTGTCCTCCCACAGACCAAGAAAGGGATTTCTGAAAAAGGGGTAGGTATTGTTTTGGTGAGAGAATTAAAATAAATGTGTTTTAGCACATGTTAAGTTTGAGTTACTTTTGAGAAGGCGTTTACACTCAAAGGTAGGTCTCTGATGGAAGATAGATTTAGGGATCTTTACATGTGTTATTGTTTTTAAAGTCATGGAAATTGATTTAACAAACTGAAAAGAGGAACTATAGACAGAGAAGGGAAGAAGACCTAGCCTGAACTTTGAAAAGTCTCTGTCTCTGTCTCTCTCTCTCTTTCTCTGTCTCTCCATGGGAGTTCATTTGTAATGAAATCATTAGTCTTACTGTTCAAATAATAAATTAGAGTAGATAAGTTTTGGAAGGGATTGTACACTGGTAAATAATGATTTTTGTTTTTTAGGGGGAATGGATGTTGTCTTTTCCATATTTCAAAGTTTTTTGGACAAGCCAGCTTCTGGCTGGTGTTTCTTTACTTTGGAAGATTCAGTATATGGTGTAATGTTAAGAAAATCATCATTTACTGTTTACCGATGGCAAGGGGTTTTTATTCCAATTAAGGTAAACATCACTTTTTTTTCCCCCTACAGTGCACAAAATAAAATGTAGAAGTAAATTTGAGATACATCATGAGTTACTTATAATTGTAATCATTTAAAAGTAAATTTGAGATATATCATGAGTTGTTTGTAATTTTCATCTCCTAGGATTTAAAGATACAAAATCCTAAAACTTGTGAGGCCTTTAATATTGGTCTTTCCCCCTACTTCGTAATTACTCATAAAGAAAGAAATGAAGAGAAGTCTTCTGTTAACAGTGTGTATACCTTCACACCTGGATTCCAGTTATTCCTGGTAAAAACAAAATCTTCATTTTACATTGCTTTACCTAAAAGAAATTCAGATATGTAAGACTGATCTAAATGAATGACAATGTATATTCTATGGTAATGAGTAACAGGACTTTTTGCAAGTTGATACAATTGTAGTAGCTATCTTAATTCAGAGCTATTTTTGTCTTGCTTGAAATGATATATGCACATGATATATGCATACCTAGTAATTAGAATAGTTTTTTAAGTCTTGAACATCAAATACTAACACATTAATATCATATTTAGTGACTTTCTGAGTTAAAGTCTTTAAATTTTTATTCCCACTCTTCTTCCTTGCAGGTGCAAACAATCATTATTTCTGAAAGTTCTCAAGTAAGATATTTTACTTCAGACAGTCAAGATTATTTAATTATTGCAAGTCAAAGAGATGATTCCGAATTAACTCAGGTTTGAATCTTTGAAAATGAAGATTTCTCCACTTTTAAAAAATACTATAATTGAAACTTATGAGATAGGGTCTATAGATTTGGTATAAAAGAAAATCATAGTTTGCGATAAAATAGTAAAGGAGAATATGAATATTGATTGGTCTCAATTAACTTTCAAACAACAGTTATGAATATTATATGTTCTTCAAGAGCCAAAGCAAATGTAATCATAAACATGAACATTTAATCAGAATTTAATTGAGTTGGAAAACATTATGGAGAAAAATCACACAGCTAGACAGATGGTATCACTAAAAATTCATGATTAACATTGCCAATTGGGCACTCAGCATCACCCCAGAAATTTCACATTTCTCTATTACACTACATCTTGTAATCTCCTTAATGCTTAATTGATGATTTTTGTCATTCACACTTCTGTATATGCTTTTCATCTCCTCATTTTCAGCTAATGACCTCGGTGAAATGAAAGTCACCACAGGGAGATTATTTGTTTTCCCAACACCAAATTCAGAATCTCACTTAAAACCCAGTGTTGCCCTTCCATCCTGCTGCAGTAGAGGAGTGTCCTTCTGCAGAAGCCCTTCCTCTCACAGGGCTGCCCCTCTCCCTTCATAAGGTTTAGTTATATTTGTTAATATGGTATATATGTAAGATAACCATATTTCCTTTGGCCCAGGACAGCACTAGATTGTGCCTTTTGTCTTTGTATAATTATTATTAATATTTCAATCTCTGAAGAACCCCTACTTGAATAGTAATTGTATGGTCACCCAATGAAAGGTACTTCATGACCTCCCCTTTCCTGTCTTGACTCCTCAGCCCCTCAGCACCGTCAGCTTCCTGGACTAGTCTTTATTCAGAGCACTACAAACATCTGTGTCTTTCAAACTGTCATGTCATTCCTTCCAACTTGACTCCCCTAATATATCCATATCCTTCATCATACCATCCTGATTTTTGACTTTAGTACCAGTTTCAATTTATGGTCATCATTTATTCAGTTATTGCTCTATGGTTGTTTGCCTTTCCCTAATAGTTAAGAAGATTCATAAAGGAGGAGGTCAGTATATCCAGGGCTCTTAGCTTAATGCTTGGCTCAAAGGTCCTAACTGTTGAATGAATAAGTATAATTATTATTTTTTTTTCTTTTTTAAAATTAGGGATTTATAGTTATACGTAGTAGTTGGGTTCATCCTGATAAACTCATACATGCATGGAAATCTATTTTAGTTCATGATCACCCCCTTCCCTCCTCCTTTTCCCTTTCATCCCCCCTCCCATCTCCCATTTCTTTCCTCTACTCTGCTAGATAGACTTCCTTTTACTTGTCTATTATTTAATATTTGGTTCATTCTTTGTATTATCCTTTCCTTACCTCCTCCTTTCCTTATTTTACTCTAGCTTCTGTATATGACTTTTGAATTTCTGAGTTTGGCTAATTTCACTTAGCATGATATTCTCCATTTCCATCCATTTACCAGCAAATGCCATAATTTCATTCTTTTTTTTATGGCTAAGTAGAACTCCATTGTGTGTGTATGTGTATCACATTGTGTGTGCGTATATATGTATCAAAATTTCTTAATCCAGTCACCTATTCATGGGCATCTGGGTTGATTCCATAAGTTATCTATTGTAAATTTTGCTGCTATAAATTTTGAGGTGGCTATATCCCTGCAGTATGTCAATTTTATCCTTTTGAAAAATACCAAGGAGTGGAATAGCTGGGTCATATGGTGATTCCATCCCTAGATTTTTGAAGAAGCACTATACTGCTTTTCAGAGTGGTTGTACTAGTCCCACTATGTACAAGTGGACCTTTCCCCAACAACATCACCAGGATTTATTGTTTGTATTCTTGATCATTGCCATTCTGACTAGAGTGAGATAAAATTATATTGTAGTTTTGATTTATATTTTCTTGATTGCTAGAGATGTTGAACATTTTTTTATACATTTGTTGGCTATTTGTGTTTCTTCTTTTGAGAAGTGTCTGTTTAGTTCTTTTGCCTATTAAATAATAACAAATAATCATTTTATGATAATTAAATAATTATCATAATTATTTATAATAATAATAATAATTATTATTGCTAAGTTTATTGAGTTCTTTGTATATTCTGGATATTAATCTCCTATTGGATGAATAGCTGGCCAAGATTTTCTCCCATTCTGGTGGGCTTTCTCTCCATGTTCTTAATTGTTTCCTTTGCTATGGAGAAGCTTTTTAGTTTTATGGCATCACATTTATTAATTCATTTTATTTCTTGCACTTTGGGGGTCTTGTTAAGGAAGTCCATGTCAGCACCTATATGATGGACTATGGACCCTGTGTTTTCTTCTAGGAATTGTAAAGTTTTTGGTCTAATTCCCAAGTCTTTAATCCATTTTGATTTGGGTTTTGTATAGGGTGAGAGCTAGGAGTCTAATTTTCTATATGTAGCTATTCAGTTTTCCTAACACCATTTGTTAAATATCTTTTTTCCAAAATATAGTTTTGGCAAATTTTTCAAATGTCAGATGGTTGTAGTTATGTGGAAATATCTCTGTGCCTTCTACTGTGTTCCATTGGTCTTCATGTCTATTTTGATGCCAATAAGTTTTTGTTACTATAGATCTGTAATATGATTTCAGATCAGGTATTGTGATACCTCCTGCTTTGCTTTTCTTGCTTAGTATTGCTTTGGCTATTTTGTATCTCTTATTCTTCCAAATGAATTTAAGAATTGTTTTTTTCTAGCTTTGTGAAGAATGTAATTGGTATTTTAATGGGGACTGCATATTGAATCTGTATATTGTCTTTGATACTGTGGCCATATTGATAATATTGATTCTGCCTATCCAAAAACATGAGATGTCTTTCCATTTGATAAGGTCTTATTCAATTTCTTTCTTTAGTGTTATATAATTTTTATTGCTGAGTTCTTTTACCTTCTTTTTTTAGATTAATTTCCAAGCTTTTTTTTTTTTGAAGTTATTATAAATGGGATGATTTTACTCATTTCTTCCTCAGCTGAATTACTGTTAGAGTGTAAGGAAGTGATTGATTTATGAGTATTGATCTTGTATTCTGCTACTTTGCTGAACTCATTTATAAGCTCTAGAAGTGTTCTGGTGGAGTGTTTTTAGGTCTTTAGATATAGGATCATATAATTGGCAAACAGATAGTTTGAAATCTTTTTTCTCTATTTGTATCCCTTCATTTCCTTTTCTTGCCTGATTGCTCTGGCTGACGTTTTGAGGACTATATTGAATAGGAGTGGTGAGAGTGGACAGCCATATCTTGTTACTGTTTTTAAAGGAAATGCTTTTAGTGGTTTTCCATTTAGTATGATGTTGGCTTTGGGTTTGTCATAAATGGCCTTTATGATGTTGAAGTAAGTTCCTTTGATCCCTGTCTTCTCCAATATTTTTTGTGTGAATTGGTGTTGGATTTTATCAAAGCCCTTTTCTGATCAAGTGGTTTTTGTCCTTAATTCTGTTAAAGGATGAATTACATTTATCGATTAGCCTATGTTGAAACAACCTTGCATTCCTGGAATGAAACCCACTTGATCATGGTGTATTATCTTTTTGATGTGTTTTTGAATGCTGTTTGCTAAAATTTTGTTAAGGATTTTTGCATCTAGTTCATCAGGGATATTGTTCTGTGGTTTTCTTTCCTTGATGCATCTTCATCTGGTTTTGGTATCAGGGTTATACTGGCTTCTAAAAATGTATTTGAGAATGTTCCCTCTCTTTCAATTTCATGCAATAATTTGAGAAAGAGTGTTAGTTTTTTAAAGATCTAGTAGAACTCAACTGAGCATCCATCAGGTCCTGGGCTTTTCTTTTTTGAAAGGCTTTTAATTGCTGTTTCAATTTTATTGCTTGATATTGGTATGTTTAGGTTATATATATCTTTCTGATTCAATTTGAGTAGGTCCATATGTGTCTAAAAATTTGTCAGTGTCTTCCAGATTTTCCATTTTATTGGAGTACAAATTTTCAAAATAGGTTTTGAATAACCCTCTGAATTTCAGAAGGGTTTGTGGTGGTATTTCCTTTTTCATCTCAGATTTTGTTGATTGCTTCTTCTTACTCTTTCTTTTGGTTAGTTTGGCTAAGTATTTGTCAATCTTATTTATCTTTTCGAAGGACTGACTCTACATTGCATTGATCCTGTGTGTTGTTTTCTTATTGTCAATTTCATTGATTTTTGTCTCTGATCTGGATTATTTCTTGTCTTCTACTGGTTTTAGGGTTAGTTTGTTCACCTTTTCCTAAGGCCTTGAGGTGGAGCATAAGCATAGTTATTTGGGATCTCTTTAATTTTTTAATGTAGGTAGTCAAAGTTATAAAATTTCCTCTTAGAACTGTTTTCATACTTTCCCAGAGATTCTGATATGTTGTATCTCTGTTCTGAAGAATTTCTTGATTTCTATTCTCATTTCTTCTTTGATCCTTTCTTCATTTGAGAGAGTATTGTTCAATCTCCATCTGTTTTTGTGGTTTCTGTTATTTTTCTTGCTTTGATTTCTAGCTTTATTCCATTATGATCTGATAGGATACATGGGATATGTTGATTTTTTTTTGGTATTTGCTAAAATTTGTTTTGTGGCCTTGAATATGATATATTTTAGAAAAACTTCTGTTTTTCTGAGAAGAAGGTCAGTTCAGCTGTTATAGGGTGAAATATTCTGTAGATGTCCATTTGGTCCCTTTGATTTATAATGTTGTTTAGGTTGGAGATAACTTTATTGATTTTATCTTTTCATGACTTGTCTATTGGTGATCATGGTATATTGAAATCACCCAGTATTATTGTGTTGGGATCTATGTGGGATTTAATGTCATGGGATATTTTTTCCATGTAATTGAATGCATTGCCATTTGGGGCATAAATATTAACTATGGTTATATTTTCTTGTTGGATTGTTCCCTCTGCTAGTTTGTAGTGGCCTTCTTTGTCTCTTCTGATTGATTTTTGCTTGAAATCTGAATTGTCATATGATTATATCTACTCCTGCTTGTTTCTTGGACCATATGCATGGAATATTTTTTGCCATACTTTTACCTTCAGCCTGTGAATGTCTTTGCCTATGAGTTTCTTGTAAACAGCATTTGTTGAATCTTGTTTCTTTGATCCTTTTTGCTAATCTGTGTCTTTTAATTTGGGATTTGAGACCATTAACATTCAGTGTAAGTATGGATATGTTTGTTCTTTCCTGCCATTTTGGTATTTTGGTATATTTTATTCTGCCTTAATTCTCATTTAATGGAGTATTCTTTTATTGAACTTCCTCTATTTGGTAGCTTTGGGAATTGTTTAGTTCCTCTGTGTGTGGTTTATCTTTGCATATATTTTGTAGTCCTGGCTTGGTGCTCATGAAATATTTTAGTTTATTCTTGTCATGGAAAATTTTTATTTCTCCCTCAAATTTGAAACTGAGCTTTGTTGGGTATAGTGACCTTGGCTGGAAATTTTCTTTTAAGGCTTAGAATATCTCATTTCAGGCCATCCTTGACTTTAGGCTCTGAGATGAGAAATCAGAAGTGAGACTTATTGGTGTGTCTCTAAATGTGACCTAGTGTTTCTCTCTTGTAGCTTTTTCTTTTTTCCATGTTAGACATTTTGATTATTATATGTCATGGAAAGCTTCATATTTGATCAAATCTATTTGAGGTCCTGTTAACTTCCTATATGTGGATCTCTCTCTCATTTCTGATATGGGAAAAGTTTTCTGTAACTATCTCATTGAAAATGTTCTTTATGCCTTTAGTTTGTGTCTCCATGTTCTCTTCTATCCCAATGATTCTCAGGTTTGACCTTTTAAAGTTGTCCCAGAGTTTTTGTATGTTCTGGTCATGTTCTGTATATTTTCCCATTATTGCCTTTTGTGTACTGAAGATCATATAGCCTGTATTCAATGCCTGAAGTTCTGTCTTCAAGAATCGAGATTCTATTTTCTATGCCATTTAAACTGTAGTATTACCTTCAAGTGAGTTTTCAATTTGATTGTATCTTTCATTTATAGGAATTTTGCTTGGTTTCTTTCACTCTTTCACTATTCTATAATTCCTTTCTTAATATCTTTTCACTATTTTGCTATTCTTTCTAATTCCTCTCTTAATTCTTTCTTTAGATCTTCTTTTATTTCATTGAACATTTTAATAATCAGTTTTTTATAATCTTTCTCTGGGCTTTTGTCTACTTTATCAGTGGGATCCTTTTTGGTGGAGGGGCATGTGGACTTAGGGGGGAGATTTGTTTATCTGTTTTCTCATGTTTTCAGAGATATTGGTTTTGTGCATCAATTGAGATGGATTCCCATATCTTTTTTAAATGTGTATCCTTTGTGTGTAATTATCTTATTTGTTTTGGGACTTCTCTCTATTGTGGATGTATGCACTAGATGTCAAGTGGTAGGATCTGAGTTCCCTCTCTTATTGTTTCTCCTTGGGTCCTTGTTGTTGGTTTGAGGCTTTTATCGCCTCAATTCTTTGAGTTGGAGTAATGTCAGGAAATGTTTAGTTTGGCAGCAGAGTCTCTAGCCTATAAACTTTTTGTGTCCCTGTACATTCCCACCTTGTCACAAAATGGAGCCAAGTAAACAATAGTAACAACTGTTGCAAACAATACACAATATTAAAGTTGCTACTATGACATCTTCAACATTAAGTACCACCAATAAACAGGAATGGTAGATTCAGCAATTGTCAACAATAAAAATAATAACCATGAATTAGATCTTGCTTTAAAGTAAACAGGTGATATCAACTATCTTTCACAGTAGTAATGATTGTGTTAGCATTCATGGTGGAGGCAGGAATTATATTGACCAATTAGTTTTGAAAGATGGTAAAAGTACAGTTTTTTAAGGAAAAAAGAAATGTTAGGAAGTTGAAAAGTTTTACAATTACAAAAAATAGAACAGAGGATGTAGAAGCAATATAGCAAAGTGATGCTTATGCAGAAGGAGGGGAAAAACAGAAGAAGCAAGACATTGGGAGAGGAGGAGAGAGAACAATAGAATTTGGACATTAGCAGGAGAAGATAAGAAAGAAAGAGAAACAAGAGAAATAAACAAATGAAAATAATTCAAAACCAAACCAAAATATACAGTCCCCAAACCCCAAGCCCTCAAAAGACAATTCTAGGAAGAAATAATCACATTTTTTAAAATGCTAAAAGTTAGAGAAAAACATAATTATATGTACATATGGCCCTAATCCAATCAACACAGCCAGAATTCACATGTGCATGTGCATGCACACATACACACAGACACACACACATGTGCGCACACATGGAAATAATTTTTTAAATCTCATAATGAAGAATGAATAGTGAAGGAAACTTCTCTACTGAGGTGGACAAAATAATAGATGAGATGGGGTGGTTTCTGTGTATTTCAACAGTCTTTCCAATTCTTCTTGAGTTATATACAGATAGAGCAGCAGTGGGGGTTGTTTACTCCTTCTTGTTTTTGTGTTTTGAGCTGCCACTTGGAGCAGCCTAAGATTGAAGCTGTTTGATATAAGACTCAGCTTCCCTTCTCACCGTATGAGGTGGGATGGATTAGCACAAACTTTCAGTTGGTGTTTTGTCCATTTGGTCCAGTTTGGTGCACTCCTAGAGAACTGCCTCTGAAGGTTCCTGTGAGGGAAGTTCCAGCAAGTAGGGCTGAGGTCTAATCAGGCCTCAGGGGCTTTGTTGAGTGGGGCCTTCTTTGGAGAGTCTGGATTGACCCACCTCCAGAGCTAGACAATAGCCAATGTCATCTGCAGATCTGGTTCTTAAGATCTTCCAAGAAATCCAATCACGGGGCAAGGGGCCTGATCCTCTACTCACTGCTGCCCAAAACCACAGCCTTCCCTGGTCTAGTCTCAGACTCCTGGCCTGTTTCAGCTGGTCAGCTGAGCTACCCACCACAAAGACAAGTGAGTCTGGCTCCTCTTGCCCTGCGTACAGTTACTGTTTCACTCACTTTCTGTGTGGCCCAGCCTAGGTCCCTGGAAAGCTGCTTGCTGGGACTTTGTGCTTGCCTCAGCTCTCCACAACCATTTGAGATACAGAACATGTTTTTCAAGCATCAGCATGCAGTACAGCCTCTGGATCAGTTAAGATTATGCAGCATTTTTTATCTCATGTTTCTCTGTGGGAAGACTTTCTGTGGTAAATCTGCATAGGTGGTGGGGCTGCCAGGTCTGCTCGAATGTATTCTTTCTTGTTCAGTTATTGTACCCAAATTCCTGAGTCCCTGAGCCACCTGAGTGTCTAATGTTAAATTTTAGTGAAATTCTCCTTTCACCCACCTTGCTGAGCAGCTGTACACCTGCTGCTTTGGTCTCAGGCCGCAGTTGCGGGATTCATGCACAGAGAGACAGGGCACTGGGTGGTCAACAAGCAGCTGTGTTTATCTTTTGCTAGCACAGACTGGTTGAATTCTCATCCAAAGACCTAGCTCTGATTGCAGCAGATTCACCTTATATATTCACTTTGCTAATCCCCTCTATCCCTGCCTCCCATTACATATTAGCCCCTTTGTCTCCTCTATATGGAAAAATATATTTCATGTTGGTATTCTATACTATGAAATAAGGAGGTTTTGACAGATCTGAACAAGCACAATGGGGGTGTCGGTAGGGTTGCACATGTGCCCTGAGCGTCAGCAGAGTTGCCGAGTTGTGGATTTGTACATACACACTCAGTGTGCCTCACTGCCTTTCATTTGTGTGGGAAACACCTGTGTATGCAGTTACTGAAGGTGCCACATTGTTCAACAGAGTCATGCATGTGCACACATCTACTAGCTGGGCTGAACCTCTTGTCTTTGTTTAAAGAGGGCTCCTACCACACTAGGGCACAGCTTGGGATGCAGCTTTCCTTTACTCTGTTATGTTCTGTCTCCCTCACCATCTTCCATCTCCTGAATAAGTATAATTCTCCATGAAAGTGCCCAGGTTGTATGGGAAACCAGGTAGATTATATACTTTCTTTTAATTTTAAATATTATGAAACTTAATATGCATTGCCATATTATGAAATCTTGAAACCTTGTATGCATTGCCACCATGAGGATGAAAATAGTTTAGGCATTTCTCTATATGCTGTTGATCAAGTGTTGGAAATGATATTGCAGCATCAGAAGATCTTGTATTCAATTCTAAGATTTCTTTTCAAATTATTTTTCTTTCATTTATTCTGCATGTATGCACGTGCACACAAGCACACACAGATAAAAAGAGGGAGATAGTATTAGGTTTGGTACTTTCCCAATTATAAAAATATCATCCTAACTAAATGAAAGGATCCAGGAGAATAGATGTATGACATTGGTTAAATTCTTCCAAGTGCTAAATTCCTAGTCATGAAGGGTTTTATATTTGAACATTTCCTACAGGTCTTCAAATGGAATGGACAGAGCTTTGCATTGCTACAGAATCTTCCTGTTCGAGGTGTTCTGACCATGGCCTTGTTCAACAGAGGCAGCTCTTTGTTCTTAGCAATTTCCCAGGCTAATGTCAGGCTACACACCCTTTTATTCAGATGGTCTGGAAGCACATTTATTTACTTTCAAGAAGTGCCAGTCACTGGGACAAGACAAGTTGAGGCTTTGTCTACAGGAGATGATATTTACTTAATTTTTGCCAAAAATACATTTCTAGGTAAGATGATATGGTGTTTATAATGCATATATAGCTATTATCAAAATCAAGATGATATAGTGTTTATAATGCATATATAGCTATTATCAAAATCATCTAGCCTTCATAATGTGTATTTTATATGAAAATGCTCTTGTAACAATTTTCTAGTCAATCCATACACTGTTTCTTGAGGGATAATGTTAATTGTCAGGTATAAATGCGTTCAGGGAAAAAATAAGCATTATGCCAGTAATCTTGTTGTGCCCTGAACCACCAATAGAAAGTTATTTTAAAATAAAATAAGGGGTGAGTAGGTGAAATAGAATGATTTATGAAGATTTCATAGCCAAAGTACACAAAAGTAACTTTTTATCTGAATATACTTGGGGTGTCATGAATAATTTGTAGTATTAATAAAAATACTAAGATTGACAAGATTGTTTAAAAACATTTTCTGAAATAGGAATATGATTTCTTTTGGTTAATGAAATTTTCATAGATAAAATTCCAACTATGTTAAGAAAGAAAATATTTTGCTCCTTTTCTTGCTATATGGTTGGGTCATAGTCAGTAGCTAACTATGTATACACTTTGTGTGGTAAATGCAAAGACAAAGTTATATTTTTGTTGAACTAAGTGGATTCATACGAAGTTTGTTTATTAAATTAGATTTACTATTTTGTTATAGTCTTACTATGCAATTTTGTCATTTTCTTTCTGTAACTTTTGCCTCAAGATTTGATTATTATTCCATTGTTGTAGGATATCAGAATTCCATTGATATTTTCCTCTGGGAGATAGGACAGTCTTCTTTCAGATATTTTCAATCCCTGGATTTTGCTACTGTTAACAGAATCCATTCCTTCACACCAGCTTCTGGAATAGGTAAGGACTTTTTAACTGCTAACCCGTCTTAAAAGCAGTGTGAAAAGACAGAACGATTTGAATCCCATTGAATTAAACATAGAATTATCAAATTCCACATAGTAGATATTTTAATAAGAGTATAAAATATATTTACATCAATCCTTCCAGAAGTCCTAGAATTTCAAAAGGATCCTTGAGAATAAGTTACTAAAATATAGGGGAAAATATTAATGAAAAATAAAGATAGGATTTTTCTTTTGTCTCTTCTCTTGTCTAGAGAAAATGAAGAATTGCATTAAATATATATTTTTAAAGTATGAAAGTATATATAAGAAGAGAGGAAATATTTGTATTTAAGGACTTTTTGAAAAGTCAGAAATAACTGAGAACTCTGTTGGTTTTATTCACTCTCTCAACCTCCTTCACAGTGTGAAGTCCTTTTCAGTCCTCTGTACTTTAATTCACACATCAGAAATATAAGCAATATTTTTTAATCACTGTGATTTCATCAACAATATCTGTTAATGAGGGCTTGTGGTATATCTGCTGTCTGGAGGAATCACTTGGGTGGGCTGTTGAGAATAAATAGCAGCTGGGGCCAGTTGCTGTGTGAACTGGTCAGGCTGCTTCTAGAGAAGGTGTCAACAGTACAGGGAGAACACACAGTGGATGGGTCATCATGTATCCTGCTGAGGTGCCCAGAAGAACCCTGAAGCCAAGCCCACAGGGCTCCATAGGCTAGTCCAAATGAATCACTGTCCTGCTGTTAGACTGAGACATGACAATTCAGTATGAATGAAACAGCACACTTTTACTAATTAGATATTATATGTAAGTCATTATTATGTAGATATGAAGAATTCCCTGCCTTTATAGCTTTAATGTCTGGTTAGAGAAGCAATAAAAAAATATGAAGATGCAATGGATGGAGATATGGTTAGAGGATTGGATTTCAGTGACATTGATATTTGAGGATAATCTAACTCACAGAAGTTAAAATGTATAAAGTAAAGCATATTGAGAAGACTGGAGGATTTAGTGCTAATACAGGAGACTGTTTTTGCAGTTTTTCTCTTAGATGTCCTCATGGCTTTTTCTCTGTTAGGCACTATGACTGTCACCTTAGGTCACCTCAACACTGACCAGAAATCACGGGTTATTTACCTCTCATTCCTAATATATGTATATTTTTTATCTCACTGCATTTCGTTTCCATGTTTTCTACTTTTTCCTCCTCAGCCCTGCATCCATAGCACATTCTCCCAGACCCCGCCACTCTCCATATGGACTATGGCATGGCTTTCAGGTCTCCAAACTGTCTTTATTCTGCTGTAAAAATCCTGTACTTGCCTCTTTTCTGCTTATCCCCTCCTCAGGTTATCTCTTTACATTGTCCACACACTGATGCAAAGTCCTGCGTTGCTGCATTGTCTTATGATATACAGCTTGATTGATTTTCTTATATACTCAGTATGGATTTACTGAATAAATTATGTATCTTTCATCATATGCTTGTTTGTCTTTTTTTAGTTGTCCCTTGATTTTGTGCCTTTTAATTTTTGCTTCTCTTATACCTCAAGTTTTCAAATGGCTTAACTGTGTCTACTGAGGCACTTATTATTATTCAAAATAGTTGTCTAATAAATTAAGGATGAACTATGCTGCCTGGATGGGCCATTAATTAAAGTTATAGAATTGCCTTTAAAGATTTTTTAAAAATATAATAGGCAAACTTTCTAAAAGAATTTGTGGAAAACTCTGCCAGAGGTTTATTAAAGGACCCATTGTGAGGTCTCTTTATTTCTTTTGTTTCTGTGACTTGAGGTTGTAGAAGTATGAAAAGACTGTAGGTAATTATTTAGAATGGCTTATTATAGATCCCCTGAAAGCTGAAATTATGCATTAAAGAGTGTTCAGGGGCTTTCTTATTTTGTATGTGTCAAATATTTTATTAAAAATATTAGATTGGTGCCATGACTGTGAGGATCACATATTTTACTCTGATTAATGACTTGACAGAGATTATTGGGTAGTGACTGAGCTCTTTATATGGAAGAGGAAGAACGAATATAACAAAGACTGCAAGGACATAAACTCATCTTCCCCTTTGCCCTTCTCTTCTTTATTAGTTCATATATTTTACATGCCAATTACGTGCCAAGCACAGAGGTAGAACCTAGGGAAACAAGTGTAAGCAAAATTACATATAGTCTGTTCCTATCCTAAAGTTGTTTAGCATATAGGGAAGAGAGACATCATTTATAGCACAGAATTCTCTAGCCATAAACAGATAAAAGAATGGAATATAGTATTTGCATAACAAAATGGGGAAAAATTTGACCTGGTCTAAAGAGATAACCAGAAAACTTTCATAGGGAAGAATTATTTAACTGAGAACTATAGGTTGAGTACATGAGACAAAGAATTGAGCCTGAGATGGGCTCCAGGTAAAGGCAGCAGAATGCACAGAGGTCAGGTGATAAGGGTGAGTGGTGCTCTGAGGGAATGACCAGGAAGGTCAATGTGGCCCAAACCCAGGCAGGGAGGAGACAGTAGTGTGGGGTGTGACCAGAGATTAATTAGATAAATCAGATAGGGATTTAAAAGAGTATGGTCTTTCTTCCAAAAGTATTGGGGTACTTTTTATGAGAAGGTGATAGAGAAATAGAGTTGAGGAGGGGGCTGTGTGTTTGTTTTAAAGAGGAGCTTTTTGCTGTTATGGTAGAAAAACATAGAGGCTAGTAAGAAAAAGGTGTTTGAAGATGCTCTGCAGACACATACTTCAGACTAGAGATAGCTTGGAAAGTGATTGGTGATGCAGGTGGAAAATCAGAGTAGATTGATTAAGATATCTCCAAGTGAAGGCCCTAGGAGTTGATGGATCCGTAAGATGTGTGGGGTAGGTGAGAGAGGGGCTGTCAAGGAGGAGCCCTCATTTCTGCAAGTAATGGAAACATGATAACACAACTATCATGGAGGTCACTTGAGGAAGAAGTGGGCCTTTGGAGGCAAAGATAATGAGTTTGGTTGGGACAGGATGAGTTTGAGATGCCTTTGAGTAAACATTACTGGTTGGAGTTTAGAAGAGCATCCTTAGATAAACTTTGGAAGTTCCTAAGTACAGAGGATCATTTTAGTATAGGCCAAGATGGAATGGTCTAGAAAGAGACTATGTAGTATGAGAAAAAGGGCTCAAACTGAACTTTGTTGATTTCCACTTTTTAAAGGTAAAATAGTATATATGAGTAAGGGAGTCAGAACATAAGGAAATCTTTAGTCTTTACTTGAATGTTTATTATGTTCCAGGGCCTATTCAAGCTCTTTATTATCTCATTTAAACCTCACAGCTCTGTATGCTGCTTGAAAGACACCTTAACCTTCCTTTCCTAGTCCCTCAAACTGTTAGCTTCACCAAAACTATCACCTTTGGATATAACCCTCTTTGGAAATCATCTGGAATAGTCACTCTATTCGTCTCTGTTCAGTTTTCGTAAGAAGTCTAGGGCACTTAGGGGTGAAGAGACTCATGTTCATTTGGTCTTTACATCCTCTGGACCACATGGACCCTGATGTCTACACTAGGTGCCCAATCCCACCTCCCCCAATTCCCCAAATGCTTCCATAAGGCTCTGTGGAACAGATAGACTGTGTCTCAGACCTTCCTCAGAATCTTCCCTTCTCTTTACTCTGGAACACAGTTCTCTCCTGATGTCGCTGCTTCCTCTGCAGCCCTTCCTGGCCACACTGTCTCTTACTGTCTGCATTCTTATAGTCTCACATCTGTAAATATTAGGAATACTTACTAACTTTCTAGCATTCAGTACTCAAACTTCTCTTTATCTATACTTCTTTTTTTTAATTTTTTTTTTTAGTTGTAGGTGGATACAATATCTTTATTGATTTATTTTTATGTGGTGCTGAGGATCGAACCCAGTGCCTCATGCATGTGAGGCAAGCGCTCTACCACTGAGCCACAATCCCAGCCCCATCTATACTTCTTAAAGTGTCTTGTCTGGTTGCCTTTCTTTGAGATAACTTTTGCTTCTTTTCTTTTTTTATAGTTTTGCTAAATGAGAATCCTATATGAGTACTAGTTATACTAGTGCCCCAGAGTAGAGATTTAGGATTTTTTCATCCTAAATTCTCTGACCCAATTTCATGCTCTTGAATGGTGCAAATGTTTACTCTCTAAGAAAATACTCATTACATGTGTATATAGATAGTCCTTGACTTAAAATGATTCTGCTTAGGATTTTTCAGTTTTTGACTGCATGATGGTGTGAAAGTGATATATATTTAGTAAAATCCATACTTCATATTTTGAATTTTGACCTTTTCCAAGGCTAGTGATATGCAGCATGATTGCAATGCCATAATCACAGGGCAAACAGCAGAGACTGCATTCTGTGCAGTGTATGGTATTCAACTAGTTACATGAAACATTCAGTACTCAATTATAAAATGGGCTTTGTATTAGATGATTTTGCCCAACTGTAGGCTTATTCTGAGCACATTTAAAGCAGGTGAGTCTAAGCTGTGGTGTTCAGTAGGTTAATGATATTGAATGCATTTTGACTGATACTGTTTTCAACTTATTATGGATTTATCAGGACATAATTCCATTAAAAGTTGAAGAGCATCTGTAAGCATATTTGAGCCACCCATATTTTTTAATGTAAATGTTTCATTATCAACTTGTTTCCTATTCATACCAATAGGATTGAGAAGTGAATCAGGTGTATCTGTGAAGGCAGAGACACAAAATCAGTGGTACTCAGATCACTCTAGTTTTGATCTTGGTTGAGACTATATCACCTAAATTTGAGGGTTCTTAGATCCATTCGAGTTTGTTCTTTTCTGAATGTTTATAATTTTGTAAAACTTTATGCAAAATATATGGATAAAGATTCAAATGTGTTAATAATACTTTTCTTGATATTTATATTTTATGTAACATTTACCAAACTATAATAGTACTTAAATTAATTGCTGTAAACAAATATGATCAGTAATTCTTGATATGTAGAAGTAAGAGTATGAGGTTTGCCACTATAACCTAACAGTTTAGAAGACACTCATGCTTTCTGGTCCCATGTACAATTTTAACACCCAGTCAGTCTTATTTGGTAGTTTATGTTCCACTGTGTTTCTCTAAGTGCTGAAATTTTGCATGTTTATCTATGGCCCCCCTGCCACCCTGGACAGTTTCAAGTCTCAAGATTGTTTAGTATTATATATAACATATAAGCCCTCTTCCTTCCCAAATTCTGAAGATAGAAATGTGTGCCATTGCTTTGAGTTTAATAAAAATATACTTTTCTGATAACATTTCAAAAAGCATTGGCAGAATATACTTCAGGAGTTGTGAATTTGTTCATATACTTGGGCCTAATTAGTAACCTTGGATAATTTATCTATTTAAAATAATAAGAATTCTCTTTACTTAATATTAAAAAATTAAATGTAAAACAAGTAGCCAATGTAGGGAAATTATTAAATATATCTTAAAGATCAACCTTATATATTATTATCTATGAAGATTGTTATCTATGCCTTAAAATTATAAACATAAACTACATAGCAACATATAAAACTGTGTAAAACTATAAATATAGAATAAAATTCTTCATTCAGAATTGTTTTCTTTATACTATTTACAACCGTCAATTATAAATTAATAGAGATGGTGACTAGAGAGGAAAATACAAAAATGAAACATTTAGTGGTGGGATTATGAATATTTTTACTTTAAAAAATTATTTATAAATAAATATTGAGATGGATTTAAGAATACAAAACCCATTTGAATGTTACCAGTGTTTCCATTTTTCTTAAAGGCATGTGGGTGCATTGTCCAGCTGGATTGATCATTCAATAACACTCATAGATTATTATTTATATTCAGGTAAAATTTTTAGAAATGGCATTATATTTACTTAATTTGAGATGTCAAAGTAGAACTTTGAGTGTTGGAAAGGTTTTGCTTTGGAAACAGTGGAGAAAGTGTGTGAGACAGTTCACTTTTCACCCCAGTTGCCTTTTATTTCCTTCTTTCAGTCCATATACTTGTAGTTGGCCAAGAAGGATCTGCTCTTTACTGCTGGAATTCAGAGCTGAATCAGTTCTCATTTGTTCTGGAAGCACCTTCTGCTCATGATGCAGTTTCTGTTACAGTAAAGTCCCTTAATTCAAGCAAGAATTTAATTGCTATTATGGGAGCTGCCCACTCATACATGTATGAGCTGGCCTACATCTCCAGCCAGTCTGACTTTATTCCTAGGTAGGTCCAACCTTTATGTTAAGTGTCTGTATGCTCACCATAATTTCATATGGCATCAAATTTCCAAGTCTCAGTGACTGAGAAATATATAAAATATAGCAGCTGTTTTTTAGCCAGAAATAAGTATATTATCCATATTTATAATATTTATTCTGTGAAGTTCATTAGTATTATATGAATAATTTTAATTAAAACTTTATTTATGAAATGTGATTCTTCCAGAACTTTAAGATTGCTCAGTGTAATGTGTGTCATGAGTAATTAAGTATATGTGTATTTTAAATTTGTTGTTGCTAACTCATTTTATGTACACTTCTTATGCTAGTTCAGGTGAACTGATATTTGAACCTGGTGACAGAGAAGCTATGATAGCAGTAAATATTCTTGATGATGTAGTTCCAGAAGAAGAAGAATCCTTCAAAGTTCAGCTTAAAAATCCCAAAGGTGGAGCAGAGATTGGTAGCAATGGTTATGTGAAAATAACTATTCTGTCTAATGATGACGCCTATGGAGTTGTTGGATTTGCTCAGGTAATGATACTAAGGATGTTGCACTTACAAGTCAAAATGATTTAGTCATTCTCATTTATAAATCAGCTCTTTTCAGCACCTGATGAGTGAGTCATACTCACTGTAGCCTTTCTGTCTTCCCTTGCCACTACTTTATCCCCTACTCCTCATTCTAAGGTGAATTCTGCTGGCATCTTGAATTTGCTAATCTATCTCACACACTGGGTCCTCTGGATCAGTTTGTCCTAATCTTTTCTTTTTGTAGTTATTCTTTTTTATTTGAATTTGAAATAGTTGTTTTTGGTCCAGGAGTTTGACTCTGCTGTTAGCTTTTTTACTAGAGGACAATGATGAGACAGACTGTATATACACTATACACTATGTTGTGTCACACATGTCACATAAATTTTTATTATTGTAGGGAGGATGGAATAGAGGTATAACTATATGTGCATTGCACACATGTAGATGCCTTTGTCCTGCGGAAAGCTGGCCATGCTAATCTTTTCAGGTCTGCTCCCATGCACAGCTTTCATATGCTTTTGCCATTGAGCAAAAGAATAGCCATTCATGTTGCATCATGTATTCCTATTTGCTAAGTGTATTCTGACTTCTGAACTAGATTTATAGCTATTATACATAGCTATTATGTATCTTTCTCTGAAATCTTCTACATATAAGGAAAACTTAATTCACATTGGCTTAAACATTAAGAGAGTGTCCACAGGGAAGGTAGACTTGGGAGTTGGTTGGATATTGTACTGTGTCACCATAGCTCAGGTCCTTTCCCTCCCTGTTAGCTTAAAACCCGTCCTTCATTAGTTGTTTGAAAACTGTTGTTATTGTTTAGGCTACTGCTTTCTATTCATGTCCAGTTAGGGACAGAGAGATGCTTTATGTCCCATTTTGATTAAGAAGAAATTTCCCAGAGTCCTTCAAAAACTTCTTATCTCTCATTGACCAGAACTGGGCAACAAATCCAATCAATTGGTTGTTCATTTATTCATAAATGCAGCAGACATTTAATAAATACTATGTTCTGAATACTCTGTCAGATGTTAAAGATGTCAGAGAATGAAACAGTAAAAATCTCTACCCTTGTTATCTTAAAGGGGATCAAGGAGAGACCAACAATAGGCAAAGATATAAGAAAACATATACTGTATCTAATGGTGATAAGTGCTGTTGAGAAGCATCAGACAGAGAAGGCATATGAAGCATTAAAGGAGGGTTGGGGGTTGTAGATAGGAAAACTAAAATAGGATGGTCAGGAATGGCTGCATGGAGTGAGAGAAGGTCATGGCCTGTAGGGAATGAAGAGTGAATTATAATCACATCTAGGGTAGTAACAGTTCAGACAGGGACCCATCACCAAGGGGAGAGGCCTGAAGCAATGAGGAAGTCAGTGGCTACAGTCAGTGTAGGGAGAGATGAAGTCCAGGATGTTGAGCCAGGGCCCTGTGATCCCATGACCATCCACAGTTTTAATAATTCACTGGGAGCACTCATAGTACTTAATGTTAAGCCATACTCATGGCTATGATTCATTAAAGCAAAGAATACAACACAGGATACTCTTAGGGGAAATGCTTGTCAGTGAGGTCCAGAGGAAACCAGGTATAAACTGCCAAGAATCCTCTCCTAGCAGAGTAACAAAGGATGTACTCATTTCTCTAGTACCAAGTCATATAACACCTGGAATTTCGCCAACCAGAGGCTCGCTAAAGACTCAGTGCCCAGGGATTTAATTGGCAGTTGGTGATGTAGACACCCTCTGCCTAGAGTATACCAAAATTCTAGACTTCTAGAAAGAAAACAGATGTTAGTATAAATCACATTATTTATTCAAGTAGCTTAGGCACAAGGAGTAACTTCAATATTCTGGGAATAGAGCTGGGTGTGGTGGTGCACACCTCTCATCCTAGCTTCACATGTTTCCTCACTTTCATCTGGTCTCTGCTGAAATGACACCTTACCAGAAAAGCCTTCCCTGGTTGAAAATTGCAACTCTCCATCATCCCTCTGTGTCTTTTCACCCCGCCTTTCTTCTTTAAAGAACTGACAGTTGTCTACCATCAGTTTCTTTTAACTAGAATTGATGAATTCAGGTGCTGGAAATACTGCTTCATTCACTGTGAATCTTTTTCTATCCCATAAAAGTGCCTGGCATGCACTAGGTGCTTCAGATGATCATGTCATTGCGTGTGGAGGGGTGTAGAACATTTGCACAGCCTTCCCAGGACCACAGACAAGTGTGTAGAGCAGAGCTGTGTTACTGGGATGAGAACCTGCATGTTCTGCAGCTTGTGTCCATCTTCTTACCTTGAAGCTGTTTTGTAGATGGATAGCACAGACCATCTTCAACTTCAGAGGCATGGTAGATTCTGCTTTAGGAAGCTTGTTCCAAAATTGTCCTAGAGACATAAAATCACTGTGCTTTCACCATGCCAATGTATAGTACCCTGGATTCCTTTAGTCCTTTCAGAATTCCTCAACACAGTTCTTTTTGGTCTGGACAGTCTCCTTCCAAGATGAAGTGTAGTAGATGGGAAGAATATCTTGAATTTTTCTGGCTGCATAAAAACCTCATTTAACTAATCTTCCTTTATGAAGAATATGGAGCCATAGAGAGACTTCTTTTAAAAAAGGCATTGTCTTTTCTGAATAAATTATATGCATATTTTAAAATCAAGGCATTTTCTTCAGGGATGTTTGCCTTGAGCAAGATTTTATTACTCTGTAACATCTGTAACAATTTGTTAAAATGCTATATGAAATATCACTGTAGGATAGGATCTTTACTGAAATTAGCATCCTAAATGGGAGCTTTCATAAGCTTTAAGAAATTAATGGGGGAGTCTCTTTTCAGATTACCATAGTAAAAAGACATGAAAAATTTTACTAGAAAGAAAAAAAATCTTTAAAACTTAATATTTTTGCCTTATTACCCTTGAGAAGCCAAGGATGTTTTAAGAAGGAATTATCTAAAATATTCATTTGAAGGAAATTTCATTAAATGGCTGGCAAGAGATCTTCTGTTGTGTGTTCAGTGAAGAATATTAAGTCACAGAGATACAAATTAATTTGGAGCAAAGGTAAGAGGCTAGGAAACATAGGTGAGAAGAAATGAATTCTAATATAAAGCACAGGGGGAGATTTATGGCTGGCAAAACAGTTGTAAGGTTTGTGAGCTAAGTAAGAAATGCCATGAACAGAAACAGGTTAGAGGATGTGAATTTAAGCATGAAGAGATATTTGCAAATGATCAGAAAGGGCACTCTCATTCTCATAATGTGCTGTACTGGGATGGGAGCTGGAGACCATGTAAGTCCAACCCATTTTCCCAGTAGAAAGAACAGACTTAAAGGGATTACCAGACCTTACTCTGAGGGAAAGGCTTCCTGCTCACCTGACTTTATGTCCTTTCTATTCTATAAACTTTTTACATGCTATAAGTGCTATTTTACAAAAGTACTTGCTTTTTGATTATCAAATTAATAATATGTTCACTCAATGAAATTTGAAAACTATATAGAGACAAAAATAAAAATAATTCTATAAAATTAAATTTTTACTGACTAATATTTTACTTACTTAAACCTGTGTGTTTTAAAATAAAATCATGGTCACCCTACATTACTATTTTTAACTGTTATTTTACACTTATTGTTTCATATTGCTTATTACCATGAAATCTACAAAAGCATTATAATATGAAATAAAGAAAAGACTATTTAGGTGATCTCAAGTAACTCTTTGTGACTTTGGGTATATTTTTCAGAATTCATTATTTAAACAAGTGGAAGAAATGGAACAAGATAGCCTGATAACCTTGAATGTTGAGCGCTTAAAAGGCACATATGGTCGTGTAACTGTAGCATGGGAAGCTGATGGAAGTACTGGGGATATATTTCCTACCTCAGGAGTGGTATGTAATGTTCAAAAATTATAGGAAACACCTATAAATTATGGTTGCTATTAATATACAGGACTAGATCCTCCCTCAGTGATGAAATGTCAACACCAAATTCTTACTAATTACCATAGAGAGGAATACAATTTTAGTTATGTTGCTATGGTTATTGTTCCTTTTTTCCACACAACCCAAATTATCTGTAAATAGCCATCTCTATTGAGGTCCAATATATTAAATTTTTAGTGTATTACATTGTCAGAAAGGTAAAGCCATCCAAACTGGGAATGGAAACGTGTTATTAATGTTTAGATAAAATGGGACTGGTAAGTAAGAATAAGCCTGTGTAAAATAGTCAACCTTCTGGAAAGGTGCTTCAGTGTTGTAAAGTGGTAGAGGTTGGGAACCATGGGCAGTAGGTTTACTAGAGTTGCATTCATAAGAAAGTGAGGAAGGGAAGAAGGTGCAGGGGGAGAAGTTGATCCATGGGCAGTTATAATTGAGGTTGATCCTGTGGGACAGTTCTGTAGTCAGGCTTGTCCTTTGGGTCATTCCAAGTTTAGGGCTGAACCATTGGCATCCCAATTTTAGCAGTTCTTCAATTCATGCTACCATCTAGTGGGGCATAATCTTGGATGAAATCATTTGCTACAGGTAAGAACCATTCCCAATGAGGAGTACAGAAGCTCTTGTTCCCAGCACCTGTGGGATGGTATGTCAGTCCCAAGAAGAGATCTAGGTAGAGGATAAGATTGTGCATTAATTGGAGGATAGTGTAAATTTGGAGCTCAGGTGCAAGAGTAGAATCAGGATGGCCACAGAAGTAGATGACGGGGGCTGGGGTTATGGCGCAGTGGTAGCGTGTTCGCCTAGCACGTGGGAGGCACTGGGTTCGATCCTCAGCACCACATAAAAATAAAATAAAGATATCCTGTCCGCCTACAACTAAAAAATAAATATTAAAAAAAAAAAGAAGTAGATGATGCACAAAAAGAGGTTTCAGGAAGCCTTTTCTCCCAGGTGCAAGATGGATTATCTCCTTGGCTTACCTTGGGTTTCATAGATTAGTCAGGTTTTTCCCCCCAAATGCTTCTTTGAAGAATTATTTTAAAGAAATTTTTATGGAAATATCCCAAGAAAAGGAAAATTGAATGTTGTATAGTCCAGCATTTCTAGTTCCCATTTATTTTGAAAGGTGAGTGGAGCTTCAGTGTAAGAATGTTATAGCAAATTCTGTTGCATTTAATATTTACTTTATGCAAGCTACCAAGACTCAAAGTTATATCTTTCAGTTTCTATATTTCTGAATTACATATCTCCAGTTAAGATTTCATATAGAAGCGTGATTAAAATTATTTATAATTTCAATACAAACTATTACCTTAAATGTAGATTATATTATTGAAAGAATTAACTATTTTACTCAGGAATAAGAATTTTTTTCTATAAAAAGTAGATAGTAAATATTTTAGGCCTTATTAACCATCTGTTCTCTTTCACAATTACTTTGCCTTTGTAGCACAATTGTTCTAGACAATATAAAGTAGACAATAGAGGCGGTCATAGACAATGTGCAATTGAATAACCTTGACTGTGTTCCAATAAAACTTCATTTATGAAAAATGGATTTGGCCAGTGGGCAGCATCTTTCTCACTCCTGATTTTATTAGTAAAGCTCTTGGGTTTATATCCTCCAGTGCCTTCCCTGAGTGGCAAGGTGCATGTCAGCAGGGGTAGATGCATAGGCCTGCAATACCAATTTGCGTACTTGTGGTTTGTAGCTACCCACATTGTTGGAGAGTGGGTATGAGGTGAGCATCTAAGAAGCTGACAGAAGGCTGGTCAACACGGACTTCAGATGCCTTTTAACAAATTAGGATCTGTCTCCTTAGACAATGGAGACAAAGAAGGAGAGAGAGACTGTGATTTTTGTTGTTACCCTGCCCCCCAGTTTGGTTGATTCATTGTTAAATGTTGCATCTATCTGGAGTAGCAATCCTGACAAAAGTTTTGTAGAGAAAAATGTTTAAGCTAGCATGCCACTATTTTTATAGAACTTTACATTTGTTATCCAGCAGATTTTCAGAGAGACTTTGTACACTGTATTAGAAGGAAATATAGGCTCCAGGATATGACAACTTGACTATATGATTTATTAGCTTAGGTTTTATAAATGGTTTACTTTTCATTTTTCATACCATTCTTATTTTTAATATAAAAGCTATTTATTTGTATAATCACATATTGTTGATAAAGTCTTTTTGTTAAGTTGAACCCATATTGAAAGAAAATCAAACTTTTTGATACTCTTATTACACGGTGATAATGACAAGATAAGTAAAATCTTTTTCTAAAATTTTAGATTTCATTTACTGAAGGCCAGGCACTGTCTACAATTACTCTAACTGTTCTTGCTGATGATATACCAGAGTTATCAGAGGTTGTGATCATTACATTAACCCGAATTGCCACAGAAGGGCTTGAAGACCCATCAAAAGGTGCTACTATTGATCAGAGAAGAAATAAGTCCGTGATCACTACTCTGCCTAGTGACTCTCCCTATGGTTTGGTGGGCTGGCATGCTGAGTCTCTCTTCACCAGAGTAGCAGAACCTAAAGGTAAATTCAGTTAAATAGTTTTCAGGCTTTGGTAAGAAGTTTCATTGGAGAATTTAATTTTGATGCTTACAAGAAATGCAAATTTTTCTTTTCATATGACTTTCTCAATTTGACAAGTCATAGCCATTTTGTTTATTAAATTTTAGGATCATGTAACCACTTAGCAATAAGATTTTTAAAATACTTTCAATTTTTAAAGACATACTATCAGAGTAAAAATGTTAATATTTTAGTTAAATTATTGCAAAAGAGGTAAATGGTTTTTATTTTACTTTCCCTTAATTTTTTTTTACCTGTTCTCATTCCTCACTCAGATTTTCTCTATACATTTTCAGTAGCTGTCTGGCATAATAATAACATAGTGAGAAGTACATGATATAAATGTATAAATTGCTTAACCCAAAACAGTTAAATTTTAACTGTTAGCTGAGAAAAATTTTATCCTGTGAAGTGTACATTGGTCAGTCCTGTTTGTTTTTTTTTTTTTTGAGTGCTGAAATCTTCACCTAAATAACTATTTGTATTGTTGGATAAATATAATTTTGTGGATGAAGGTCATTTGATATATTTAAATAAAGGGTTAAGCATAATATAGAATATACTGTGAGATGGTTGTAACATTCTCAGATAACAATATGACTATCCAACTTTCAAATATCTTTCATTTGAAGAGTTGATGGGAAAAAATGACATGTGGTATTTCCTGGACCTATATGTTTCCAAGTGTACAGGAACTGAAACAATAGACTTATGATAAAATGAGCCATTTATTTTTTTTTTATTTAACACACATTTTTGAAATACCTAGTAACTGCCAGGAATTTCATTGTGTATTTTGGAAAGAAAGACACAGTAGTAGTCATCAGAAATTCATAGACCCACAGTGGAGACTGACAGGCATTCTTACTTCATTTTATATGACATGTTAATTTTTTAAAAAAATCTAAGAAATGAAATAAAAAGTAGGTGCTGTGAAATACTTTGAACCTTGAGATAGGCACCTTATAATAAGAGCAAAATCACTCTTCTTCTGATTAGTCATTAAATGATGTCTTTGTATATTCAAGAATCTTTAAAACATATTTGTACTTATTACCTCTGTTCAACTTTGCATATGCACTTCCCTAAGACTTTCAGCAATTTCAGTATGACATGTACAACATGGGAGGCTACATGTGGAATCAGAGCTGAGGGATTAGACAGAATGCTAGGAACGGATGGTGATTTTTCAGCACAACTTTGGGGATAATGGAGACAAAGCACAGAATACTCCTTGGGAGTCTGTACTGTATTTGTTTTACCTCTGTTTGCTTAACTGTCTAAAAGGGTAGTGCAGAACATTCTACGGTGAGTGCTTGGAACACCATTGACAGCAAACAGAAAAGTGTATTGACTAGAAGCATGTTTGTCTCACAGAGAACATCACCATTCTGCAGTTGAATATTGTTAGAGATAAAGGGCTCTTTGGGGATATTGCCATTCACTTGAAGACGGAACCCAATTTTTCACTACACACGAATAATCAAGCTATTGAAAATGAAGATTATGTGCTGCAAGAAATGACAATAATAATGAAAGAAAACATAAAAGAAACTCATGTAAAAGTTGCCATTTTACCAGTAAGTATAGATTGCAATAAATATAATATAAAAGAAAAGAAAATGCTTTTAAATGTAAAATTGTGATGTTCTTACAGGTGAAAATCTTTTTTTCAATGATGCTTTTAATAAAGAAAATGTGAGTAATTTGCCCGCCTAAATAAATATTTAATATGAATAAATAAATATTTTACAACTAACTTGCAAAAATGACAAGCATTTATTTATATTAATTTTTGAATGGGAATATTTTGAAGGAACTTTGAAACAATGAATTTGGATTAATTATTTGTTTGTCTCTACTATTATGTTGATTGGTTACTTGTTTTAAACTAATACCTGAACAAATGAAACATCCAAATCAATTTAGTTTTTTTTATTTTTAATTTGATGGGAGAATAATTCCATTTCAGGGTACAATTACTTGAATCAAGATTAATATTCAGATGGTTTAGGTCTAGTTTTTGCTATATATATCTGTATATTGAGAGAAAAGAGAGAGAATATGTGGATATATCTGTAATGATGCACAAAAAAACTGAAAATGGTAATAATTGTATTAGTGTTATTCATAGCATTATATGATAATTATTGGGGCTGGGGTTGTAGCTTAGTGCCAGGGCACTTGCCTATCATGTGGCAGGTTTGATTCCCAACACTATGCACTTAAATCAACTAAGGTGTTAATAAATAATACATCGTAATATTAATAGCACTATATGTTGATTATTATAAATGTATCTATATTATTAAGTAAATGTCATAATATTAGTTTTTCTGCTAGTGGTGAGTTCTGGAGAGGACATTCTGGGAAAGATACAGGAATGGTGTAGGCAGGTGGTACCCTTTCCTTTTCTACATGTTTTATTTTTATGTTTTGAAATTTTATTCCATGTTCAAAAATAAAATATTTAAGAATGAATTAAATATAGCATTACATCTAGATTTACAAGTCTAGAACCTTCATTTTTAAAGCTTAAGTAAAATTTACCAATCTCTCCTAAATTTCTTTTGGAATATTATATATGAAAGACATATTCAAGGGGCTGGGACTGTAGCTCAGTGGTAGAGTGCTTGCCTCGCATGTGTGAGGCCCTGGGTTCGATCCTCAGCACCACATACAAAGCAGTAAAATAAAGACATTGTGTCCATCTACAACTAAAAAAATATTTAAAAAAAAAAAAGAAAGACATTCAATACGGTATCGTCAAAACTGAGGGATACACTGGGCGTGGTGGTGCACGCCTGTAATCCTAGCGGCTTGGGAGACCAAGGCAGGAGGATTGCAAGTTCAAAGCCAGCCTCAGCAATTTAGTGAGGCCCTAGGCAATTTAGCGAGAACTTGTCTCAAAATAGAAAATTTTAAAAAAGGGCTGGGGATGTGACTCAGTGGTTAAGCCCTCCTGGGTTCAATCCCTGGTACCTCTCCAATAAAATTTGTGGGATAGGTTTTAAAAACTTATTTTATTTGCTAATAAGAATGACCACTCCATTGAAATATAGCCTTTAATCTTGAATATCCCATGGATCCTGAAGTTGTCAATGAGAATGTATGAAGTATGAATAAGAATCTTTTTATGTGTGATAGAGCTGCCCATTCATGTAGATGAAGTCATTTGTTCCCTACTGAAAAATACTAAATATCAAATGCAAATTAAATATTTTTCTTTCAAAATCACCTAGGAGTGATGGTTCATTTTTGTAGTCCCAGCTTCATGGGAGATTGAGGCAGGAAGTTCTCTTGAGCCTTGGAGCTCAACACTAGCCTGCTCTAAACAGTGAGACTCCATCTCACAATCAAAACCAAAAACACCAAAGCATTATCTCTTTTACCGCACCTCCCAGGACGATGCTCCTGAATTGGAAGAAGGATTTATCATCACCATCACTGAGGTAAACCTGGTGAATTCTGACTTCTCTGCAGAGCAGCCAAGTGTACAGAGGCCGGAAATGGAAATAGCTGAGATAATAATTGATGAAAATGATGATCCCAGAGGAATTTTTATATTTCATGTTACTAGTGTGAGTTGAATTTTCATATATTTATAGTAATGAGAAGCTTGTCCCTGCTGATTTGTCCAGTGTTTTTGTATTTTCTGCAAAACAATTGGCTTTGCTTGTAGGTATTTATAAATAGATAAACAACCAAATTCGTTTTTCAAGTTAATTCTTAGTTCTCTTTGACCTAGCTCAAAGGATTCATCAAATTTATTTTTTTGTTAAATTTCAGTATAAACATTCTAAAGACCTGTTATGCATACTTCCATTCTATTGGCTTCTACTTCAAAGGGTGAAGTATGAGATATAAGAGGAAACAATAAAGTTAGAAAGTGATGACTTAGGATTGTTGCCATTTTTGTCTTACTTTTCAACTTGTATTCTTTATTCAAGGATGTTGGTGGAGTTATTACTGCCCATGAGGTGCCTCCACCCTTGAATGTTCTTCAGGTTCCTGTAGTCCGGCTGGCTGGAAGTTTTGGGACAGTAAATGTTTATTGGAAAGCAATACCAGACAGTGCTGACCTGGAAGACTTTAATCCATCTCATGGGATTCTTGAATTTGCAGATGGGCAAGTATGTTTATCATGACATATTAGTATTTTTTTGGTTCTTCAAGAATTTTATAGGAATCCACCAAATAAACATGCATTAATGATTGCCAATTGTATTATAACTCTGAATGTTTCCGTGTCAAGTCAAACACAGATTATTATTAATTATATTATTATTAATTATTATTATTAATTATATTATATTATAATAATATTATTAATTATAATATTATTAATTATATTATTAATATATTATTATTAATTATTATTAATTATATTATTAATTAATGTGGGCCTGGGAAGAGAAAGTTAAGAGACAAGAATCTCATCCCTTTTTGAACTTCCCCAACTGATTCCATGTAAAACAAAAATTCAAAAACAGGATAATGATTGACTTAGAGATACCTAGCAGTGTATAAAAACCTACGTGATGAATTTGACTATTTTATGATCACAGTTGCTTTTATTCTGTGTATTTTTAAAAGTTCATAATTTTTAATTTAGAGTTTTCAATAAAAATTTTGAATATTAAATTAATATCCAAAACTTCATATTTTATTAAAACTTGATATTTTAGGTTTAGGTCTACCACTCTTAAAAATTACAAACTACTCCCCCAGTGTTGTAAATTTTCTAAATAGAGCATTTTATAATATATAAGAATGAGATGTCTTTAAAACATTTTCCAGGAAAAAGTGGCAAAGGCATATGCACAACCATGAAAATGTTAGTGACTTCAAATAGCAGAGTCTAGAGGTAGCCTTATTCTTGCCTTGACAAATCCGCATAGTGTTCATGAACTTATTGGTTGCCCCTAGGGGTCTAGGAAATTCTGTTAAAAGACAATATGCAAATCTAGATTTCTCTACACATAAAGACCTATTATAGTTAGTGTTTTTGAAATAGTGAGTTTTTGTTTTCCATTACCAGATTTAGAACTTTGAATAATTTCCTATTAAAATGGAGGAGGAAATTTAAGTAAATGAGATTTTTACATTAAAAGCAGAAACAAATTGATTTTTCATTGAAGCAACCTTCCAACTTAAGTTATATCATCAGCACTAATTCTGAGCACATAGTTGAATTCTCATCTTTATCATTTACTGGCATCCTTAAGATCATTATGGTCCTTTAAGTCCACATCCATATGGAAGATAGTCTGTATTTTGCGGTACTGATATGAGGTGCATATATTTTAATATGCTTTCATTTTAGCATTTGATTTTATTCAAGCTTCTACTTATCTGAATGTGACATCTGGATTTCTTGCTTCTCCTTGTTGTTAAATTAAAGGTTCTAGGTAGAGAAGCTTCATTTTCTGGTAAAGATCTGTGTCAAAGTATTGGAATTTACCTGTGGGATACAAAAAGAGATTTTAAATATTAAAGATATGACTAGTATAGGTTTATGACCACTAGTGAAATTATAAGGTGAATAAGTTTATAAGTTTATGAAATTTTTAACATAAACTCAGAGGAATGAATTAAATGCTGATCATACAAATCTAAGAAGACCAAATTTGGCTTTTCTTCCTGCTTTTCTTTTCCCCTACAGAAAAAAAAATTATTTGAAGCCAATAGGATCTATCCGAATTGCAGGAGTCAATGATAATTTTTATTGTTTCATTTGATTGTCATGTAATATTAATACAAAGCATACTAGGTTTTATGTTTGTAAAATAGTTGTTAGAGCATTCATAGCACTTACAATGTTTTTTCAAGAGTAAGAAGTCTTTGTTTTTTCTATCTGTAAATATACTATATTTTATTACATTTATAATTTCTTTTGTCTTAAAAATAACAGACTTTGTAAATTTATGACTTTGAACTACTATAAATATACATGATTTTAAAAGTATTGCAAATCTTGTCCAGTGTTTCTCTATTTCTCTTATGTTTCCCATTCCCACCTCCCTTATTCATCAGCATCCATTAATCAGAGAGACCATTCGGCATTTGGTTTTTTGGGATTGGCTTACTTCACTTAGCATAATGCTTTCCAGTTCCATCCATTTGCCTGCAAATGCCATAAGTATATATATACTGTTCATTGAAAGTGCATATAAAGATGTTTAATATGAAGAATGTAATCTGCTTATAATTTTGTGCAAAGTTAGAAAAATTATGATTGTAACAGTTTTTTTTTCTATTTGCCTCAACAAATGTTTTCAGTGAATAGTGTGTACAGCTTCTGAAAATTTGTTTTTTTCTGTTATGTTTGATAACATGTATTCAAATGCAACTTTTGAGAAAAAAAATAAAGCATAAAAAAAAGTATTGCAAATCTTAACAGGCAAAATTGTTGCTTTTTTCTTTTGTGTCATGTTTCTAACTTTCCACTGAAATATATATAAGGAAAAATTATTACATTATTTCCTTCTCCTCCCACCTCTCTCCCTTTCTATCTCTATTTCCTCTTCCTCTCTCCCTTCTTTCTTTTCTTTTGTAGGTTACTGCAATGATAGAAATCACCATAATTGATGATGCTGAAGTTGAACTTATGGAGATGTTCAATATTTCCTTAATCCATGTGGCTGGAGGTGGCAGACTTGGGGATGATGTTGTGGTAACTGTGATTATTCCACAGAGTGATTCTCCACTTGGAGTATTTGGATTTGAAAAGCAGACTGTAAGTTCAATATTTCAGGGGAATGCGAAATTCTCCTGTAGTTTTCAATAGCAAAGTGTCTGTTATTTTTGTTTTGAAATTCTTCATTACTCTTCACTTACGAATATCTTTTCAACTATCTTTTGAGTTGGCACTTATTTTAGGGAACAATCCTTCAACATATGCATACAGCTTGATATAATGTGAGTTCTTAACACCAGACAGTTACAGAGGGGAAGTGATTCCTATTTATTGGGTGTAGTAGACCAAAAGGTACTTTTTGTCCATACCTTTTGTTTTCTGTCTACCTTACAGATCACTATCCTGGCCGCAAGACCTGACTGTAGTGGCCTGGATGTGACATCCCAGGATGAGTTTAGCTGGTGAGGGAAATTTCCCTCAATTCTAGTACTCTGTCCTGTTTCTTCCCTTTTACTTCTTATTGGCTGTTTTCTTCCAAGACCTGAAAGAGGGAGCCCAGTTGCTATTGGTTTATCTGCTGAGGGAGGAAAAAAAGCTCTACCAATCATAAAAATTAAATATTTGTGTAGCCTAGCTTGACAACTAATATTAAAGTGTCACCACATTTTAAAGTACTGTAACTCTCTATCATAATTATTACATGATCATTGGGTCATAATTATTATGATTTTATTTTTTAAAGGAAATTCACAGATGAAATATTCATAAAGATCCTTAAATAGTTCCCATATACTTAGCAACTTTTCTGACTACATATGTTATCACTCCCTTTATTTAATCACTTATATCTGATCATTGTGGATCATTTTCAGTAAGAAACCAACTGCTCGAATGCCCCTTGTCTTTACTGCTCTGTGGATGAAAGGCTAAATCTACAACTTGCCTCTCAGAGCTGGGCTTCTCATATGCTCCAGAATTTAAATATAGCCTAATAATTACCTAATGATTTGGTCACTGAAATTTCAATTTTATTAGAAAATGGGAACTATAAAAGGGACAGAGCACAATTTCACAGTAGCTTCATGAGACTCTCTTTCTTCCTTGGCAAAGATACAGCAGAAATGTTTGCAAGGAGTGATGGATTGGCAAAAGAGTAGCTGTGATTATCTCTCAGACAGCATTACAAGTCTGGGGAAAACAAAACAAATTTAAAGAGGAGAGTAAAATTTTCCATAATATTAGTACCCTGATACAGACAGCATTAATATTTGCATATTTTAACCACGTGGTCTTTCTTTGCTTATTTTAATATGTATGAATATGTAACTTAATTTTTCATAAAATGCCTCTATTAGCTTCTGAGCTTAGATTTAAAATTTCAGGTTTAGTGTTCCTTCCAATCTTCAGGTGGTAAAACCTTAATGTTTTTGCTCTGGATTTCATCACACTTTTGGAGTTGGATGTTGGATATTGCGTTTTTAAGTTTCTCTTCCTGATATGGAAAATAAAGTTATGTTACTATTCATAAGTAATTTATGCTTACTCATTTTATCTTATCTGCTATCAAACTATAGTGCTCCAAACCTAATTTAATCATGCTTGGAAATAATATCTTATTGTAATAGCCTTAAATTTCCAATTTGTCTTGGGATCCACAAGTGAGATTTAGGTTATTCAGTTCCTAGTATATGATTCCTCATAACTGTTATGTGGTAAATAAGGTGAAGAACTTATACCTGGGCTTTACACTGTCAGTTGCTATTTTTATTGTGCAGAATGAATAGCTTGGTGGCAGCCCTCTCCAGCTGCTTTCCTTATATCCTATCTTTCTTACTGCAAAAGTCCCTGATAACATGGAGTTTATCTTTTAACATGTATATAACACATGCAATATTTCACACACAGTAACCATTCTGTTAGCATTAATTGTGACACAGATTAGGTTGAGAACTGAAGAATACTGAGAAAATATTATTAGTATTAATGTGTCAGTGTTAATAAGCTGCTCATAGAACAATGCAGTATACATGCCAAGGCACTGAGAATATCAAAGATCTATAAAAATCTACATGTGAAACCTAAACTAATGTTATATCTGTGGCATCCAAACCCACATGTGTATACAGCTGATTTATAATGGATTCCTTTCCTTTTTTCTTTCTTACTAAATATTAGTCTAAATATTGAACAACTTTCCAAGCCCCTTTTTTTCCAAATATGTATACACGTCTGATTTCTGAGTTTCTGTGGTTCTTTTTTTTAAAATTTTTTTTTATTTAGTTGTAGATGGACACAATATCTTTATTTTATTTTTATGTGGTGCTGAGGATCGAACCCAGTGCCTCCTGCATGCTAGGCGAGCACGCTACCACTGTGCTACAACCACAGCCCCAGTTTCTGTGGTTCTTAAAGAAGGCAAAGTGTATGAAGAACTGACAAATAATGGAAACTCAACACGTATCAGTTAGCTCCAAATCTCTGATCTTGGTTTGAATGCAAAGTCTCAAGGAAAACCAACCAACCAACCTATGTCATGTTTGTTAAGTTTTTATCTGTCTTAAAAGTGGAAGCATTGTGTTATTTTAAAAATTACACAGCAAGTGGACATTATAGGTTTGATTTGGACTTTACTTCACTGAGTCAGCATATGCAATTCATATGAACTACTTATCTTAATAAGGACTTGTGTAAAAAAATACTGGTAAATCAATGTATTGAATCTCTTCTCTTTAAATCAAGTTAATAAAACCTCTTTTAAACTTTGACTTACTAAGGTGAGTAAACTGCAGATAATTGAGAGGGCAAATTACGTCTGTATTATGTGGGGAGCCTGAACGCCTTTAAAAGAACCCCTAAATCTCATTTCCTTCCCATAATGTGCTTATTTTTTATACAAGAGCTCTATGCCAGTATTCCTAGTTAACTAACAGTTATGGATACCTCTTCTTTAACTGACAACTCAGGTATCAGACACCTTCCATCTCTCCTCTAGTTCCCAAGCATCCTCTATTCATCTGACAAATGGGAAAAGAGAAAATGGAGGATTGTATGGAAGTTTATGGCCAGAGTATCAGCAGCATATGTCGCTCCTGCCTAAAATCTACTCACAAGAATTCAGTAGCTCTATCTAATTGCAAGACAAGATAGGAAATGTCATGTGGTTGAGTGTTTAGGAAGGAAAGGAAATGGGGAGTGAAACATTTTTCTCTGCTATAATTGTAACATGCCACGAATAGAATTCTGAATTCAAAAATTGCAGTAATCAGCCTTGTGCAGTGGCACAAGCCTGTAATCCCAGCACTTAGGGAGGCTGAGACAGGAGAATCGCGAGTTCAAAGCCAGCCTCAGCAATGGTGAGGCACTAAGCAACTCAGTGAGACCCTGTCTCTACATAAAACACAAAATAGGGCTGGGGATGTGGCTTAGTGGTCAAGTGCCCCTGAGTTCAATTTCTAGTACCCAAAACAAAACAAAACAAAACAAAACAAAAAAACTGCAGTAATCGTGACCAGAATATTTTGTTTGTTTCTTCTGTTATTATTTTTGTCTTACTGGATTTTCTTTCTTTTAGGTAATGGTTAATGATTCCCTTTTGTTCGATGACCCTGATTCATACATGACATTGACAGTTGTCCGATCCTCAGGGGGAAAGGGAGCTGTCCGACTTCGGTGGACTCTAGACGAAAAGGCTAAAGATGATCTCAGTCCTTTAAGTGGGACACTTCATTTTGATGAGGTAAAAGCAGCATGAGGATTCCTGTGATATTTCTCTAATTTGTCATTTCTAATTTCTCTAATTTTGTCTAATTTGTTATTAGCATAGTATTACTATGAATTTGTATGATAGTACATCTGGAATTTTTTGAAATCCCCTACCTTGGGGAGGGAGGGCGGTGTGGAATTCCTCTCTGAGAGAGAAAGAGGGAGAAAACTCTTGATTTCTGCTGTCAGATTGTTTCAGTCACATTCTTTCTATCCCACCACCAAAATGACTCTTCTTACAATTCCTCTCCTGGTTGTAGACAAAGTTCTGACTCTGCAGATCTTCCTTACTGAGAATAGGTCGATTGTGTATCATAAAAATACAATCTCATAAATAGTCTCAGTTTTACAAAGACTTGGAATTTTTAACATCCCTATACACTTTGAGAAAACTATTGATATTATGTTATAGCTGCTCAAAAATCTGAATCAAGATAAATAATTTAAGAATGGGAAGCCTATTATAATCCTTCTGTATGCATCTCAGTCCCCTACAACAACAAATGAAGGTGAAAGGTCCTGTCTACTTTATTTTGAGGGGGAACCAGGACTTCTTTTCCCATGCAATTGGTTTCTACAACTACTAGAACCAGAAACCAGGGGATATGCTTTTTTTCTGTAGTCAATTGACATTTCTTCAGAGCTTTAAAACCAAGCAGCAAAAAATACAGTAATTTTAAAATTTTCTAATAGGTGAATAAAAATTAATTAGTGATGCCCTCTGACAGTCTATTTGCCCCTTAAATATTAACATTTTTGAGGTGTTGGTTGCTCTAATGGTATTAAATCTCAGGTGTTGCAGATATATCATCTGTTTGTTTCTCAGAATCTAATAAATAGTGACTCAGGAAACATCTAGATTGCATGCCCTAGCCATGATCTGAAAACTTCTCACTTAGCATACAAAGAATTAAAAATTTAGAAATGAGTCATAAATTTCTGTGAGGATTTTCTTTGGTAATAATGGGCATAATTTCCAAGTTACCAGGTTCTAACTGCTAGATTTGCTTCTCAGGTGATTAGAAAGGGTTTCTGGTTTTGAGCATCTACACTAAATGACGACTAATCTGATCTTTTCCTCCAATGGGTAAGGCCATTCCTTTTCAGAGCACAGCCTCAAGAGGGATGGGTTTATTCCTGGATTTGACCCTGTTTGCTAATTGTTTTGTCACCAGTCTTGTGCATTTTACAGCAGTACCATTGTTCTTACATATCCAGGTCTGAGGTATCCATATCTATAGTAGGACATAGGTTCTAATTTGGTTTTGATGACTTCTCCAGTCTTCTCCTGGTCCTGCTCATGGCCACTACTGCACAAGTAGATCTCTACTCCCACAAATGATTCTCACTGCAATGCTCACATTCACAACTAAGATACTAGTCTACGAGAGCAGCCCTAGTGGTACCCTAGTTTATCGCAGCATACTTCCTGGACTGACTCAAAATGTAACAATGACTGTAGGGAACTCACCATTCCCCCACTTATAGGGAAATTCTCATCATGGTCTTTTCAGTCTTTTGTGGCAACAGAGGGAGGTTACCTCTGACTATTTCTTTCTTTCTTTCTTTTTTTTGGTACCAGGGATTGAATTCAGGGGCACTCGACCACTGAGCCACATCCCCAGCCCTATTTTGTGTTATACATAGAGACAGGGTCTCACTGAGTTGCTTAGCACCTTGCTGTTGCTGAGGCTGGCTTTGAACTCATGATTCTCCTGTCTCAGCCTCCCAAAGCTCTGACTATTTCTATCTGCATGAAGGATATCAGAGTTCCATATTGTTACAGAAGTGTGCAAGCCTCCAGGACTGATGAGTGTCCACAAAACATATCCATCCACAAGTGATATGTTAGTGGGTCTTCCCTGGTGAGAAAGTTATGAGATGCAAGTTTTGCAGGGTGTACTTTTTGGATCAACATCTATTCAAGTAGAAGAAGCAGCATTGTGCAGGGTTGAAGGCACGCAATAATAGGATCTTTAACACACTACAGCTCATCTTTAAGAGGGACTGACAATTCAAAGTTGTCCTGAGTTGCAGGAAGATTGAGTTTTATAATTTTGTGTTGTGAAAGTCACCATGAGTGGACTATGCCAGAAAGAGAATCTGACCTGCAGGAGAGGTATGTCTTCAGATGAGGCGATTTCCAAAGGAGCCTGACAAATGAGAGCTGTCTACCTGAAATACTCCCAGCAGATGGGATAATGAGTCCTTTCTTGAAAGGGTAAGATCTCACTGGACATCAGAGGATCAACCCTGGAGATCTGGGGTGGAGCCGTGTTCAAGAGAAGTTTGCTGAGAATCTCTCCTACTCTTTCTTTTGGTCTTTTATGAATAACTGTTCCTTTTCTACCACCAGTTTTGGTTCTTTGCCCTCTATCCATTCCTGCTTCCTTCCCATCTCTTTCACAAATATTAATCACAAGAATACTATTATTCCTTTTCTTTCTTATATTTCTCTTTAGCTCAATAATTTCCTTGAAGCTTCGTGTTCAGTGTAGCCTGGGAGAATTAAAATGGTCCCTGGCCAAAGAACAAAGGAAAGGAAACACAAAGAGAAACTAAGTTTAATGCTCTGAGACATAACTGTGACACACATCATTTTTATCCTTACCTTTTCTTTTGCATTCTGATAAAAAATTCTAATTTACCCTGTGTATCATTGCTTAATTTTCCTGCAGCTTGAAATCTACTTATTATTTCTTCTCATGAATGTTTGTTTTGCAATTGCATATTTTTTGAGATTGTTATTCTTAAAATAACATCTCAATTTTCATCTCTTTACTCATGCAATTCTCTTTAGAGTTACTTGTACCTATTTTATGATAATTGCACTTTTTTCATTTTCTTTGTTCTTTTTATATTTACATGACAATAGAATATATTTTGATTTATTGTAAATACATGGAGTATAACTTATTCTAATTAGGATCCCATTCTTGTGATTGTACATGAGGTGGAATTTCCCTGGTGGTGTATTCATATATGAACATAGGAAAGTGATGCCAGATTCAATATGTGCACTGTTTAAATGTTGTTAGGACTTCTAGGAAAATGTGCATCCTTGCCTGGGAACTTATTAAGTGTACTCATATGAAGTGTGTAATTCCTGGGATGCAACACATCACTCCTTTCCCATTTATTCTATGCATATTGTGAATTGGAGGCTCAGAATTAATGTGAAAAGGAAAGAGCTGAGGAGAGTAGGACCCCAACAGCTTTGTATTTTGTAGCAACCAGGTATTGTAGTAGGTGCAGGTTCTGTTGCCTGGAGTTCAGGTACCTCAGAAAATGGTCTTACACCTTTGGTTCTCTATGTTATCTAGGTTCAGGGTGTGGAAGGTTTGCGTCATTTAATCCACCCCAGATTGAAACCTCCATAAGAGAAACTTCTGCCGTGATTTTAGAAATCTTTTCTCTTTAGTTTCTTTTTCTTTTGTTGTCAGTGTAGGTCCCTTATGGTGTCTATATGTGCATTTGAAGAAGGCGCATCTCCCCCAATCAGCCGGCTGCCAGTTTAACTCAGAAGTCTCTTCCCTCCATCTTTATGTTTTCATTTGTTATAAAAATATGTATCTTAGTGTAAACCTCAATCAATACAGATGGATGTGAAATGAGTAAAATCTCCATGAATTCTTCTAGATCTTGTTTTGCTACTTACCAGAGGTAACTACTATTAACAGTTTCTTACACAGCATTCCAAAATTTTTCTGTGCATATTCAAGCATATGTATCTTATTCTTACACAAATGGAATTTTAGTATGCAATCTGTTCTGTAACTTGCTCTTTTTACTTTACAATTTATCTTAAACATTTATTTTTCATACTAACCCAAATTCACTGCACTGAAGAATTGGTTATATGTTTTCCAGTACATTGATTCCTCTCAGTATTTGATACTAACACTTTTCTTTGAGAGTACTCTGTTTCACTATGGCTTTTATACTTCTGATATTTCTTATTTGTCTTTCTGCAATTCACATTTCTTGCTCAGTGTTCTATTTTCACTAGTTCCACTTTCTCAAGGATTTATATGCTATTGCAGTCTTCTGTCACCTATATTTGCATTATGCTCATATAGTTTACTCTCTTTACAGTCTTGATTCTCTTGTGATACTGGGAGAAGCCACTGAAAAAATAAAAGCTATATAGATATTCCGTAGCTAGCTAGACTTTAATTCAAATCTTTACCATTTGCTAGCATGTGACTCCAGGAAAGTTCATTAATTCTTCTCACATTTTGTTTCCTAAATGCAAACCAAGGATAGTAATGCTGAACTTGAACAAGGACCATAAGGATTACCTGTAGCTATGTTTGTGAAGAGGCTAACCAACCTCCTGACCCTTAGAAAATGCTTTACTAAAAAGCTTTAAAATCATTTTAAAGTCATTTAGAAAAATTCTAATAAAATATCAAGTTGCTACCTCAACTTAATATAGTGAAGCTCAACTCTTTTTGTACATTTTATGATCAAAAATCAATGACCTCAAATTTCCAAAAGCTAGGAAGCTCTTTGTTTTCCTAATGTAGTCTGTACTAGCATTTCTTGAACCGTTGCTCTGCACTGCTGTTCTAAAAGATTGAGTGTTCAAATAGAGTTGGGAAACTCTAAATTGAATTAAGAAAGCTTTCTTGGTGCAATTAAAAAATTTAATTGCATGCATTTTGAATCTCTAATAGAGAAACAATTCTGAATCTATTACCCTGTGAAACTTCCTCATCATCTTTTATCCCAGAACATTTATTACTATCTTTTGTAACTAGTGTTCCAAAAACATTGTCTGGGAATTGCTACTTGTAATCACCTCTCAGCATTTTTTCCTGTTACTTGTTGTCAGTTTTTTTAAGAAATGGAGATCATACCACCTGGAAAGTTGCCTTATACCTAGAGTAGTAAGGTGGGTAGCAACATAACTATGTAAAACAGTTGATTCTTGTGATGCATGTCAATCGTTATCTACAATGCTGCATTTGTGAATTCGCCTGTTGACTAAAATTTATTTGTAACTCTCCAAATCAGTACTCCTGCTTCTTTCATAGTCATTTGTGGATACACAAAGAGCAGTAGAAAATAAGATTCATCCAATTAGCATAGTCTCAAGTGAGGTGGAACAAAACTGTGCCTTTTCTTGTTTACACTCTCATAATATAAACAAATGTCTTTTTCATCATCAATATATTGCCATTTTATTTTCATTTTTGTGCTTTTTTGTTGATGATTTCACTGTTTTAAATGGCCCCTGAGTGTAGAACTGAAATCTTTAGCACAGGAAGGCTGTGATGTGTTATAAGGAGAAAATTTTATTTTGTGTTAAATAAGCTATTCAAGTATGAGTTGTAGTGCTTATTTAAAATGAAAAATATGTTAAAATGACTCAAAGTCTTTGCCACTGTGCACATATCTGCAAATGACCATAAAAGTGCCTGAACATTGATTCTGAGGTTACAAAAAATTTTATTGAGCAGGAAAATTTGTAAATAAGGAATCCAAAAATTATAAGAATGAATTCTTTTTTAAGTCAATAGCACCTCAGAGAAATTACTGTAATACAAAGAAGCATGTAGAAGAATATTCATGGTAATATCATTTACAACAGTGAATAGTCCTTGTTAGGTAAACGTTGCAAATATTGTAAATGCAAACAATGGACTGTCCATACCAATCAAAAGGATAAATTATATCTACACACAGAAACGTGGATGGATTTAACAGTATATACTGAAAGAAAAATTAAGAAGTAGACACATGCATTTAAGAGTGAGTGACAGAATGGGGAGAGATTTGACAAATGGTATTGAAAGGGCAGAAGCCTGGTACTTTGATGAGCACCTGTAATCCCAGCTACTCTGAAGGCTAAAATGAGAGGATCACTTGAACTCAGGTGTTTGAGACTAGCCTGAGCAACATAGTGAGACCTTATGTCAGAAACAACAAACAGGGCATGGTGGTGCATGACTATAATCCCAGCTACTTGGGAGGCTGAGGCAGGAGGATTGCCAAGTTCAAGGCCAGCCTCAGCAATTTAGGAGACCCTGTCTCAAAATTTAAAAAAGGATTGGGTATGTAGCTCAATGGTAAAGTGTCCCTGAATTCAATCCCCAGTACCAAAGAGCAAAACAAAATGAACAAAAGAAATGGGACAGATAAAGAGGACAAAGAGAATAAATAGAAATAAAAGGCCATCCATTGTCCAATAGAAATAGTGCTGAATACAAGAAGAGGATCAATACAAACTGTGCTCCTGAGATCCAAGACAGAAAAATATTAATGAAACATAAAATCAGTAACATTCTGTGCCAGGCATGGTGGCATGCATCTGTAGTTCCAGCTGCTTGGGAAGCTGAGGTGGGAAGATCACTTGAACCCAGGAGTTCAAGACCAGCCTGGGTAACATAGCAAGACCTTGAGACTTCATCTCAAAAACAAATAGCGTTCCTGTGTTTTAGTAGCAATGGGAAAACAGTGTAAGATAACATGATGCACTCAGCAAGAAGCAAGTGGAGCATATAAAAACAAAGAAAAATAAAATCTGAAAGGTGAAGGTAAAAGAAAATTGAAATGTGTAATAATTCCTGGATGAATTTGATATTTTATTTAGATCACTAGATTTTTCTTATGAATCAGGCTCCTGTATTGCTGTACTATTGTTAACTAGGAAGGTGCCAGTGATAACTTAACATTGACAGAACAGGTCATGAGAAGGATGTCAGTGATGATTAACTATAGCAGGTGTCTCTGGACTATCGATTGCAGCTGTGACTATAATCTCAGGTCATACATTGCTTGTTTTTTTCTTAATAGAGCCAACTCCCTTACAAATATTAAATCTGTGACTTTTGCCAGTTCACATTATGATGTGACCATTTTGTTTGCTAAAAGACTGAACTCCAGTGTTGAAATTTTTCAGTAAATTCAAGAGATGCATTAATTTGTTTTTCATTTTTCCTAAGAACCTAAATAGAATTTACAGTCAGATCTGATTCTTTTTTTGTATAGTAATTCTCTCTAGATGCAATCTTTATTCTAGGTGACAGAAAAGACACACTTAAAAAGTGATTATGGGCATAAACATTATTCTGCTAATAAAAACACTCAAAATTTGACTTTGGTCAATCTGGAAGATTTATTGTTCTTATTTGATATAGACAGAATCTCAGAAGACCATTGTATTGCATGCACTGCAAGACACTATGTTGGAAGAGGACAGGCATTATATAATTCAGCTGTTACCAATTGATGAAGTAGAAATATCTCCTGCAAAAGGTAAGAGAAATTTTGGAAATTAAAAAGTAGATTAAACCAGATTGTCAGTAGTTACAAAGATAGGCAATGTTAGGTTTTCTAATTCCTAAAATGTTTGCTAAAACATAAAGATGTACTCAAGGTAAATAAGTTTTTAAATTAAAATTATAGTACCTCTGTTGGTAAGAGATTTCTTACTGCTTAGCTATAACTTTTTAAATAAATTTTTCTGAAGCAATATTATAAAATTAAATATGGTAGCTTCCTAAATGGTATGATATTAGGAAACTGGTTAAATGTGTCAGAATACTATGCAATCATTCAAAAAGAGAAAAAAAAATTACATTGTGGCAGAAAAACAATTACATTGAAAATGAAGAACAATTACATGAGTAATTGTTATGTTAATAAAATAGGTTTCAGAACAACATGTTCAAAGTAATTCCACTTTTGTTATGTGCATGTTTTCTTTCTTTCTTCTTTTTCTCTTTTCTTTTTTTTTTTTTTTTTGTCTGTGCTGGGAATCAAGCCCAGGGGCTCATGCATGCTAGGCAAGTGCTCTGGTATGCTTGTCTTATGTAAGTTTGGAATTATTTATTTGAAATGTTGATAGTGGTTTTTGATTTCCTAAATTTTGGAAACATATTTGAATGCTCACAAATTACTTTTATTATTATAAAACATTATTTTTAAAAACATTATGTTTGATGTGTAGTGTATACCTGTTTTCATCTGAAACCAGTAACTAGATATTTTGACACTTCAGAAACAGGCATCATATGGTCCATATGATGATCTGTTGCTTGAATCAGTAGAGAATGTTTCAAGAAATTGTTCTAGTGTGTGTTCTATCAACAATAACAACAGTAAAAAAATGGCCCAGAAACTTTAATTATAAAAACTTTTATATTGTTACATGTCTTTTTGCTATCAAAACTCCATCCTTATACATGGGCCTGTTACAAAAAGCAAATTCTGTGGTCAGGAAAATTCTAGCATTATTAAGTACTTTGGATACTTATCCATGCATTATATGTTATCTTCAACTTAGGTAGTGCATCAATAATCATTCGGGGAGAAAGGGGAGCACCAGGAGAAGTCTGGATAGCCCCATCATCTAGGCATGTCCTCATTGGGGAGCCCTCAGCAAAATATAATGGTACTGCTATTATCAGGTAAGAGCTTCAGGATTTTTCTTTGCTTATATGGGATGTTGATCTTTTGTTTAAAGGATTAGCCTTAGTATACCATTCTTAATGCATACACAGTGTTTATGCATCATCATTTTATATAGAGGTAGCATCATCTGGAGATGCTGCACCTTTTAGACTGAAATGGAAATTAGATCCCAAGAAGGTTTCAGACCTTCTTGGGATGATTTGCATAACCTACACATGGAGTTGAGATCAAAACGTCCATGCTTTCAGCCCTGTTCTATAGCTAAATGTGCAATATGGGAATTACTTCATCATTTTTTGAAAGCGTGTATGTCTTAGCTGAAAAACCATTTCTTAGAAACGCATCAAGATCAAAGATTTTGATTCTAAGTGTTAAATAACATCAGAACTTATCATGTAACTAAACTAGTATGATCATAGGCATGCTTGTTTCTCCCAAATTTTCTCATGAGGAATAGAGATGGCAGCCATCAGTGAGGTGGCTGGATTTGACTCAGTTTTTTTTCTTTTTGATAGTGATCCAAAGATGATTTTTTATCCTTTTCCATGAGCATGCACATGTATAAAGTGTTTATTGTTCTTTGGAGAAGTTTGTTAGGCTATTCATATTTTATGCCCTGTGTATTGAAGATCTGTAACTAATTCTTTTTATCCCCTAAACCTCCCACTATTAATGTTCAGTTTGGGCCAATATGCTTGTCAAGACATTTACACTAGCTCAATATTTTCTAAGTAATTTCTTGTGATTTTAATTGATAGGTGAATTTATTTAAAAGCATAATGTTCTTAAAATAAATGAAAATTGGTTACTGTTGAAAGATTCAGCAAATATTTAGGAAAAGTATCAGCAATCAAATGTACTGAATATACATTTGTGTATTATAGGCTTGTTCGTGGCCCAGCCATCTCGGGGGAGGTCACAGTGTTCTGGAGAATCATTCCTCCTTCTGTGGGAGTGTTTGCTGAAACATCAGGAAAACTGAAAATGCAGAATGGACAGTCTGCAGCCATTGTAGTGATACAGGTATCTGTGTAGCTGGCTTGTTACACCCTTTACTCTGTGTGTGTGGTGCGGGGGCAATGGGTAATGGGGTGGGTTGTGAGGAGGTTAATATTGCAGAGTCTGTTACTGCTTTGTATGTAAAAGGTATGTTTAAATTTTATAGATTTTACTGCTAATGACTGTTTTCATCCCTCTCTAGGCTTTGAATGATGATATTCCTGAGGAAAAGTCTTTCTATGAGTTTCAGCTCACTGGAGTCAGTGAAGGAGGAGTGCTGAGTGACTCCAGAAGCACGGCCAACATCACTGTGGTGGCCAGTGACTCTCCCTATGGCCGATTTTCCTTTTCACAGGAGCAGCTTCAAGTGTCAGAAGAAGCACTGGGGGTATGGTGTAACAAGCTTAAAAATCTTAATATTGTTTTTGTTTTTGATACTGTGAACGCTCTTTAAAAGGTATTTCCTTAAGCCAGACGCAGTGGCATACACCTGTAATCCCAGCGGCTTGGGAGGCTGAGGCAGGAGGATCACGAGTTTAAAGCCAGGCTTAGCAAAGAGAGATACTAAGCAACTCAGTGAGACCCTGTCTCTAAATAAAACACAAAGTAGGGCTGGTGGTGTGGCTCAGTAGTTGAGTGCTCCTGAGTTCAATCCCCAGTACCTCCCTGCCAAATACATTGCCTTGTTAAAATTTTTCACAAACAGATGTAATTGCTCCTAACATCATTATTTTAACATATAACATAAACTTTATAAATTCATGTTTAATCTTAACATAATCCTGGCAAATAGTCTTTAATTAGAGATAATGTTGTCTGTTAGATTAGACATCCAATCAAATGAGAAAATGCTTTTTGCGTAGGTTAATGTCACAGTCATCCGTTGGGGTGGATATTTTGGCCTGGTGAGACTCTGGTACAAGACTGTGAGCGGGACAGCAGATGCTGGCTTGGATTTTGTTTCTGCATCAGGGGAGCTCCTCTTTGAAGGCAGAGAGACAGTGAAGAGTCTGTATGTTGAAATCCTTGATGACGACCATCCTGAAGGCCCTGAAGAATTTTCTCTAGCAATTCTAAAGGTGGAACTCCAGGGAAGGTAAAGGAGAAAAGGAAATGAGAAAGGAAGGAGAGAGAGAGAGAATGAATTAAAGCTACATGTGTAGACACTAACACTGAGGCCTACAACTGATCTTTTTTTTTTTTTTTTTTTTGCTGTTTTTCAGACTTGAGTGACATTCAAACAGGTCATAAAAAGGAAATTATGAAAAATACTAGGTGTTATTTTTTGCACTTTTCTGAATTTTAATTTTCCCTTAAATGTGCAAAGTATGTGGTTCTGGTCTGTGCATTTATTCAGAGCAGGCAGGGAATAATCATGACACGATGCCTGGTAATTTGGTGACGAAAGAGCCTAACTGTCCTCTAGATTATGGGTCTTCTGGGGTGGCAAAATTTGCTCCCTGCTGTTTCTGTGCCTGTGAAAGGACTGGAAGGAGGGACATGTTTCATTGTATATCTGAAAGCTATATTATATTGTCTTCTCATGGGTGAAAAAGGCAGACACTGCCCAATACCAGTTTTAAAGTGGGGAAATTTTTGAGTCAAAGATGGTTGGCCATTAAGGTGCACTATATTTTTAGTGAAGATGAAAAGCTAACCATCATGAGCTTTTTTCATTCTCTGGTTTAGTGGAGCCAGCTCAATAGACAAGATGAAAAATACTCTTAGCACATACTTCAGTATACATGGTTGAGCAGCTCACATGTTGACCAGCCCTGCAAGCTCCTCTCCTCTGCATAACTTACAAAGGATCCAGGAAGGGGGTCCTTCCACTAGAATAGCTTTTGTATTTATAGAAGTCTGAAACAAATTTGCCTTATACGTGAAAGTAATTTTGCATTTGTTATGTAATTTAATGCTTTAAAACCTTTTTAAACTAAAATATTTCTCTTAGTGACTTAGGTAGAGAGTGTATCATCCCAGCTGGGTAAAAAAATTTCATATTTACTTATACTTCAAATATTTAATTTCCTAGAAATTATTTGGTGTCAAGCAATGGGAATGAATTTTTACACATATTAAATATGTTAAAAATCAAACTGGTCACCACTTGAACTAAATAAGTGCATTTTGGAAGAAATAGTTAATTAAATGTGAGATCATATTTGTGTTATTGATTATAACTAGGACAAAGATTTTTGCCTTCTTAACTATTCTTTTAAAATGTAGTTGCTATTTAGCCGGGCGCGGTGGCGCAAGCCTATAATCCCAGCACTTAGGGAGGCTGAGACAGGAGAATCACAAGTTCAAAGCCAGCCTCAGCAATGGCGAGGTGCTAAGCAACTCAGTGAGACCCTGTCTCTACATAAAACACAAAAAATAGGGCTGGGGATGTGGCTCAGTGGTCAAGTGCCCCTGAGTTCAATCCCCAGTACCAAAAAAAAAAAAATGTAGTTGCTATTTAAGTTTGATTCTGGAAAAGAAGCTTTTCCTTCCAGATAAATTTCTAGACTTCCTTTGATCCAAAAAAGAAAGTAGTACAGCACAGTTTTTTTTCTCTTTTTGCCTGCTCACTAGAATTCTTACTACTTAGGTGTTAATTTATGGTAATCAGCTAACTTACAACGCATCTCAGAGTACTGATAATAGTTACTTTAATCATTTAATATTTTAATCCTCAGTTTTCCAATTTTGCCCAACACAAAATATTTATTTACCACTTTTAATCTTTCAGTACAAGATAGGGTATAAATACTAGGTAAATAGAATTTGAGAATTGTAGGAAGGACTGAAATCATTCACTGTCATTTTTTATCATTAGAAATTAAAGTGGCATAAAGCCCTGTAAGTCAAAACTTGTTTAATGGGAATAACATCTATCTAAAAAAAGTCTTTTGTAGAAATATGTTGTTATACAAGTAAACTGCCCTCACTATAGAGGAATTATAGTTTCATTAAAATACTTTTTTTTAGATCTTAACGGTTCAGCTTGAAATTTAATTACTAGGAAGGCATTGGTTATGTCTTTAAAGTAACTGTCTTTGGTCTTTACTACCCCTGACACATCTATGAAGACTCTAATGTTGAGACTTTATTTGGTTTGCAATCAGAGAAATGGAAAAACAGAGATCTGGTTATGTACTATGACTTGAAATGCATTTAAATAAAAAAAAAAAAAAGCTAGAAGAAGGATTTCAAATGTTTTTACCATGAAAAAAATGATAGACATTTATGGAGACTGGTATGTTTAACCTGATTTAAACATTATACAATGTATATGTATATGAAAATATCACATGGTAACCTGTTAATATGTATAACTTAATATATACATATGCTTTTATGTATAAGTTTAAAAATAAACAACAAATATTCTTTCAGTAAAAGAAGCCTTACACAAAAAGCAAAATGCAAAAAAATAAAATAAAAATAAAAATAAAAAAAAAATAAAGTAACTGTCTTAACCTAACAATGTAAATCTCACATCTATCTGTTTTACTCTGAGTGCCATAGGACCATTACTATAGCAGGTGCTCAGAAGTGATCTCCAGAGGTTTGTTTTATTACAGTTGCATCCAGATTTCCTAGTAGTTTTACTATGTTCACATTGCTCAAGTTTAGTTGTTTTATATTAGTTTTGGTTTCATGCAGGAACCAATAATTGGGAGAAGCACAGAAATCTTTTTCAAACAAAATTAAAAAAAAACCAGTATCTTAGTGTTGAATATCCTTAAAAGCATTACAATACTTAATAGAACTAAGTTACAGGAGCTAAAAGATCCTAAAGGATCTTTTAATTCATGCTAAGCAATTATGTATTTGTTATTTATTTTTTGTGTTTTAAATTTTTATTTTTTATGACTTTCCAAGAGGATATGATTTTACCATCCAAGAAAATGGACTTCAGATAGATCAACCTCCTGAAATAGGAAACACCTCTGTTGTTCGAATCATAATAATGAAAAATGATAATGCAGAGGGAATCATTGAATTTGACCCAAAGTATACTACTTTCAAAGGTAGGTCCAGGTAGCTTACTTGTACATTTTCTACCATCTTCTCAATTACAAAGTACTAGAACATGACATTCAGTTTGAATTTGCATATGTAAAATTTTCTTGGTTTGGTGTATATGTATGTGCACACACATATATACCTTTATATTTTTATATTTATTAATTTTGAAAATATGTTTTCAATTATCTTTATGAAGTTTTGAACCATTCTGTTTATGGTAAAGCCAAATGGTTAATAACAAGTAAATCTAGAAAAATTATACTTAATCTTAGGATTATTAAAATGTTTCTGTTCTAAACATTTTAATGAAAACCTCTCTAACATTTAATTTCCTGTGTCATAAGAAATGAGTGAATATTCACTTTTTAGTGAATAATCACCTTTGAAATGACTTTGTTACTGGTGCACATGCAGGTAGTGTCTGGATCTTGATCCTTCTTTCTGGAAATAGTTCCCAATATCAACTTCCCTTCTGTAGAAGCAGAGTCCAGAGAATATGACTATATCACTTTTTAGGTAGAAAGAGAAAGCTCCCTTTCTAGGAAATGTTTTATTCAAAGGCAGAATAAAAGGGGAATGAAGAGAAGGGAGGGGAAATGGGAATAGGAAAGAGAGTGGAATGAATCAGACTTAACTTTCCTATGTCATATATGAATACACGACCAGTGAAACTCCACCTCATGTACAATGACAAGAATGGGATTCTAATTAGAATAAATTATACTCCATGTATGTATAATAAGTCAAAATACACTCTACTGTCATGTATACCTAAGAAGAAAAAATAAGCATACTATTTAATCTAAAAAAGTTAATGTTATTTTGTTTATGCAATTAGTTTATTGGCTCCATTGCTTCCATCCAAATTCTTTGGTTATCTGGACATTTTTAAAGTTCATCAAAAAATCTTTCAAGGAATTGGTTAATAATGACTTTTATGAGTAAATCATAAAAGACATTACTATTTTGTGAACTTCAGTGTATAGCTAGCTAGTAACAGTCATATTGAATTTTTGCATCAAGAAATAAATAGGACTTTGACTATTTTTTTTGTTCCCTAATTTTGATTCACTCTCTTTTGGGGAATCTTGGGTAATGCCTATTTATATGTAGTTTTTATATAAGTGCAGTCTTATTTAGCCCTAGGTATGTGAACTCTATAAAGTAATATTTTAATATATCAAGGTTAGTACAGCTCAAGTAGAAATAAAGACTTCTAAAATTAATTTTTAAATTGAAATCAAGCATTGGGGAGGCATTTTCATATTCACAGTATGTTTTAAAGGACCTGAAAATATAATAGAATTTTGTATATGTAGACTTTTAAAGTATTCATATAAATAGCATAGATTTCATCTATTTATAGTATTCATATTTTAGCTATGTAAAAGCAATCTAGGATGCTTTCCTCTATGTATATATTTGAAGTGTTTCTCAAGTCCAGCTAATGTTGTCTTATAACCCAAGTCATATATTTGTATGTAACACACAGAGGAGGAATGCCTTCTCTAGCAATTAAATAAGTTGTTTGATGCTAACTTTTACTGCTCACTATAACTTTCAACATCTAATGAACTACTTTATTACTCAAAAAATGAGTCATGAAATTCTCACTAATCATTTTTAAAATGATAAATGAATTACAGAAAAACCAAATGCTTGCCTCGCCAGATCATGTTTAGTTGCCTAGTTTAATTTGTCTGAATTGTATAAAAGTTGGTTGCTTTGTCTGGCATGCCATTTAATTCCCAGTTCCGTTACAGTGGAGGAGGATGTCAGGGCAATTGCCATCCCAGTGGTGAGGCTGCATGGAACTTACGGCATTGTGACTGCGGATTTCATCTCTCAGAGCTCCTCTGCTGTTCCAGGAGGCATCAGTTATATGCTGCACAGCAGTTCAGTCACCTTTCAGCATGGACAGAACTTAACTTTTGTAAATGTGTCCATCATTGATGGCAGTGAAAGGTCGGTAATCCAGGAAATAGTGTGGGCCCACATCAAACATGATATTAAGATCTGACTCTAACATGCACCCTTAATACATATGCCCATTGAGAAATAGCAGATGAAAGACTTTGGGGATACTGGGGATAGAGAAAGGGGCCCTAGGGACCACCATGGTTGTGTATGTCATTTCCTTTCAAATAGAAGAAATAATTTCTATTCCTCTAGACTTAAAAAATCTAATCAGAATGTGGAAATATCCTTCGGTTCATTGCCTTAAGCCTTAAGGAACTGAAAAAGGGAAGAAAGTCTAATAACTGTCCTAGGTTATGTAATATTGATGCTGATCATTCATGCTTTCAGCTAAGCACTCTCTTCCTCCATTTGGTATGTGACTACTGTGCCTTGAATATGTATGATCAGTTTAGAAAATGACTAGTTATTTGGATTTTACAAGCGTTTTAATATGTTTGGACTCAGAATTGCTCCTTCTCGCTATGCAGTGAATTTGAGGAGCCTTTTGAAATTCTTCTCACTGGAGCTGCTGGTGGAGCGATCCTTGGGCGCCACCTAGTGAGCAGAATCACCATTGCCAAGAATGATTCTCCATTTGGCACTATAAGATTTCTCAATCAAAGCAAAATTTCTGTTCCTAACCCCAATTCCACAATGATTTTATCCTTGGTCCTGGAGCGAACTGGAGGACTCTTGGGAGAGATTCAGGTAAAATTATTCCTCCTTTGGGTTTAAAAATAATTTTTGATAGACTGTGTATGATTTTGCATTTTCCTACTCTTCAAATATATTTATTAAATAAATAACATTTATTTAATAAATATAAATAATATTTAAAATAAATATCAAATAAAATAAAAAATAAATGTAAATCAATAAATAGTATTTATTAATTACCTTGAATGGGTAACATGGCTTTTGGATAAGATGAAGTACATAAAAGTGTATTGGGCATACATCTATCCTTTGGGAATTCTTGAGAACAAGTTAATGATTCTGATTAAATTAATCAGTTCAACAAGTATTTTTGTGGGATACCGGGGATTGAACTCAGAGGCACTTAACCACTGAGCCACATCCCCAGCCTTTGTGTGTGTGTTTTATTTAGAGACAATGTCTCACTGAGTTGCTTAACGCCTCACTAAGTTGCTCAAGTTATCTTTGAACTAGTCATCCTCCTGCCTTAGCCTCTCGAGCTGCTGGGATTACAGGCATGTGCCACCATGCCCAGCTTCAACAAGTATTTATTGAGAGATTTCTATGTGCTGATCCTGTTTTAGGTACTAAGAATATATTTGTGAATTATGTCTCAGATAGTTCACTTTAGAAAAAAGAATTAAACAGTAATGAAATTAGTAAAAACATATTATCTGATAACAATAAAGGCTCTGCTCATAAAGTTGTGAGACACAATTGTGAGTGACCTGCTGTCTACTTTTCTTTTTTGTATGGGACTGGAGGTTGAACCCAGGGCACTCTATCACTGAACTACACTCCAGCCCTTTATGTTTTTTCATTTTGAGATAGATCTTGCTAAGTTGGCCAAGCTGGCCTTGAACTTGCAAATCTCCATCCTCAGCCTCCCAAGAGACTGGGATCACAGGCCTGTACCACCACACCCGGCTGCTGGCTACCTTCAGTTGGGTGGTGAGGGTGTGATATTGAAGCAGAAGGCTGAGTGATGAGAAAGAGGTGGACATGCAATTGTTAGAGTGTTGAGTATGTGGGAGTAATAGGTCCTGCCGAGACACAGCCTGATGTGAGGTAGGAGAGGTCCTCGTCGTCAGGGCTTGCACGTGATGGTACAGTAGTACAAGATGGATCAGAGGGCTCAATAGGTACTTGGTTACAGAGAACCTCCTTTACCAGGTAAAAGATCAATTCTAGGTGAAAAAAGGATGCTATTACAGAGACTTAAGAAGGGGAATAATGTCATTGGATTGTCATTGAAAGCATCTCACCATGAAATACTGTTAGGAAAGTGGTTTGCCCAGAAGCCATTGGAGCAGTATAGAAGCAGGAGGGATTAGGTTAGGAGGCTGTTGCCCTTTGCAGAAATGGTGGTGGAAAGAGATGATCAGTAAATAGACAATGAATATGTTTTGGAGGAAAATTCATTGGGTTAAAGGTGAAGGCTGAGAGAAGGAGAGGAATTAAGATAATTTCTAGAATTTTAGTTTGAAAACTGGATAAACAGTACTATTTTCTGATATTCAGAAGGGGATCAGGAATTCTGTTTTGCCATGTTAATTTGAGATACTACTTGACATGCCAGTGGAGGAGTCCAGTAGGCTGGGGAGTGTGTGTGTGTGCGCAGTATGTGGTCATGGCTGTGGCACAGCTTGGGTATGCACTGACACTCAGAGAGTCATGTGAAACCTTGAGATGGAAGAGTGTAGACAGAGATGTGAAGAATACGGAGCTGAGCCCTGGGCTCCTGGAATTTAGCATTTAGAGCAGAGAGCTAGCAAAGAAGACTGAAAGCAAAGGAGGAGGAAAACCAGAAAGGCATGTGCCCTGTAAGTACCATGCAAGCCAAGAAAGACAGGACATAGTATTTAAAGAAAAACTCATGGGGGGCTGGGATTGTGGCTCAGTGGTAGAGTGCTTGCCTCACGTGCTTGAGGCGCTGGGTTCGATCCTCAGCACCATATAAAAACAAATAAAGAATAAAAGATATTGTGTCCATCTACAACTAAAAAAACAAAAAACAAAACAAAACAAAACAAACTTCATGGGTCAGCTGTGTCCACTGCTGCTGAGAGATCAAGTGACAAGCAATAAAAAGTGCCCAGTTTCTTTTTTATAGTTAATAGGGAAAATATACAATTTGGAATTATTGAAACATAGAACTATATTCATTATAATGTGAAAATGTGTTATTTCAACAACTTAGAAGATTTCTGTTCATTTTGTAATAGGAATTTAAGTATATTTGGAAGAGACTGCACACTCAGCAGAAAGTTCACATAAGTTTTATTGTCTGTCGAATATGCTTTGATTTGCAGAACTGTGCACACAGCAAGACAGTGTTGTACTTGTAAATTTTCAAAATGTTTGTACTTTTTGATATTTTAAAGTATATTTCTGCTATCTTGCGGTCATTACAAATGGCTAGATATTAATATTTTTCCTCTCTTGTTCGATAGTTTATCCAGAAAAACTGACATTCTATATAGACATGTAGTTTAGATTTGCAAATGTCATTTTTAATTAAAAAATAAGCTGACGAAGTAGGCATTCTCTGGAAATATCCTACAATAGTTTTATATATGTGTATATTTTTTCCTAACACTACATATGCTATAATAATCCTTTGCTTAAAATTGATCATCTCTATTAAAAAAATAAAAAACAAAATACCTTGCAGGTGAACTGGGAGATAGTAGGACCCAATTCTCAGGAAACCTTACCACCACAGAACAGAGACATTGCAGACCCAGTGAATGGATCCTTCTACTTTGGAGATGGAGAAGATGGAGTGAGAACCCTAATTCTGGCAATCTACCCTCATGAAGAAATTGAAGTTGAAAAAACCTTTGTAATTAAACTTCAACTTGTGAAAGGAGAAGCTAACTTAGACTCCAGAGCTAAAGATGTTACATTAACAGTAAGTCTGATTATGCTTTGATTTGCAGAAACTGTGCACACAGCAAGACAGTGTTGTACTTGTAAATTTTCAAAATGTTTGTACTTTTTGATATTTTAAAGTATATTTTTGCTATCTTACGGTTATTACAAATGACTAGATATTAATATTTTTCCTCTCTTGTTCGATAGTTTATCCAGAAAAACTGACATTCTATATAGACGTGTAGTTTAGATTTGCAAATGTCAACTACATGTCAAATACACAGAATTCAGGTATTTCTGAATACCTGACTACGTGACTGAATTCTGTGTATTTGATATGAATCACATAGTCACGAGAGCCAGAATTACTGGGAATCAAGGCTACTGAAAACAATGTAGAGAGAGATAGCACAATTTAATTTTGTTGTTTGGAAAATCCTCTTGTTTGAGATCTACATCTGTCATAGTTTTCTGGAGACAGAGAACCAGTAGGACACACACACATACAGTGATGGGAAAAGAGAGAGCGATTTTAAGGAATTGACTCATGTGATTGTGGGGTTTGGCAGGCAGGAAATCCAGGAAAGAGCTGAAGCTGTCTGTGGTCTTGAGTGGGAATTCGTGGGGCAGGCTGGTAGGCTGCAAACTCAAGCAGGGTTCCTGACTTAACAGTCTTGAGGCCCCATTCTTTCTGCTGCAAGAAACCTCAGTGTTTGCTTTTCAGTTGTTCGGTCGGCTAGATGAGGCCACCTATTGTAGAGGCTAATCTCCTTTAATTAGAGTCAGCTGATCCTTAAGGTTAATTATATCTATAGAACACCTTTATGACAACATGCAGACTCTTGTTTGACCAAATAACTGGGGGTTTAGTCCTTCCTATTTGATGCATAAAATTAAGCATTACAGGGCCTTTCTGCCTCTATCCACTTTATACTATAGCTAGAAAAAGCCGAAGTCAGTCATCAAAGTAATATTATTTTTAGGTTTTGCAAATTATAGTTTTCTGGTTACTTATTCCTATTGTTTTTAAGGAATAAGAACCTCATTTTAGACAACAGTCAGTATAGTAGTTATTTCTTTTTTTAATCAAGTAGGTAGGCATATTGTATTCAAATGTTATTTCCATATTTCTTTCATTTTCTCAGCTTATTTGTGCATTAATATGTTAGATACTATAATTTCATTGTTGTTCATTTACTCTGCTCTCTATTAATGGTCTTTATTTATTAATTTTTTTTAGATACAAAAGTTTGGTGATCCAAATGGAGTTGTTCATTTTGCTCCTGAGTCTTTATCTAAGAAAACCTATTTGGAGCCATTAGCTTCAGAAGGACCCCTGGTCATCACTTTCTTTGTTAGAAGGGTAAAGGGCACCTTTGGAGAAATTACGGTATTATTTTTCATCCGACATCACTTGAGTTTTTTTTTTTTTTTTTTTTTAAATATTTTGTTTAGTTGTAGATGAACACAATATCTTTATTTATTTTATGTGGTGCTGAGGATCGAACCCAGTGCCTCACATATGCAAGGCAAGCGCTCAACCGCTGAGCCATAGCCCCAGCCCCTCACTTGAGTTTTTGAGAGAAACTGAGAGCTTAGACCGCATCAGTTCTGGTTTTCTTTCTAAATTCAATTTGATTACAGTTAGTGTATGAAGGACCTTTGTCAGGCTTTATCATGAAGGATGGGACTATTTTGTATTTTAATGTTTGCTATAAATATTAAGCCTTTTCTATTCAGGCCTCTTGATTTTTTAATAAATTGCTTATTATATTCTTCAGGGCTCTATTTCTCAACAGAATTTCTCCATTTACAGGTGTTTTTTAAGGGGTTGCATTTGTGTGTTTATTGATACAGACTGAGGATGCTCTTGGAAGTTCTCATGGTATTTGGCTAATGTCAATGACAGTCATTTCTTTGCTAGAAAAATATATTTTGTGAAATTTCTGCATACAGTTAATCTCTCTTCTAGTAATGGAGATTAACTGATACTTCTTCAGTTGAACTTTTATGGTATGGAGTTCAATAGTGCTTTGGAAGTAATAATTAATTCTTGATAATGTATAAATATTTCCTTTACATTTAAAATAAACAATACCAAATCCTGATGTGAATCATCAAATTTTTGGCTTACTTTTTATATTCAAATATTGTGCCTGGTTCACTAATTAATGTAATTATGGAACTGGCATGCTAAAGTTAGTTAAATCACTTTTCTTTCTTCAAAATATGCTATTATTTTAGAAGCAGGTCAAGTAGAGAATTTTAAATCATGTTCTGCAAATTGTATATGTAGGCCTAAAGTGATTCATATAATTTACAAACTGACATATTCTTGGAGGATTTGGCTTTGAATGTAATGATGCACCACAAAATTTGTTTTTGTGCATTATGAAGGGAAATATAATTTAAAGGTTTTTGATTTAATATACTGAATTATTTAACTTTATTGGAATTTTTTCCCTTTTATTTTAGATTTTCTGGGAATTAAGTAGTCAATTTGATATCACTGGTGACTTTATATCCACAAATGGATTTTTCACCATTGCCGATGGAGAGAGTGATGCGAGTTTTGATGTTCATTTGCTGCCAGATGATATACCTGAGATAGAGGAGGACTGTGTGATACAACTGGTTTCTGTAGAGGGAGGAGCAGAACTGGAGGCAGAAAAATGCATCACATGGTTCTCTGTGTCTGCAAATGATGATCCACATGGAGTATTTGCCCTGTATCCAGATCACCAGTCAATACTTATTGGACAGGACCTGATTAGATCTGTTCAGATTAATATCACAAGGCTTGCTGGAACATTTGGAGATGTGGCTGTTAGATTTCAAATATTGTCTGATCATAAAGAACAACTAGTTGCTACTGAAAATGCAGAGATGCAGCTGGTGGTTCCAGATGGTACCAGATATAAAGTTGATGTGGTGCCAATAAAGAATCAGGTTTGTGGTATTTCTTTAATTTCCTGATCATTCTAGTATAACACTTTTAAGAGAGCCCTTGCTTACCTCATGGTCACTTTAAAATCTTTCTCAGACATTTAAACATAACCATGAAAAGGCCTTTGGAAATGCATAGTAATTATTGGATAATACTTTGTAGATTATAAATGAGTAAGTATATTTGTCTAGATTATAGCAGACATTTACTTATTTAGTACATGCAAAGTTCCAGGGTAGTGAGACTGACTGTTGCTCTCTGAGACTTGAATGGGCTGCATAAATACAGAAACTGCTTCTGTGCTTGAAATTTTGGAAATCAGAATAATTTTTTGCGGGGGGATACTGGGGATTGAACTCCGGGGCACTCCACTACTGAGCCACATCCCCAGCCCTATTTTGTATTTTATTTAGAGACAGGGTATCACTGAATTGCTTAGTGCCTTGCTTTTGCTGAGGGTGGCTTTGAACTTGAGATCCTCCTGCCTCAGTCTCCCTAGCCACTGGGATTACAGGTGGGCACCACGGTGCCCAGCTCAGTATGATTTTTTGAGTGTGCTGAGAAGTGAGAGTAGCACACTACTCTGCCATCATTTGAGGTAAGAGTGATTAAAAAGGCCTGAATTTCCTGTGGGTCAAGTAGATACCCCAGCAGTCCTTCTCAGTCTTTGAACCCACAGAAGGTGATTTAAGTGACTGTTTATCTTAATCCTTCCAAGGATGGTGCAAACCACATCATTCTCTATGATAGGAGAGAAATTTTTTAATTGAATTATCCTATGATTAAGAAAGGCTATCCAAAAGGTGTCCTGATTGCAGTTGCCATGAGAAAAATTAGCAGGGTGCATTATAAAAAATGAGAGAATCACAAGGTTATCAAGAAAGTAGGTTGATCTCTTCTGAGGAACACTGAGGAGTGGAATTATGAAGCGTTTGAGGAACACCCAAATGGAGACCATGAAGTTGAGCATTGGAGTGCTGTTTTCATGGAGGTGTGGTAGCAACCAGTATTGGCCAAGAAAGGAGGACAGCAGAGAGACGAAGGTTTTGTCACTCTGTCTTATAGAGGTCTTCCTCTTGTCTTAAACCTGAAAGTGTCAGAAGACTGATGGAAAGGTCCTGGGGCTGAGATCTGGAGGAGTACTGAAATCATAGCATGACCTCTCTTTCCCTGTAGATCCTGATTAAGCAAGAACTACTATAAACAGGGAAACTTAGATTGAATGTGAAATTGAAGGATTTTTTGGTTTATGTAGGTCTTATTTTTCATATTCCCAAAAATTACAGAATGCTTTGAGATCTACTTGCAACAAACTGAAAGGTGGTGGAAGGAGACCTCACAAAACACAAAGCAGGAGAAAAATGATGTAGCTTCTTAATTTGTTTCATCTGTTTTATATAAAGTTATGATCAAGAGAAGAAAGACTGTCATTCAGAATAAGCAATAAGCCCTTTACACTAAGTCATCCTTACTATGTAAGCTTTTGATCTTTGGTGAACCTAGGTCTTTTAACTTTTTTTGTATGTTTAATAGAAGAGAAAAATGCAGGCTTGTTTGGGAGACGTGGGTTTTGTAATTATTACTACAAGCTTCTAGTTTTCTGGGAAACTGCTTAAGGTCATGGCCATGATTTATCAATTTCTAAACTCCATATCTTATATCCAAAATGGTGCAATACTGGGTAAGAGAGAGGGACATTAAGTTAACCAGAGCACCATTGTATTAAGTCTCTTTTACAAATTAGAAGAAGTTTTTAAAAGTGCATTGTGCTTAAATTATGTAACTGGAAGTATTTTCAACACATTCATAGCATCACATTCTGAACAGTCAAGTAGAAGTTGCTAATGAGTACTAGGGGTCATTCCTTTAACTTTTTAAGGAATATATTTGTAGCATTTTATGCATTGCATTCATTTGCCAATAAGGCTTCCACAGAGAAGATTATTCTATTATTTTACTAACTGTGTATATTAGGTTGTTCTCACCCAAAATATGAGATATGTATTTAAGGCACTTGATCTGCCTGGCTCTTAGTCAGTTTTTTTTGATCATTTTGAATGATAGTAGTTCTTTCATTTCACTTGGACAGCTTAATGCTGTAGTTTATGGATGTACTTAGATTTCTGAATATCACATTTGAATTACATATGGATTTCTTAAAATCTTCTTTGGACCTGTTTTGTTTTTATGATTTATATTTTAAATTAATAGAAATAAAGTTTGCTAGTGCATGCATACTTAGAAGCTTGCCATATTTGCTAACTAGAACTTCTTTCAGTAACCTATTTCAAATGCATGAGTTCCTTCATCACTCTCATAGTTGAAGATGTGTGGTATAAGATTGCACGTAATTAGATATTAGTGAGTTAGTTTTTCAAGGCAACTGTTTGAGACAAGATGCAACATGCTTATAAAACAAGGGCAGAATTTTTTTCAAGGATCCACTTCCTCCCTCCCACCCTAGATATAATACGTTGTTCTTTGAGGTTTTGGATATTATTACACAATACAGATACACAGCAACAGTACACAGTATGCAATTCTCCTTGCTCCATCCTCCTGGGTAAAAGTTAGGATTTCTGACAGGTAAGGACAGGTCAGCCAAAGGGAAGACAACCAAGGCCATGACATGCCTAATCTGCTGTACTGTGGCTTCTAACTTTCAAATGGGTTTTTGAACAAGGAATGGTTCTGGTAAGACTTTTGATGTAGGTTTAAGACATGGACTGTGGAATGTAAACTGTTACCACACCTGGCCAACAACTGAGTTCTTGGATGCGGCACACCCTGACTGTAGGAACCACTGGTACACTAAAAGAATACGTCTAGGTTTAAAGGGGCTTAAGTGAGAAGAAAGGAGGCACTTTACCTTTGTGGTTGGGTCATTGTTTGAGCACTCATCTCTGTGGTGGTCTTTATGAGAAGCTCAGCAGACACAATGATTGAGACACAATTCCTGTCATCTTGGGCCTTCTGTCTATTGTAAGAGAGGCTCATTAACAACCAGTTAAAACAGTATGTGGGTGCACAGTGTTAGAGATGCACACAGGATATCATAGGACTATAAATTCTCTGTTTGTGGGGCTGGGATTGTAGCTCAGCGGTAGAGCGCTTGCCTCGCATGCGTGAGGCCCTGGATTCGATCCTCAGCACCACATATAAAGCAATAAAATAAAGACATTGTGTTCATCCACAACTAAAAAAAATTTTAAAAAAATTCTCTGCTTGTGCCCAAATGGCATCAAGAGTAATGAGCAATATGTAAAATAGCATTGATGAGGCAGTCCTGGATCAGAGCTATGGAAAGGCATGCTAGAGAACATGATCACCTCCTAAAAACTTTCAAATTCCCTTTCAAACTAATCTAACCACTATTCTGTAGGCAGATCAGCTTTTCCTCAAATCTGTTGTGACTGAGGTTCAATTTTAATGTTTAATTCCTGCACCTTGAGGAACTGCTGCATCACAGAGTCTGGGTTGGGCCCATGAGCAGAGAACTAAGAGGGAAAGCATCAGGGACTCAATGCTTATGAAGTAGTAGCACCTGGCCCTTCATTCTTTAGAAAATGGGAATAAATTATCACCCTGCAAGGAATTATTAGTGCCCTGCAAGGGAAAGGGGGTGCTTCTACAGGAAATGTGGGGTGTACATGATTAAAGTTTAATACTATAATTTGTTTCCTTAGCATCTGAACTAAAATTTATGTTCAGCTATGTAATTTCTTTTCACAGTACTGGGCATTGAACCCACCCTTGCAAATATTAGGCAAGTACTCTATCACTAAACTCTCCCCCTGGCCCAGTAAATGTCATTTGGAAAGAACGAAACATCTGTTGCCCTTAGGTTGCGCATCATTTGAAACTGCTATGGTGTATGCTTTGTACATTTGAGGGCATGACACATGCTTAAGTTTTTTATATCTGAAAGAAGAAGAGACTCCATAGAAGTGGTTGCTTTTATATTCAACAGAGATAAAGAATTTTTTAGGAATAGTTCAGGTTATGGAACAACTTGGAGGTTAGCCATTATCAGTCACAGTGTTTCTATGTAAAATTGTGTTATAAGTTTGAAAAATACTTTTGGTGTAATACAAATTTGTAAGTTCAGAACTTTCCTTATTTTGTTAGATTTTAAAATTTTGTTCACTGGTAATTTAATACATAGTGTTAGTAATTTTATTTATCCAACATATTCAAATAATCAAGATACCTAATTCATTGTCCATTTTGAATAAATATCATCAATTAGCTATGACTTAATGAAGAGGAAGAAAGTGGGTTTTGCTGGGTTTTAGAACCTGATACTGTTCAATGGTGTGCAGTTTCCATTCCTTTGACATATGATTTCTTCATCAATACTGCTACTTGATTCCTTTTTGCAACTATTTGAGCACATGTGGAAAGTTTACAGGTTTTTTTTTTTTTTTTGGTACCAGGGATGGAACTCAGGGGTACTCGACCACTGAGCCACATCCCCAGTCTTATGTTGTGTTTTATGTAGAGACAGGGTCTCACTGACTTGCTTAGCACCTCACCATTGCTGAGGCTGGCTTTGAGCTTACAATTCTCCTGTCTAAGCTTCCCAAAGCACTGGGATTACAGGTGTGTGCCACTGCGCCCAGCTACAAGTTTTTATACTATACAACGACCACTGCTCACCTTATACTTTAAATGCTGGTGGTTTGTTTTAAGACTAGGGAACACACAATGATGAAACTGCTACTACAGGAACCTCAGGCAGTGTGCTAAAGGATCACTATCTCATTCCAAAAATCAATTCTTTCTTTCTTTCTTTCTTTCTTTCTTTCTTTCTTTCTTTCTTTCTTTCTTTCTTTCTTTCTTTCTTTCTTCTCTCTTTCTTTCTTAATATTTTTAGTTGTAAATGGACAAAATACCTTTATTTTATTTGTTTATTTTTATGTGGTTCTAAGGATCCAACCCAGAGCCTCACACATGCTAGGCGAGCACTGAACCACTGAGCTTGAAAGCACTCTACCTTAGCCCCTGAAAATCATTTCTTAACCACTAACAAACCATAATTGATGCTGTTGGTTTCTAGGTCTTTCTGTCACTGGGCTCCAATTTCACCTTGCAACTGGTGACTGTGATGCTCCTCGGTGGTAATATCTATGGAATGCCAACAATTCTCCAGGAAGCAAAATCTGCTATGCTTCCAATCCCTGAAGAAGCAGCCAATTCTCAGGTAATTGGCCCTAGTGTGGTACTGCAGCCGACCAGCAGAGGGCAGTTTTACAGGAAGAACCAAGTTCCTAGAGAATCTCTTGAGATCAACTGTTTTCTTCAATCTGAATAATCCTATAAATATCAAACTTGACATAATAGATACATGATATAAAAGTAGTTTGTCAGCTTCAATATTAATTAGGAAATATATTTCCTTTTTTAGGGTTTTAGAAAATTTTTATCTTGTTGAATTTGAATGTAAGGTATAGAATTTTGAAAATAACAGTCACCTAAAGTTAAAATGCCCGAATCTTTTCTTTATATCAAGTATTTACTATTGAGTTATTTATACTAAGTAATTATAATTTCAGAATAAATATCACTGAATATTTCAGATCTTTTCTTGTTTGTCTTTGCCATTTGGTTTACTATGGCAAGTTTGTGCTAACATAGACAAATGCCGGGAGTCTTTCTGTGACATGGTTGCACCAAAGAATCTGAGTTCTTCAAGTTCATCATAGGAAAGATCATTTCCAATCATTTCATTAATTCAAAGGAGAACAAAGGTCTTACTTTCATTTGAGGCTGATTCTGTCCATATAACACAAAGCTAGTTCTGCTATCTATGGCTATGGTAACACCATGCATCTTTGAAGATGTTATGAGATATAATTCCATCTTACTCCTTCAGATGGGAGCTCAAATAACAAGCCTGGCCCAAGATGCTGATGTGGAATCTGTGTGGTTGAGTGGACAGGAATATGGGCAGATACGTTCTCTTTTAATAATTTTTAGTGCTGGTGGAGTCCACTTCATGAGACAGAACAAATGTACTTGCTATGAAGAAGATACCCAGGAAAGAGTAGCTGAAGAGCTTGGTAGTCTGAGCTGTCCAAATCACAATGTGAAGCCAGGAATCTGGTTTTATTCTAACTCATTGACCAGAACTTATTTCATCTATAAATCACCTGCCCTGGGATTTGATGCTTATGAAAAGGACATTTATTTAAAAAAAAAAAATCTTTGAAGTTTTCTGATCTTCACAAAAAGATATCAAGTTGAATCAAAGAACTGAAAACCTTAATAGAAGGTCCAGTTTCTGGTTCTCATTTTGAAAATGAAGAAATTGTGTTGTTACTACTTAGAGAAAGGTCAGATTTCAGCTCTAGACAAATCAGGTTGTTGTATTAAAATGCCATTTAAAAATTTTTTTGCTTTCATTTAACTATGGTTATATTTATTTTTTTTGGATATTGTTCACTGAAGGGGTTACATTTTAATCAAAAAGAGAAAGCTATAGATTGTAATCTAAATTACAAAGTAAAATAAATTTGCAAATATGAGATTTCATTTATTAAATATTTTTTCTTTAGTTGAATATATTGTAAGACAGGGAAGTATATAAACAAATGGAAAGTTGACATTTAACACACTCCTAGAAACTTTAGAGAGAAATATGAAATAATCTAAACATGTTTTTCTTCAGGTTGGATTTGAATCCACTGCTTTTCAACTCACGAGCATCACTGCCGGCACAAGCCAAGTTATGATTTCTAGGGCAGGCACATATGGTGCTCTCTCAGTGGCCTGGACCACAGGATATGCTCCTGGGTTAGAAATCCCTGAATCCATCACTGTTGGTAACATGACCCCAACACTGGGTGAGTTGTAGTGTTTCTAAGATCAGCCTGTAGAACAGGCAAGTTTGAAACTGCCCACTTTCTTGGGTGATTGTTTCTCTGGACATAAACTAACTGTTAGCTTCCTAGTACAGTGTTCCCATATGTAAGTGATCAGGGCTGTGAGAGGAGATTGGTAAGGAGGAGAGAAACTTTTTTGAGACACATTGAACACTTCATACCTTTCTTCAAAACAGTGGTTCTGCTTAGGCAGAATGCTTTGCCAAGACATTGAGTTTGTTAAAAGTTGTTCTAAATACCTTATTTGGCCCATACGGTAATAAAAAAGATGCAACTTTGCCTAAGTTTACATGTCCACTTCAATATTTCTGACAGAACAACTGTGGTTACTTCACATACTGTATTTATAAAATTATACCATTAGCTTTTTGAGTAAGATGTGTTAGATGATTTGACCTCTACCGCGTTACACAGAGCCCACTGCAAATCCTTATGATGACAGTTTTAAGAGTCCTCAATGGATTCAAAATCTTTGTGCTTTCCCCTCCTTCCCTCACTTATTTACAGTGTCCTCCTGGTCACCAGGAAAGTGCCATATATCATCAGTCATAAATGTAATTAATCCTTTATAAGAACTGAGATCCATAGTCTCTCTGTGAAGATGGAAAGATTTTCATGTTCTCAAGGTCTCAGACAAGAAATGGAATGAAAACCTGAAATCTTTTAAGTGAGGGTGAGAGCCTAGGACAGTGAAAATGGCCATATTGTCAATGCCAGCTTGCATTCCAACAGGAATCCCAGCAGTGCAGAGTAAATTTAGATGCTTAGTTTAGGTCCACCATAGCATTAGAATGCCTTGGTTACTGGGGTTTCCTTAACCACTGGATAGGTACTCTTGATATAATATATCGAATACTTCTGCTTGATTTTCCTTTTAGCACATCCTCTAAATTTAAGCTATTTCATCATCTTTTTAATCTATTTTCTGTAGTAACACTTATTTGTTACTCCCCTACCATTTCTGTCAATTTGGGCAATATGTACAGTTCCTTATAATTTATTTATTTATTTTTGTACTGGTAATAACTTAGAAGGTTTAAAAATATTTATGTGTGAATACATTGTTCTTTACGCATGTGTATGGTATGTGCTTACATATGAAATTAATCTTCAGAAGCTTTAGTGAATTTATAATAACTTGCTTATTTTAAATTACAAGAATTCCCCAAAATAGATTTATATCTTTAAGTACGCTTGATTAGTTTTTTTTTTGGCTTGGTACCAGGAATTGAATTCAGGTGTACTCAATCACTGAGCAACATCCCCAGCCCTATTTTGTGTTTTATTTAGAGATAGGGTCTCCTCACTGAGTTGCTTAGAGCCTTGCCTCACCATTGCTGAGGCTGGCTTTGAACTCGTAATTCTCCTGTCTCAGCCTCCCAAAGTGCTGGGATTACAGGCATGTGCCATTGTGCCCAGCTAGTTTTTTTAATTAATTTGTCAGCACAATGAAAAATAAAATATAATGAACACCCACAAACTCACTGATTAGATTTAATAGTTGTTATATTTTACTGTATCTATAACATTTTTTCCTGAATTAATCTCAAGTAGCATACATACATTGTGATATGTCTTCCTAAACTACTTCAAGACACATTTTCCAAGTATGCTGGTGTCAGAATTTGAACCAATGGCTGATTCTTGACATTAAGTACTGGTTGACACTTGCCTGACACTATATTCTCTTTTCACTACTAGATTTGGCAGTGAAGCCAGGAAACAAAAGAAAGATAAGTAAGGAGTAGACAGGGACTGAAAGTTGGGTTTATGTGGTTAGGGGAGCTTCCTACAAGTATTTTTACCTCTCCCTTCCCCATTTTTTTAATGTTTTATCTTCTGTGGAGTCTACCAAAAGTTTGGAAAAGAAAATATTTCACTGCATGTATAAGAGTCAGATTCCAACTTAAGAACCAAGGAGTTGAGCTTGGGTTGTGGCTCAGTGGGAGAGTGCTTGCCCAGCAGGTGTGAGTCACTGGGTTCGATTCTCAGCATCACATATAAATAAGTAAATAAATAACGGTCCATCAACAACTAAAAAAAATTTTAAAAAGTGAAAAGAAGCTACACTTTAGGGAAAAAAAAAAAGAACCAAGGAGTGAGCCTGCTTCATTTTTCACGTTCCTTTCAGGGAGCCTTTCATTTTCCCACGGTGAACGAAGGAAAGGAGTTTTGCTGTGGACATTCCCCATCCCTGGTCAGCTGGAGGCCTTCGTCATTCACCTGTCAGGAGTGCGGAGCAGTGCTCCTGGTGGAGCCCGACTCCGGTAAGACCAACCTGATTCCCAACCCAGAAGTTCTCTGAGGAATGGTCTGGGTTATCAGTCAAAACAGAGGAAAGCACAGGGGTCACTGTCCTTGAAGTGGACGCAAACTGTTTAACTGTAAAGTAGCATATGGCCTGCATGCCAGAGACATCACCTGGGTTGCCTGGTCTCAGCAGTCACCACCTCTGCTTCCCTTGCAGAGTTCATCAGGACCTCTAACTTGAGAGTGGTGGGCCTGAGTCACATCCTCAGTAGGCACTGTGGAATCAAATGCCTGTTTTTAAAGGAAACTGTCTTCTGCAAAGCAACCAAAAAATACCTGATTTCCCCAAGTAATAATGAATAAGAATAAAGCATCACAGTAGTGAAATAATGTTACTTATTTAAATCAGTAGCTCTTTGAGTTTAATTTAACTTTATTTCATTTTGATATGTATCTATAATAACTATTCATGTAGAACCAAGTGTATTTGCAATTACATATGTCCCACCTAAAAGCAGTTTATTTTTCTCATGCCTGAGATGGGCTTGGCCAGAACAGCAGAAGGCAGACCTGAGAGCCACATTTATGGATTTAGTCCTGGCTCTGCCACTGATTTGCTAGTGACTGGGAAAGTTAGTTGGTCTTTCTGTTCCTCGGTTTGCTTATTTGTAAACTGCAGAAAGTATGTACAGAAAACTATTGTATGTGCATGCACATTTATGTGGGAGTGTCTGCTGGTGAAGTTAAACATGGCTTAACTCATTATACATATGCCATTTAAAAAGAAATAGTTGTCCAGAGAACATAGTTAAAGGTCATAAATTCAAGTGCCTTTAACAAAACCAATAATAGCTTCCAGTTGTATAGTGCTTACCCTAAACCAAGCATGGCTTTAAGCTGTGTACACACATACACACATATTTTTTCCATCCAAACAGCAATTGTATGAACTAGATATGATCATTTGTCCCATTTTATAAATGAAGAATGATTTATACATAAAGTAAATAAACTTAGCATCTGCATAGCTCAGTGTTGTGGCCATAATTTGGACTCTGACTCTCTTGTTACAGGCTGAGCTCTAACTAGTATTTATGTGCTGAGTGATAGGGGCTTGACAATATAGAGGGATAGGGCCTGGGGGTATCTTCCTTAAAGGTATTCGAATTTATATATAATCTATTTACATGTTAACAAACTGTGAGTCAAAGAAAATATGTCTGTGGTCGGAATTAGACTTATGGGCCACCAATTGCAATTTTTGATATAGCTTTAATTCACAATAAAAATTCATAGGAAAAGGATAAAATTTTAAACCATGGATGTTTCTTCCAATTTATACAGGGAGTTTTAGCGACATTTGCATGAGAGAATAGTCCCATTTCTGACAGCTGGAAGAGATTAGAGTTTTGTTCCTAGTACTAGTAAATATTCTTATTTGGTAGACAAGAATACTGTTTGGTGTCTAGAGCATCATAGAGGTTTTGGTCCTCTTTTACTCATCATAAGAGAGAGGCTTATGCTTAAGATCCCTCTGTTAGTGGCTCCAGGATGATGGAGAAACAACAGAGACCTAAGAGCTCTTCATTTAGAAAAGACTTGTTAGGTCCTGTTTCTGTGACTGTTGCTCATTCATTTGTTGTGTTCTTACTTATCAATGCATAAGTAGGGCATAGAATTTGAAAGGCCATGTCATTTATAAGATGCTTCCCTCATGAGCAGCATCACAGATGTATAAAAGAAGACTCTCTAGAGAGGTAGTCCTATTTTTAATCAATTCTCATGGTTTTAATTTTTTTTAGATCAGGTTTCACCATTGCTGAAATTGAACCTATGGGAGTCTTCCAGTTTTCACCTAGTTCAAGAAGTATCACGGTTTCAGAAGATACACAGATGATTAGGCTACGTGTACAAAGACTGTTTGGGTTCCACAGTGATCTTATTAAAGTTTCCTATGAGACAACTGCAGGAAGTGCAAAGCCACTGGAAGACTTTGAGCCTATACAGAATGGGGAAATGTTTTTTCAAAAATTCCAAGCTGAAGTTGATTTTGAAATAACCATTATTAATGATCAGCTTTATGAGATGGAAGAAAATTTTTATGTTAATCTTACTTCAGTAGAAATTCAGGGATTACAAAAGCTTGATGCTAATTGGAGACCACGCCTTAATCTAGATTTCAGTGTTGCAGTGATCACAATATTGGATAATGATGATCTGGCAGGCATGGATGTTTCTATCCCCATGACAGCTGTGGCTATAGCAGTTGATACCACTCTCTTTCCGGTAGAAACTGAATCCACCACACATCCTGGCACAAGCAAGTTAACTGCCATTCCACAGACAACTGAGATGGCTGCCATCATTACTGAGGCAACTAGTATGTCTGCTACCCCTGAGAACCTTGTCAGTCTTCATGGTTCATTTACTATGCCGGAGAAACCTGACATAACCACTGTAACTTCCAGTATTTCCATTCATGGGACATTTAGTCTTGGACCTCCCATTGTTCATGTTGAAGAGGAGATGAAGAATGGCACATTCAACACTGTGGAAATTCTTATCCAAAGAACTGGTGGGTTGGAAGGCAATGTCAGTATAACAGTGAAAACTTTTGGTGAGAAATGTGCTCAGAACGAACCAAATGCGTTGCCCTTTCAGGATATCTATGAAACCTCCAACCGGACATGGGCAGTTGAAGAAGAAGACTTTGAAGAACAAAATCTTATTCTTATGTTTCTGGATGGAGAAAGAGAACACAAAGTATCTGTTCCAATTTTAGATGATGATGAGCCAGAAGGGCAGGAATTCTTCTTTGTGTTCCTCACAGACCCTCGAGGGGGAGCGCAGATTGTGAAGGGAAAGGATGCCACTGGATTCGCAGCTTTTGCCATGGTTATTATTGCAGGTATCTTTGAAGTGATGGAGGTAAAACATGTACTTCTGTGACCCAGAAGTTGTAATAAGGTCAATTTATCTTAAGTTTAGCTAAAGAGGGTGAATTACTTGAGTCACTAGAGTTAAATTTTTTATTGGTTCTTTTTAGTTATACATGACAATAGAAACCATTGTAATAAAATTACACATACATGGTATACGTCTTAATTCTAACTGGGATCCCAGTCTTGTGGAGGCACACAATGTCGAGATTCAGTGTTGCATTCATACATGGCATAGGAGTTATGTCAGATTTATTCCACTGTCTTTCCCATTTCCATCTCGACTTCTTCCCCTTGTATTCTGCTTTGTCTAATCCTCTGAAATTCTATTCTCCCCTACCCTCCCTTATTGTGGATTAGCTACCACATATCAGAGAGAACATTTGCCCTTTCGTTTTTTGGGATTGGCTTATTTCACTTAGCATGATAGTCTCCAGATCCATCCATTTACCAGCAGTTGTTATAAACACATTCCTATTTATGACTAAGTAATACTCCATTAGGTATATATACCACAATTTCTTTATCCATTCATCTGTTGAAGGGCACCTAGGTTGGTTCCATAGCTGAGCTATTGGAAATAGTGCAGCTATAAACATTGATGTGACTGCATCACTGTAGTATGCTGATTTTAAATCCTTTAGATACATTCTGTGGAGTGGAATGACTGAGTCAAATGGTTGTTCTATTCCTAGTTTTTTGAGGAATTTCCATACTGCTTTTCAGAATAGTTGCACTAATTTGAAATCCCATGAATAATGTATGAGTGTATCTTTTTCCCCACATCCTCACCAACAATTATCGTTACTCATATTCTTGGTAATTGCCATTCTGGTTGAGTGAGATGAAATCTCAGTGTAGTTTTAATTTGCATTTCTCTAATTGCTAGAGATGTTGAACATTTTTCATATATTTGTTGACCATTTTGTATCTCTTCTTTCGAGACATGTCTATTTAGTTCTTTTGCCTATTTATTGATTAGGTTATTTGGTTTTTTTTGGTGTTAAGCCTTTGGAGTTCTTTGTATATACTGGAAGTTAAGACCCTATCTAAGGTAACTGTGGCAAAGATTCTCTCCAATTCTATTGATTTTCTCTTCACATTCTTGGTTATTTCTTTTGCTGTGAAGAAGATTTTTAGTTTGATGCTATCCCATTTGTTGATTCTTGATTTTATATCTTGCACTTTAGGAATCTTGTTAAGGAAGTCAGTTTCTAAGCTGACATGTTAGAGTGTTGGGCCTCCATTTTCTTCTAGTAGGTGCAGGGTTTCTTGTCTAATACCTAGGTCTTTGACAACTTTGAGTTGAGTTTAGTGCAGGGTGAGAGATAAGGGTTATATTTTATTCTACTATATATGACATTCCAGTTTTCCCAGCACCATTTGTTGAAGAGACTATCTTGTTTCGAAGGTATGTTTTTGGCACCTTTGTCTAGTATAAGATAACTGTACTTATGATGGTTTGTCTCTGTGTATTGTATTCTGTTCCACTGGTGTTTATGCCTGTTTTGAGGTCAATATCATAGTGTTTTTATTACTGTAGTTCTATGGTATAATTTAAGGTCTGGTATTGGGATGTCTCTTGCTTTACTTTTCTCACTAAGGATTGCTTTGACTATTCTGGGAATCTTGTGTTTTCAAGTGAATTTCATGACTGCTTTTTTAAAATTTCTATAAAGATCATCATTGGAATTTTAATAGGAATTGCATTAAATCTATGTAGCACTTTCGGTAGTATGGCCATTTTGACAATATTAATTCTGCCTATCCAAGAACATGGGAGATCTTTCCTTCTTCTAAGGTCTTCTTCAATTTCTTTCTTTAGTGTTGTGTAGTTTTCTTTTTTCTTTTTTTTAGATCTTGAGCGTTTACTTTCATTTGGATACAATGAATTAATCTTTTTGTTTTAATAATATTTATTATTATTATTATTATTATTACTATTATTATTATTTAGAGGATAACATTTCATTTCTCTGGTTGTAAGTGATATAGTATCACAACATATATGCAGTCATACATAAAGTTAGGGCTATGATGACTATCATATTCCACCACCTTTACTGTTTCCATGCCCCCTCCCCCTTTACACCCTTGTGAACAGAGTTCCTCCATTGTTCCCATGTCCTTCCCCACATTATGGATCACCATCCACTTATCAACGAGTACATTTGGCATTTGGTTTTCTGAGATTCACTTAGCATGATATTCTCCAACTCCATCCATTTACCTGCAAATGCCATAATTTTATTCTCTTTTATTGCTGAGTAATATTCCATTGTGTATATATACCACAGTTTCTTTATCCAGTCATCTGTCGAAGGGCATCTAGGTTGGTTCCACAGTTTAGCTATTGTGAATTGAGCTGCTATAAACATTGAAGTGTCTACAGCACTGTAGTATGCTGTTTTTAAGTCTTCTGGGTATAGACCTAGGAGTGGGATAGCAGGTTCAAATGGTGGTTCCATTCCAAGTTTTCTAAGGAATCTCCATACTGCTTTCCAGATTGGTTGTACCAATTTGCAGTTCCACCAGCAATGTATGAGCATGCCTTTTTTCGCACAACCTCGCCAACACATTGTTGTTTGTATGCTTGATAATTGCCATTCTCACTGGCGTGAGATGAAATCTTACGCCAGGTAGCTTTGATTTGCATTTCTCTGATTGCTAGAGATGTTGAACATTTTTTCATGTCTGTTGATGGATTGTATATCTTCATCTGTGAAGTTTGTGTTCAGCTCTTTGGCCCATTTATTGATTGGGTTGTCAGTTTTTTTGGTGATAAGTTTTTTGAGTTCTTTATATATCATGGAGATGAGTGTTCTATCGGATATGTGTGTGGCAAAGATTTGTTCTCAGAATGTCAGCTCTCTGTTTGCTTCATTGATTATTTCTTTTGCTGAGAAGAAGCTTTTTAGTTTGAATCCATCCCATCTGTAGATTCTTGATTTTACTTCTTGTGCTATAGGAGTCTTGTTAAGGAAGTATGGTCCTAATCCGACATGATGAAGATTTGGGCCTATTTTTTCTTCTATTAGGCATTGGGTCTCTGGTCTGATTCCCAGGTCCTTGATCCACTTTGAGTTGAATTTTGTGCATGGTGAGAGATAGGGGTTTAGTTTCATTTTGCTGCATATGGATTTCCAGTTTTCCCAGCACCATATGTTGAACAGTCTATCTCTTCTCCAGTGTACGTGTTTGGCTCCTTTATCTAGGATAAGGTAACTATATGTAAGTGGGTTTGTTTCTGTGTCTTCTATTCTATACCATTGGTCTACATGTCTATTTGGTGCCAGTACCATGCCGTTTTTTTTACTATAGCTTTGTAGTATAACCTGAGGTCTGGTATTGTGATGCCTCCTGCTTCACTC
>CM053405.1:65195408-65220750 GCA_028644305.1 Xerus rutilus
AAGCCTCTTGTATTTGATTTTCCACTTCATTTTTCATACTTGGGAAATTTTCTGATATTGTTTCATTGAAGAGATTGTGCATTCCTTTGGTTTGAAATTCTGTGCCTTCTTCTATCCTAATAAATCTTAGATTTGGTCTTTCGATGCTGTCCCATATTTCTTTTTTTTTTTGGTACTGGGGATTGAACTCAGGGGCACTAGACCGCTGAGACACATCCCCAGCCCTATTTTTTATGTTTTATGTAGAGACAGGGTCTCACTGAGTTGCTTAGCGCCTCGCCATTGCTGAGGCTGGCTTTGAACTTGTGATTCTCCTGTCTCAGCCTCCCTAAGTGCTCGGATTACAGGCTTGAGCCACCGCACCCGGCTCGATGCTGTCCCATATTTCTTATATGTTCTGTTCATGATTTTTTACCATCTTCACTGTAAGGTCAAGTTTATTGTCAAGATTGTATATCTTGTCTTCATTACCCGAGGTTCTGTCTTCCAGGTGATCTATTCTGCTGGTGATGCTTTCTATTGAGTTTTTTATTTGGTTTATTGTTTCCTTCATTTCAAGAATTTCTGATTTTTTTTTCACGATCTCTAGCTCTTTCTTCAAGTAATCTTTTGCTACTTGTAATTGCTCTCTTATCTCTTTGTTAGAATGATCAATGGTTGCTTTTATTTGCTCTCCTATTTCTTTGTTGGATTGATTAATTTCTGCCTGTAATTGCTCACTAATATCACTCTTTAACTTGCTGATCATTTTAATTATGTACATTCTGAATTCTTTCTCTGACATTTCATCAACTGTGTTGTCCATGGATTCTGTTACAGTGGTATTGAGGTTTATTTGGGGCACTTTCTTCCCTTGTTTTTTCATGCTGATTGTGTATCTTCCTTTCTTGAAATACTGATCTGAGGTATTGCGACTTCTATCCTATAATCTTGTATTGACATTCCAGATTACCTGTGTCTCACTCTGGAGCTACTACTGTTCCCCCAGTGTCCCCAGATGGGCACTGCTGCCACTTAAGTTAGTGGCGGAGGTAGTGGATGTACCTATAGAGGGCTGTGGGCGTGGCCTTGGCTGGGCTACTGAGGCGGCCCATGAGGGTTGTTTTGCCCCTCTCTTGTACTCCTGCTGATGAACAGGAACTCTGGAGTGGAACTGGAAGCGGGCCCAGGTCTCATTTAGGCAGGGTCTCAAGCAGGAGAGTCTGTGTGCGACCCTTATAGTGAGTGTGAACTCCCCTGGAGCTGGAGGCTAGCAGGCTCTGGTCTGCCTTCAGCTGGGTATCCCTGGCATTCCCTAAAGCCGGTGTTGGGCCTTCTGTCTCTCCTGACTACAGGAACTCTGGAGCGGAACTGAGGCAGGCCCAGAGAGCACTTGGGTGGGGCCTCTTCATGCTGGGATCTCTGCAGGCAACTCTTACCCTGGGTTTGCCTTCCTCTGTGGCTGGTAGCTCTCAGTCTCTGGTCAATCCTTGGTTGGACACCCGTAGAGTTTCCTAAGGGTGGATTTGGGCCCTCTGTGGCTTCTGCTGGCCCGCAGGAACTCTGGAGTGGAACTGGGGCAGACCCAAGTCTCCCTTGGGCAAGGCTTCCTTGGTCTGGGGTCTCTGGAGCTGGGTTCTCTAGAGCAACTCTTACCCTGAGTTTGGGCTCCCCTGTGGCTAGAGGTAGCAGTTTCTGGTCTCCCTTTGGCTGGATACCCATGGAGTTTCCTGAGGGCAGATTTGGGCCCTGTGTGGCTCCTGCAGGTTGCAGGAACTCTGGAGAGGAAATGAGGTGGGCCCAGGTTGCCCTTGGGCGGGGCTGCCTGGTGCTGGTGTCTCTGGAGCGACTCTTACCCTGAATTTGGGCTCCCCAGTGGCTAGAGGTGGCAGTACCTGGTCTCCCTTTGGCTGGACACCTGTGGAGTTTCCTGAGGGCGGATCTTGGCCCTCTGTGGCTCCTGCCGATTGCAGGAACTCTCGAGCAGAACTCATGTAGTTTTCATTGTAGAGGTCTTTCACCTATTATGTTAGATTGATTCCCAAGTTTTTTTTTTTTTTTTCGTATTTTTTGAGGCTATTGTGAATGGAGTAGTTCTCCTATATTCTCTTTCAGCTGATTGATATTGTGTGTAGGAACACAATTGATTTGTAGGTTTTAATTTTGTATCCTGCTACTTTACTGAATTCATTTATGAGTTCTGTAAGTTTCCTGGTGGAGATTTTTGGGTCTTCAATAGGATCATGTCATTGGCAAAAAGAGGTAGTTCTTTTCCTATTTGTATCCCTTTGATTTCTTTATTTTGCCTAATTGCTCTGACAAGAGTTTCAAGGACTATGCTGAATAGAAGGAGTGACAGAGGGCATCCCTGTTGAGTTCCAGTTTTTAGGGGAAATGCTTTCAGTTTTTCTCCATTTAGAATTATGTAAGCCTTGGGTTTGTCCGATATAGCTTTTGCAGTGCTGAGGTATTTTCCTTCTGTTTCTAGTTTTTCTGGTGTTTTAATGGATGCTATATTTTATCAAATACTTTTTCTGCATCTATTGAGATATTCATGTGATTCTTATCTTTAAGTCTATTGAAATGATGAATTACCTTTATTGATTTCCCTATGTTGAATCAACCTTGCATCCCTGGGATGAACACCACTTGATCATGGAGCACTCTTTTTAATGTGCTTTTATATGCGATTTGCCAGTATTTTATTGAGGATTTTTGCATCTATATTCTCAGTGCTAGGCTACAATTTAATGCTGTAGCTAGAGGTAGCAGCTACATCAGCTGGATTGCTGATGTCATGTAAATCAGAGCCAGTTACACAGTATATAAATCTATACTTTCACAATATAAGGAAAATATTTAAGTCCATGTTCTTCCTCTAGAAAAAAAATTAAGCATTCAAACACATGATTGTTTATCCTATTTTAAAACCTCATTCTAAATTTACCAACCACTTTCATAATCTGTCCTAAAATCTCAATGAAAATCTCATTGTCAAGGAATTCTTTGCATCTGTTGTGAAACAAATTTAAACTCTTCTTTTATTATGTTTTTGACCTAATGTGGTTCATATAGCCATTGTACTATTGTGTGTACATGTATGTAAATGTGATATATGTATGTATGTATATGTTTCTAAATTGCTTAAAACTTTTTTGAGTTCTTAATGCATTTTAAAGTTTTCATTTTTTAGTTTTACATTATAGTAGAATATATTTCGACATTATTATACAAACATGGAATATATCTTGTTCTAACTAAGACTCCAGTATCTCTCCTTCCCATTCCCTCTCCCCACACTCTGCTCCCTTCCCTCTATTGATCTTTTTGCCATTTACCCATAGTTGTTTTTTAAAATTAATTTCTTGTGGATCTATATTATGGTGAGATTCACTGTGATGTATTCATGTATGTACACAGGAAAATTATGTCAGATTCATTCCACCATCTTTCCTTTTCCCATCCCCCCTCCCTTTCCTTCATCCTAATGCATTTTATATGATCTTTGGTGATAATTTGCAGTTTACCTCTGAAATCATCCCATATTTCTTTAAGTGGAATAAATCAGTTTGTTGATATCTTACACTACTTAGAATAGCAACATGGCCATCTTATAATTTTTTTAAAATTTTTGATTGTAATTTGGCAACTTATTTATATTTCTAGGGTACAAAATTATATTGTGATTTATGAATACAGTATGAATAATTAATTCCAGCTAGTTGATATATCCATCATCTCAAATACTTGCGCTTTTTTTCTGGTGAGAACATTTGAAACTTTCTTAGCAACCTTGAAATGTAGTGTTTCATTATTCACTACTCACCATGCTGTGCAATAGTTCTCAAAACATGCTTTCAGGATTTGATGTTTTCTAGGAATTTTATTTTATTGTAGCCATTCAGTTGTAATTCATTTATAATTTTATAATTATTTACCTTCCTTTCATATCCAGTATTTCCCATATGTTACCTTACAGATTTATACTAGTTAAAATTAATATCATTTATTTCTGTTCCTACATTTTATTAAGAGCATTATAAATTTGAATTCAATTCTATAAGTTATTTACATTGATTTAATGTCATCTACATATTCCTACTAAAATTAGTTGAGCAGTCAACATCCTCCTCATTAACATAGATATTTTTTACTTGGCATAGATATTTTGTTACAGTTATATGATCAGGACTTATAGTCAAAATATTTATCAATTAGTTTGGCATAGGCCAGACCAATCAAAATGGTCTCTGGAGGCTCCTTTCTGTTTTAAGCAGCAGGTATTTCTCTAGTCCTAGAGGGTCACTCATATATGCTAGCCAGGATTTGAAGTGATTAGTGTAGTATGGACTCTAGTTTTGTCCCAAAAGATATGTTTATATCTTTTTAGTTTAGTTCCTGTAAACTTAAGTGTTGCTCAGAAAGGTTTCTGACATTTAGAGATGCTCAGACTTTCTTAATAGTTCTCTTTTGTTCTGGGGTAAATAACTGAAGGTGTAACATGAACTGTTCTTTGGGCAGTCTACTTTTAGGGAGGTAGATCAATTAAATGGAGCTCATTTATTCAACAAATATTTATTAAATGCTTGTCACATGCTCAGCACTCTTCTTGGTGCTGGGAAGACAGAAGTAAGTGAAATAGCTGCTGCTGATTAGAATGTACATTCTGTGAGAATACACAGACTTTAAAATGTCAAGTACTCTCAAATGTAAAGGAAGGTCTCATCAGAGAGATGAGTATGTGTGTGTCAGGTGGGGAGTAGGATTCAATATTTTTCTTCTGTTCTCAAACTCTTATCTACCTTGATGTTTCTTGGTAGATATTTGGTCTATTTCTAGTGAAGATCTTTAAATACTATAGCTCCCATTCCTCATTTGTAGATTTTTCACTTATGCTCTCTGAGCTTGGCAAGATTCCTGAGGCATTGCAGATCTTGTAAATCCTTAAAAGTATCATAGCCCTCCATTTTCCTTTTCAGGAAGTGATTTCCACAATGGAATCATGGGATTCAGCGAGGAGTCTCAGCGTGGACTTGAACTGGGGGAAGGAGCTGACGTGAGAAGACTGCATCTTGTTGTCACGAGGCAGCCAAACAGGTGTGCACCTGTGTGTGTGTGAGCATGTTAATACATTATTTAATTGGGATTAAATAATAGTGGAGAAAGGGATGGAACATTGATAGTAGACAGCATGGAATCTGATGTGTCAGTATGAAGACTCTGTAGTCCTTGGTCTGAGATTTAACACATTTGGTTCATTATCATAATGTAGGGCTGCCTCAAATGTTTTGAACTTCATGATGTGCCCCACAGATGTCAGATTGTGTAGTTCGTCACTCCATCATATTTACTATTCTCTGAGGACTCCACATACCATTACACTCCGAGAGGCACTTGGAGTACCAAATTTTGTTTGCATTTAATAACATATAGTAACATCTTTGAATTCTCATCCATAAATGTCTTGTTTTCCCAGTAGACTTCAGGATCATAATGTAGGGCTGCCTCAAGTGTTTTGTCTGTTTTCATCATTATCAGTGATGATGAACTGGATACCACACTCTGCCCATGGGTTCACTTTGTTCACAGGGCCTTTGAAGATGTCCAGGTCTTTTGGCGAGTCACACTTAATAAAACAGCCACTGTTCTCCAGAAAGAAGGGGTGAACCTGATGGATGAACTTCTCTCTGTGTCAGGGACCACTACTTGTACAGCGGGTCAAACACAATGCTTTATTATCCTGGAACTCAAGCCAGGGAAGGTAAGAAATGATGAGGCACAATGTGGTCAACGTCTAATGTTTTTTTAGAAGTAATCATTTTTAAATCATTTTATGGAAATTCAAGCATATTGTTTATGTGGAGATTCTTTGTGTCTTGCCTAGTTATAATGTCAAAATCATTTTGTTGGACCACAGACTTTAGACTGAGAACTTAATATATTTTGAATTTTGAATTTTTATAAATAAGCTTGTCAGTGTTTTTTTGTCATTTTTCTTTGTTTGTTAGTTTTGTCTTCTGGCCCAGATACTCATTGTGTAAATAATTCTTAAGTCATTTTCAACCAGATTGGTATCTCTGATTACTCTGTTGAGAAACCATCCCTCCATTTCAACCCACTTGCCCTTTCCCTGATGATTTATTGTATGGTTCTATATTACAATGTATAAGATAATAATTAGGAAGCATGAAACCCATGAAATCTGCTTAAAATAAACAGAATGTTTAAACATTTGTTGGAATTTTAAAAAAAGATTTTAGTAAGATATTGTCTCCTTATTACATTGGTTTTCTGCTTCTGAGTAGTTCTGATCCCAGCAAAACTGATTTTATACTAGTTGGGGCAAACGATCACCTTGGAGTGCATCTGACTTAACTAGGAAAAAAATCTGCTAACAGTTACACATAAAATGGGTTCTTGTGAGGTCTCCACTCACATCTAAGAGTCTGGAGAGGTTCAGGCATGATCTGTGAGTCTTGTTTTCCCAGTAGACTTCAGGAATATTGTTTGAATAGAATATTTCTTTTTTGAGAGAAGATACCTTTTGCCTCTGGTCTAATTATGTGTAGGCACCATCTGTACACTGCTCAATTTTAGATAGTTCTTCACTTAGATTATAATATGTTCTTTTTGACTACAAGTGGTTGTAACTAATGTTCTAATCATCATCACAATGAAAAGGAATATTTTACTGGAAAATAAAGGCAAGAGTCTTTATATAATACTCAGAAATCTTCAGTTGAAAGAAACCATTGTGAATTCAAGCTCATTCAAGCTCACTTGGTCATTAGGGAATAATAGCTTTTGAATATAGTTACCCATACTTTCCTAGTGCTTCATTTTATGGTATTTGCTAAATTTGGTTTCTCAAAAGCAGAATAAGTACAGTTATTTCCATATTTCAATACTTACTGACAGTTGATCAGAAAGAGTGAAAAATGGTATGTGCCATATGAAAGCTAAACATATTTCTTCAAGTAGAAAAATGAAATTAAAGGCATTTATTGTGTGACTAAGATGTTATTTATTTTTGGATAACATGAAGGATTTGTTGTATTATTTCACAATATAATGATTATCATTAAAATGATCACAATGCACACACCTGTAATCCCAGGGGCTCCGGAGGCTGAGACAGGAGGATCACAAGTTCAAGGCCAGGCTCAGCAACTTAGCAAGGCCCTAAGTAGCTTCATGAGACCCTGTCTCAAAATAAAATAAAAAGACTTGGGGATGTGGATCAGTGGAAAGCATGCCTGTGTTCACTCCCCAGCACCAAAAAAAAAAAAAAAAATCATAAATAATGAATAAGGTCCTTGCTGATAGATAAAAATGATGCATTGTATCAAATTAGACAATCACATGAGCAGTTGAAAACCATATTAGTTACCTTCTTTTGAGTCATCTCAGGAAGCTAACAATACTGCTAAGGTAGATATGAGTGAATAATTAGTAAAGACAGGTGACTGACAATATGTTATAAAGTTGAATTCGGTCTTTAGAACATAAATTATTTGAGACCACTGAGAAAGTACACAGGTAGAACATGAGTAAGGTACAACCAGAAGAATATATTTAGATTTATTTGATACTGAACTTTGTGAAATTTTGAAAACCATATGAAATTTACTGTTATCAATATTTGGTCATATGCATTTAAAGCTTTTTAAAAAGAAAATATATCAAAGTAAAGTCTCACAAAGTTGAAACTCTTTTGTCCCCCATCCTCAGTGTTATTCAACTCCACACCCTGCCCTGGTATCTTCCTGGTACCTCCAACTGAGGCAACTGCTGTCCTGAGTTTTCCTTTGTTCTGTTTTGTTTGTTTGTTTTAATTATTTGCATAAATATCCATTAACAATCTATATTGAAACAAGACAACATTGGAACTTTATCCTTCCAATATCTATCTCTATGCACCTGCATATATATGTATCATTTCAAAACTTAAGATTATCACTCAGCATGTTTTGAGATCCATCTATGTTGAAAAACATTGAACTGGACTATTCCTTTCATTCTTTATATCTCTATAATGTTCTGTTGTATGAATATATTTTATTTATCCTTTTGCTCATTTAGAATATTAAGTTGTCTCTGGATGTTGGCCTGGTAAGAAGCTCACCTCAAGTAAATGTATTTTTTCAAACTCTATGTCCTTTTATTTAATTTTTTAATTTTTTAAAATTTTTCAGTACTGAGGATTGAGCTCAGGGGTTCTCTACCACTGAGCCACATCCCCAGCCCTATTTTGTGTTTTACGTAGAGACAGGGTCTCACTGAATTGCTTAGCGCATTGCCATTGCTGAGGCTGGCTTTGAACTCGCGATTCTCCTGTCTCAGCCTCTCAAAGTTCTGGGATTACACGTGTGCGCAACAGTGCTGGGCTCCCTTTTATTTTTAATTATAATGATTAACATGTATCAATTACATAAAATAATGGGTTTCTTTGTAACATTTTCAAACATGCATATAACATGCTTTGATGGTATTCACTTTCCTTATTACCTTCTCTTAACCCCCTAAAATAAGTGTATTTTTAAAGAAAGACCAAAAATCTAATGTTTATGGTAATCTACCATAAGAATTTTTAGTTTTCAATTATACATTCATTTCCATAATGATCTATATGTCTTACAATATTTCTTGATGTTACAACTACCCAAAAATAGAAATAAATTACTAGTAGTTGTGTATATTTTCCTCTTGTTATTGTCAGATACCTCAAGTTGAAATGTATTTTTTTGTGGAACTATATGAAGTAACTGCTGGAGCAGCAATAAACAACAGTGCCAGATTTGCACAGATTAAAGTCTTACAAAGTGCCGAATCTCAAAGCCTTGTGTATTTTTCTGTGGGTTCTCGACTGGCAGTGGCTCAGAAGAAGGCCACGTTAATCAGTTTGCAAGTGGAAAGAGATTCTGGGACAGGACTGATGATGTCCGTTAACTTTAGTACTCAGGTAAGCTTGCAGCATGTACTCACACACGCGAAGGTTTTCTTCTTTAACGTAACAAGTGTAGTAATGAAACAGACAATAATTGATAACATTATTTTCTGAAGATGCCATCATAATTCACATTTTATTTATTACACTAAGTTTTATTCTTGCAGCAGGTCATTTTTTCTCTCATCAGTGACAGGTTTTAAAAATGTTTTAAAATGATAAACTTCTATTTTTCTTTGCTTTTGACAGAGTTAATTACAAAATCCAAAGTCTCTGGCATAAATCTGTTCTGTTAAATCTCATGAGAGTTAAATTTTTTTTCAGAATATTACTATATAAGATTAGAAGGAAAAAAATGTAAGGGTCTTGCTATGTCTTATCTCTGAACTAGTTGAAAATTTCCTTCTTTAGAATCTCAAACACTGATTATAATTTGGGTTTCTTCATATATATGAGTTCATGAGGTCTCACTGCCAGATTTTCACATCCATCCTATTACGTGATGTCAGGGAAAAGGCAAGGAGCAGGTGAGTATAGGGAAGCTCACAAGAGAAATGCTACATAATAGCAAGTGTAGCCCAAACAATGCCATATACCTTTTAAGCATTACTTTTTACTGTTTCAGCAAAATTCGTATATAGTTAAGACAAAAATAGGTATCTTCTCTACTTGAAGCATTATTGTGGGATTAGAGTTGGTCCATTAGCCCTTTCTTTTTCCCCTCCTCTTGACTCCTGTAGCCCCAGGAAACCCACAGTTTGAAAACCATCATTCAGAACAGTGCTATTATTTATCCTATTTAAAGATCCCAAACTGAGTGACTCTATACCTCAAGATTACAATGTGTTATTAGAATTTTGTATAAAATGTACTTGCACCTAACTGTTCTGTGCTCAAACAACTATTCTGTGCATAAAACATAACATGTATATGGCCAGTGAGCTGTAGTCAAGCATGGGAGGCAAGACCTAGTACCGTGAGTAGTAAGCTATTTTGGAAGCTCACCAGGCAGAGAAACTTACCTTTTTCACTGACTATAGCTGAGCTCACAAAAAGACAACATTCTGTTGCATGGGACCCTAGAAAATAAACTCCATTCTACATACCTTTAGGTAGTATAAACACAGATATAAGTATTTTGATTTATAGTTGGAAGATCTTAGTATTTTTGCTTAGAATATTTAAGATAGGAAGAAAAATGAGAGAGAGAAAGCATGTGCTTCATTCTTGCTCTTCATACACACACACACACACACATATCACTATATGCTCACTACTTGGGAGAGTAGAAGGGGGGCTGGAGATAAACAGCAACTGATAAAAGAGATTTGAGGCACATTTAAATTAGTTCATACTGGTGATACATATAGATGATAGAAGAATTGAAGTTGCCAAATGAAGAATCTGAATGCCAACATCTCTATCATAGTCCTTTACACTTTTTCTAGATTTGTCATAAGTGACTCCTGGCAAAACACATGTTGTCACTAACATGTAGCTCATAAAGGACATTTATGGGCCAATATATGTCATGAATTTTTAGGTTTCCTTACTATGATGATTAATTTTATGTGTTGATTTGGCTGGCCCACAGGATGCTAATATATTTTGTCAAACTTTACTGTTGTGTTTCTGTGAGGGCATTTTTGGATGAGATTTACATTTAAATCAGTAGACAGAGTAAAACAGATTGACTTCCTAATGTGGATGAGCCTTATCCAATCATTTGGAGGCCTGGATAAAACAAAAAGCTCAGTTGAGTAAAGAGGAATTCTTCCTGCCTTATAACCTTTGAACTGGAATATAGATTTTCTTGCTGTTAGTCATATTGAAACATTGGCTGTTCCTGAGTCTCAAGCCTACTGAACTCTGGATTGTGACTATACCATTGGCTTTCTTGGTTCTCAGACCTTTAGACTTGGGCTATAACTAAACCATCAACTTTCATTGGTCTCCAGATTATCATATCACCCTGAAGATCTTGAGATTCCTTGGTTACCATAACTGAATGAGTTAATTTCTTATTATTCTCTTTTGGCATATATCTATAGAAACATACCCCTATTAATTCTGACAATACAAATACTACCTTGCAATTATGACTTAGTAAAGAGTATTCATGGCAGTGCTGTCATACCAATGTCATTTCAATAAACACAAATGAAAATGAAGAATGGAATCTGAAAAGTTTCCTAGGAATGGAGGGCTTCTGTTTTGGGAAGATGGTGTCTATGTAACTTTCATGATGAGTGCAATTAAAGACCATCAACATTATTTATAAACAACATCAGAAGACTCTGAAATCTGGAAAGGAGAAAGCGAGGAGCTAGAGAACTGGGGACCCAAATGGTAAAGTAGTGGTGGGTTCCCAGGGTTTTCTTTTTGCTTTGAATACAAGACTTTGAGCTAAAGATAATGGAATACAGAAGCACTAATGGGAGGAGATTTTTAAAAGCCCCCCCAGAAGAGAAAAAGGGCAGCCTCGTAGGATAGAAACTTTTAGGTACAAGAGTTTTGTACTCCAGCCAAACACCCAAGAATAAAACTGTTTCCACATGTACCCACACCAGCAAAGAATGGTTGGGGAGTCTAGATTTCTACCTTGCCAGAAGCCTTAGGCTCTCTGCTGACATAGTAGTAGAGAGACCTATTGTAGAGTCAGGACTTACACCATTGCCTAGTACAAGTAAAATGGAACCCAGCTCCCACGTGGTATGAAGGGATATCCTGGGGAGGCTGTAGAAAGGTACTCATGCCCTTCTCAGCCAAGGCAGAATCAGTTGAGGATTAGTTTGGAGTCACACTCCCACCTGCACTTAGCAATAATGAGGAATCTCCTTCTGTCTCTCAAGTATCAACTGAGAACAAGTGGGAAAATTATGGTTCTACTTTCACATGTTAGTAATAAAGTGCACCTTTCCATCCTGTGCTAGAGCAATGTCAAAAGAAGCCAACTAAAACAGAAGGTTTAAATAATCTTCAGTCTGTAAAATAATATATAAAATGTCCATGTTTTGTTTATCAATCATTTGTCCTACCAAGAACAAGAAAGACCTAAAATGGAAAAACAGGTGCCTATAATAAGAGGACAGAAGTAGAAGTATCTGACATTGTGATAGAGCCATCCTAAAAATGTTTCAATTAAGCTAACCTCCAATAAGGGAGGAGCAAGGGGACGAATAGAAATTCAATAGATTAGAGAAAGGGGAAGGAAGGGAAGGAAGTGGGCATAGGAAAAAGGAAAGACAGTGGAGTGAATCTGGCATAATTTTCCTATGTACATATGTAGATATACCAAAGCGAATCTCACCATTATGTACATCCACAAGAATGGGGTCCTAATTAGAATAAGGTATAATCCATGCTTATATAACTATAACGAAATGGATTCTACTGTCATGTATAACTAAGAAGAACTAATAAAAATACTTTAATTAGCAATTGCAAACATTCTTGAAATAAATAAAACAAGTAAAAAGTTTCAACAAAGAAATAGGAAGGCTTAGCAAATAAAGAGAAGACAAAGAAGAGCAAATGGAAATTTTAAGAGTGAAAAATATAACAACTGAAACTGAACAGATAGGCTCAGCAACAGAATGAAGGCAACAAAGGAAAGAATCAATGATCTTAAAGAGAGAATAATAGAAATTACCCAAATTAAACAGCAAAAGGAAAATAGATTGACAAAAAGAGCCTCAGGGACCAATGAAACAGTAACAAAAGATCCAACCTTGTGGCATAAGAGTCTTGAAAGAGAGAAAAAGAAATCAGGAATGAAAAATACCTGAAAGAATAATGACTTAAAAATTTCCAAAAGATACTAATCTACAGATTCAAGAGGAAGCTCAGGAAACTCCAAGCAAGATGTATTAAACATGTGATAATTAAATACAGAAATATTGAGAGAGAATATTAATATGTATAGGACAGAAACAATTTGAACAACAGCAGACTTCTCACCAGAAATCAAAGGGAAGAAAAATTTGTTGCCTACAGACCAATTCTGAAAGAATAGCTAAGCTAAAGTTTTCTAAATAGAAATGAAATGATAAAAATAAATAACCTGGGAACACCAGGAAGGAAGACATAATAAGCAAAAATAGAAAAACAAAAACAAAAAACGTGAAGAGACATTTCACTAGAGAATATGTATATATGACTAAGAAGCACATAAAAAGATATTCAACACCATTAGCTCTTATCAAAATGCCTATTGAAACCATAATAATGTATCATTATATACCTGTCAGAACAGCAAAAATTAAATCAATGACCATGCCAAATGCTGGAAAGATTCCAAGGTACTGGCTCAGGACACTTATTCATTGCTCATGAGAATATACAATGGTACAGCCTCTCTGGAACAGAGATTGTTGGTTTCTTAAAGAACTAAACCTGAACTACCATATGACCCAGCAATTGTACTCCTGGGATATTTATTCCAGAGAAATGAAAACTTATGTTCACACAAAACCCTATACATCAATGTTTATAGCAGTTTATTCATAATAGCACAAAGCTAGAAACAAGGCAGATCTTTTTAATGGGTTAATGGTTGAATGGTGGTATGTCCATGCCCTGAACCACAACTAAGTAATAATCAAAAATAAACTATTGATACACATGACAACTGAATCTCCTCTGCATGATCATGCTAAATGAAAAAAAAATCCTCAAATCATATACTGTATGATATCATTTGTATAATATTACTAAAATTATAAAATCATAGAAATGGAGTTCAGTGGTTTCCAGAAATGAAAGACTTGGTGGCAAAGGGGTAGGTGAGTGCAGTTACAAAAGTTCAACATGAAGGATTCTCAAAAAAAATGTTTTGCCAGGTGCAGTGGTACATACCTGTAATTCTAGCAGCTCTGGAGGCCGAGGCAGGAGGATCATAAGTTCAAAGCCAGCCTCAGCAATTTAGCAAGACCCTATTTCAAAATAAAAAATTAAAAGGGTTGGGATTGTGGTTCAGTGGTTAAGCACCCCTGGGTTCAATCCTTAATACCAAAAAGAAAAAGAAAAAAATGTTTTGGTACCTTGTCTGTATTGATACCAGTACCCTGGTCATGATTTATATTGTATTTATGCAAGATGCCACCAATAAGGGATACTAAGTAAAGGGTGCAAGAAATTTCTTTTTATTTTTCTTACAACTGCATCTTAATCTACAATTATTGCAGAGTAACAAGTATGATTTTCAAAAATCAGAAATTATAATTTTACCTCTCTGGTGTTCTTTTTCTGTTGCTTCATCACTTCTGCCTTTCTTTCTGAATTTTAGGCATATTGCTAGAAGATAAAGCTCTATTTTCCAGGAACTGGCAAAAATGAGGAAACAATTATGAACTAAGTTATTATTTTGTTATGATGATAATGATTTTCACTTTACTTTGGAGAGATTAATGAAGCTAGAACTGTCACTATCATTCATATCCTTTGTTAGGTCAGCATTCCCATATATATAAATACCACAGACAGCATAAATTCTCTAATATCTAAGTCTTGGTGATATGAAGTTAAGAAGGAATTTTCTGTCCTCAGTACTTGAAATAATGAAAAAAATCACTCATTCTAATTATGCTTCAAGTAAATAAGCCTATAGCTAAGGAAAACTTGAAAACAAATTCTAGGTGTTAATCATTTATATATTTGTTTTTTTTAAAAATTTTTTTAGCTGTTGATTGATCTTTATTTACTCATTTATTTATATGTGGTGCTGAGGATCAAACCCAGTGCCTCCCACTTGTGAAGCTTGTGCTCTACCACTGAGCCACAATCCCAGCCCTCATTTATATATTTGTATAGTAGTACAGCATACACAGATTCAAGAAAGACTATGATTTTACTTCTTATTCTTACATTGCCTATTTATTCAAAGACTATTTCTATATTGACTTTCCAATAGCATACTGCTGGTTTGATTGTGTCACATTTTTATAAACATAAGAACATATTGATTTTTTTCATTTCCTTTAAATATTTGAATTATGAAACAAATCTTACCAGAAAATAGTGGATAAAATTTACATATGCAGTTCATAAATCAAATACCACCACTTCTGTGAGAAATCCAGCTTTACCAGGAATTTAAAACCAGAGGCCATGAACCCCTCTCTGATGCCATCTTGCTTTTTTCTTGACTCTGCTCATTGTTCAGATAACCTCTATTCTGAATTTCATGTTTAATTATTCCCTTGCTTTTACTTGTAGTTTTACCAACCACCATATATTGTTTGGGTCTACCTGTTTAGAAGTTATGCAAATGAAATTCTTGCAATTGTGTTGTTCTGAGGGGTGTTGGTTTGAGGCGTCCTTTGTTCTATCATTGTTTTGCAGATGTTTTTTAAGACTGTGTCTTCATTGATTGTTCAATTTTTGAAACAGTTGATTACTTCCTCCTCCTGAAGCATACTCTTCCCCTTTAGGTTTCTGGATCATGGTACTTTCCTGCTGTTAACATTTACCTCACTGGGAGCTCCTTCCTGATGTCAGTGTAGGCCATCCCTGATGATGCCTGTTGGGGTCTACCCAGATTCATTCTCTGGGCTAGACAATGTAGACCTATTTCTTTAAGTGTCACCTGTGAGCTGAGGACTCCCAAATTTTTATCAGTTGTCTCCCCTCATCCAGACTTGTGTATCTAATTGTTCTTACTTGACATCTTCACTTGAGTGTCTGAGGCATCTTAGACTTAATATGTGTGATAAATGACTTTTGATATCTCCTTCAACAATATTTCCCCTAGCTTTCCATCATTTATCCAGTTACTCATTCTTCAAAGCCAACTGCTAGACTTTATCCTCAGTTCTCCTTTTCCTTTCACCCAACACTGAATTCATCATAAAGCCCTCTTAACTCTACATTCAAAATACATTCCCAATCTGAGTACTTCGATTCTTTCCACTCCTGTGACTCTAAATCAAGTTACCACTCTTTCTTGCATGAACTATTGTAAAAACTTGTCCCTTCTTCCTGCCTCTGTGCTTATTTACTGCTAATAGCATAATATAGACAATAGCCAGAACAATTATGAAAATATTGAATAAAGTGGGCCACTCCCTTATATTTTCCTGTGATGTTTCCAACCATGTGCCCACCCCACTGACCTCTTCCACCTCTCTCATTTGAGCTTTCAGTCACACTAGCCTTCTGATTCCTTCTCTTATATACTAAGATGGTTCTTACTTCAGGGACTTTGTTATTGCTCTTCTTCCTGCCTAGAATATTTCTCCTGAGATCTAGAATATTTCTGCTGAGATCTTCATGTAGCCTATTTCTTTACTTCACTGAGGTCTCTTTGAATATCACCTCAAGAGCTTCCATAACCAGCATTGTCTAAAATTATGCCCTTACAATTGCCTTGTCTTCCCTTACTTTGTCTTATTTTTCTTCATAAATCACCATGTATTAATAGATAATTAATTCTATAACCCTTTTTGTTGTAGTCTGTGCTAGAATAGTAGTTTCTATGAGTGACCTGCTCTTTAATTCTGTATCTATAGTATGCCACCCTGGGCTGTACTAGGAGTTTCATAGTTGTTGGCTCAGTTGTAAATAAATGTGGATTCCTTTTGTTCTTCCTTGACTAAGTATTCATGCTTTCCTTTCTGAATACTTTTTTTAAATAACCATACTGAAAATTTCAGAGGTGTATGCATTTAGGACCTTCCTTATAGCACATTCCTGTATCTAAGTGTGAACAAGAGACCAGTTTCTTCTTCTTTCTCCTTCCTTCTCTCTGCCTCCTCCTTATCCTCTCTACTTTACCTCCACCCCAAATTTCCAAGTAGGAATGAAACTGTAAATATTTCTTCTTTCCCTTCTTACTTAATGTTTTTCAGCATGTGTAAGCTAAAGCACGACTCCTACCCTGGGAGAAATTTATGAGGAAAAAGTGACATTTCTTTTCTAGTTCTCTTCCTTGATCCAGTCATTCAAAAGAGCCTATCTGTCCAAACCCCATCACTGTATTGTGTGTTTTTTCTCTCTAACTTATTTAGTGGCACTTTTGTTATTGCCCATCAATTTACTTAACAAAAACAGATTTTTTTTTTAAGAAATAAGAATCTGCTTATGGCAAGTTCAGAGACATTATAGTTTTACTTATATATTATTGTTTCATTTGCAGGAGTTGAGGAGTGCTGAAACAATTGGTCGTTCTCTCATATCTCCAGCTGTTTCTGGAAAGGATTTTGTGACAACTGAAGGCACGTTGGTCTTTGAACCTGGCCAGAGCAACACTCTGTTGGATGTCATCCTAACGCCGGAGACAGGGTCTTCAAGTCCATTTCCTAAACGCTTTCAGATTGTGCTTTTGGACACAAAAGGTGGTGCCAGAATTGATAAAGCATATGGCACTGCCAACATCACTCTTGTCTCTGATGCAGAGTCACAAGCGATTTGGGGCCTTGCAGATCAGCTACACCAGCCCCTTGATGAAGACATTCTTAACAAAGTGCTCCACAACATCAACATAAATGTAGCCACAGAGAACACTGATGAACAACTCAGTGCTGTGCTGCATCTAATAGAAAAGGTAAGAACACCTTGCCAATGGAAACACTTGGTTTAATAAAACTGAAAAAATTAGAAAACCAAAACAAAAGTCACATTCTGTTATAATATCACATACCATGGAATTGTGATAAAGATGAACTTCTAAATATGAGTGGAATTCATCATACCTGACACTGGGCTTTTGTTTGGATATGAGAGATGCCTGTTTGATACCCTAAATGTTCAACTTGGGGATTGATGCATAATCTCATGCAGCAGAAAGGACAGTCCAAAGTCTGAAAAGGCAGAGCAGATGCTAGAAGCTGATAATCATATATAGATAAGGTTGTAAAATTTAGCCAATAAAAACAAAGGATGCTCTTTCTGATTCTCCAGAAACTGTTCAGTTGTCTTTGGCATTTGATCCTCTGGGTTTTGCATTCATAAAAAGAGGACTTAGAGTAGATTATCATCTGCATGGTGCTTTCAGGTTAAATGCCACTGCTTGTTCTCTGTTCCTCTTGGGCACTGAAAGCTTTCACAGAAAAAGAAAAAATACGGGGTGGCCAGAAAACTTCAGGCATTCAATTTGGCCTGGACTTGGACTAACAAGGTTTTGTTTAAACTCATTTGTTTATTTATACTTCTCCAAATGACAGAGTTAAATAGAGAGACAAGAGCCTAAGGAGATACATGAAAACAGATAACTAAAAAGAGTTAGCACTAGAGGAAAGCACTTAGGGGAATGTGGGTGTAGGTTCTTACCAAGATATTTCATAGTAACACATTTACATACAATAATAAAAAGTTTTGATTATATACATGTGAATTTATTAATACTATATTTCTAACATGGCAACCTTTAAATATTTAAAATGTTTACAGTGGGGTTTTAGAATATCATGCCTATTCTACTTCCTATGATATTTCTTAAAATATAAGGCTTAAAGTGTAAAAAAGAAAATTCTTATGTATAGAAGAGGGGAGCATGCCAAGCAGCCTTTAAGGCAGAGAAGTGGTTGCTATTTCACATAGAGAACATTTTAAAGATAAAATTTCACTCCAGAAAATAATGTTACTTAAATTTTCTAATGATAAAATGGCATGGAATGTTGGCAAGTTGATTTTGGCCAAGACAAGGAAAAGCATGCATAAGAATATTGTAGGGTAGAAAACTTCCTATCAAACGTTTTGGAGAAAATATAAGGGAATTCTCTTGCTTTTTTTCCCTGTTATGTAAGATGGTTATATACTAGTGGTCAAGAATCAACACTGATTTCAGTAGCTGTCAAATAATACATCTTGTTTCTTTTTGATTATTCATGTGCTTCAGCAAAAAACTTTCTATTTCCTTTTTTTAAAATATTTTTTTAGTTATGAATGGACACAATACTTTTTTTTTTGTTTATTTAGTTTTTTGTATGTGGTATTGGGGAGCAAACCCAGTGCCTCATGCATGCTAGGCAAGCGCTCTACCACTGAGCCACAACCCCAGCCCCTCTATTTCCTTTTAATTTGGATAAAAGTTTGGGTAACTCTGAAATTCTTGGGTTATAATCTTTAAAGCTTGTTCTAAGTGAATACTTAATGAGTGTTGTATTCAAGCAGAACAAGTGGGTGGGGAAACATTTCTTCAAATACCATGTATGGCAAGAATCCTTATTTCAGTATTACTTATTGTAATAACAAAAATTGAAAAAAAACCAATTGTCATTGAGGGGGGCCTGGTTAAATAAATTCTGGTGTATTGATAAAATATAGCCATGTACCACACAAAAACATTTTGGTCAACAATGAACCAGATGTACAATGGTGTTCCCCTAAGATTATAATGGAGCTGAAAAATTCCTATCATTAGTATTTTTGCTGTAGCTTTTCTATGTTTATATATTCAAATACCACCATGTGTCACCTACAGTTTTAAGTATAGTTAACATTCTGTACAGATTTGTAGCCTGAGAGCAGTTGGCTAAACCATGTATCCTACATGTGGAGAGGCTATACCAGGTAGTAAGTACTCTGTGATATTCACAAGATGACAGAATTGCCCACAATGCTTTTCCCAAAACATTTCTCTCTTGTTAAGTTATGCATGACTGTGTGCCCCAAAATAAATATTTCATGTTTTAGACTAGCACTAAAAGAATAATGAAAAAGCACTGAAGATGTACATAATCACATGTAGATAAGGTTGTAAAATTTAGCCAATAAAAACAAAGGATGCCCAGTTAAGTTTGAATTTCAGATAAACAACTAAATTTTGAGCATAAATACAACATAAAATACTTTCTTGGGGCATATTTATAGCAACAAGTTATTATTTGCTCATACGAAATTCAAAGAGTCAGTTATACTTCATCTGGTAACCTTTCATATATACTATATTGAACTAATATACACTTAAACCTCACTCAGCTTTTGAAGTACAGATTAGAATTGCCAGGGCTGGATAGGACTTTGTTCCATAAAAGCTTGTATTGTAGGTAAAACTATTTAGTATTTATAAATTTCTAAGTTCTTTGAAATATAGCCTGCTCTACATGTTTGTTTTTACTAAAATCTCAATAAATCTTAGATAGGATTACACACAGTAGAAGTGTTACTTATTTATATTCACATGATACAAATATTGTCATAAAAAGAGCAATAGCCAAAAAAAAAAAAAAAAAAAGAAAGAAAGAAAGAAAGAAACAAAGCAATAGCTTTAAATGATTCATATGGAGACTTTCTGGACAAAATCCAGCAGTGGGTTTGGGCATATTTTTGCTATGACATGATATTCTGGCTTCTGATTTTCCCATGCATGGTACAATAAAATAATTTTAAAAGCTGTCAGTTGCCTTAATAACAATATCAGTCTTTGAAAATCCTGCTGTATTTGATATTACAATTTTTAAATTTATCATACTTAGGTTTTCCGCCTATTGAATGTTAGTAAAAATGAGTCAGGTGGTCTATTTTTGTGTTTTGGAAAATTTGAAAGAACATAGAAATAATTTTTTTGTGGAAGTCTGATAGACCATCTCCCATTTCTAGAGGTTGCCTCTTTTAGTTTTTACCCTGGCAGATTTTTAATTTTTTCCCATGGCTGTTTCAGGTCTTCTGCTTGTTTGTAAGCCAATTTCTATAATTTGGTTGTTTCTTTTGTTGTTTTTTATATAAAATGGCCTTAAAAACCCAGACTAATTTTATCACACACATTTTTAATATTATGCATTTTATTCCAGAATTATTTGTATATGTGATTTATTTTATAATGGTACTTATTTAGATTCCAATCTGTATTTTACTGACTGGTTTTGTATTTTATATTTGCAGTGATTTTAACAACATGTCTATGAGCTGAATTTTTCCACACATGTGTGGGGATGTTGAGAGTTAGTGTAGGTGGCTGTCAGGAACACGTCCTGGGTTTGGTTAGTCACCAACCCTGTGCCCTGAATGAGTTAGTTATCTTCTCTTTGCCTCCATTTCTTTCCCTGGTAACAAAACAAAAACCACAGTAGGACTTTCCTCAGAGGATTCTTGTGAAGATTAGAGAAGTTAATAAAGTCCTGAGAACGAAGAAGTGACCCACTAACCAAGTGTTGTAGAAATGGCCTTTTTGGGTTTTTTTTGGTGTACTCTATAAAAAGAAACTGTTTCCCTTGAACATGGATAAAAGTTTGAAAAGCTCTAGAAATTTTGGATCATACCTTTTAGTTCTTAAAGTTATGTACCTATGTCTCTACTGGCTTCTTGCATTTCCTTTTCAGAAATGCCTGATATCAGATTGAATTTTCTCTGTTACTATTTTTTTTTCTGATTCTAATATGATTTTTTAAAAATTGAAAAAAAATTTTAGTACTTAAAAAAATCATCACCAAGATATGTCTGGTGTTGTTTGTTTTCCTAATTTCCTCTGATTGAAAGCAATCTCTTTACTTTTAGACAGGAGTGTCTCTTTAGCTTATTAAGGAACTATGAGGGCTGGGATTGTAGCTCAATGGTAGAGTGCTTGCCTTGCATGTGTGAGGCACTGGGTTCGATCCTCAGCACCACATAAAAATAAATAAGGATATTGTGCTCATCTTCAACTAAAAAAAATATTTTAAAAAAGAAGAACTATGATTTTTTCTCCTATCTGCTCTTTCATATGCTTATGTCTGAGGGATTTGTCCTACTTGCCTGTTATGTTTTCTTTGAATTCTAGGAGAGTTTCTTGAGCTTACTTTCCATTTGTTATGTCCAGTTTGCTTGTTTCAGTATCCAATTAGCTGTTCTTGTGTCTTCCTCTGTAATTTCCTCATTGTTAAATTGTTATTCTGTACCTTTTATCATATTTCCCCTGTGGATTATTCTCCATTCTTCCTTCCTACCTTTGAGATGGCTACTCTAAATTCAGATCTTGAGTTCTCTGAGTTTGGCATATTACTTAATCACAAAGTTATAAAAAATTATGGAGAACTTCCTCATGAGCTCCTCTAGCAGGAGAAACAGATAATCATTTCTAGGTTAAAATAAGTTTATGTGCATGTTGCAAAGAGTTATAATGTGTGTTGGAAGGTGGGGTATAATGTAGGAAGGATACAGATAAAGTGATTATTTGGAGTTTGAAGAATTAATAGGAACTTATCAGATACATTAAAATAGAATGAAATAAGTCAGTGGCTTCACACCATTGCTTAGGTATTCAGTTAAGATGTGGGCTCCGTCATTCTGGCAAGGAAAAACCATGAAGGTGATTTTTCTCCTGTTTTCTTTATTCCTCAATAATGAATAACCCAGTCCTCTAAAGTAGGAAAGGTCATACTTTCTGAAAAAGACAAGCATGCCAGGTGGTCTTGAGTACTATTGGTTGAAAATAATTTCCTCATTTGGTGTTTAGAATTTAATGATATATGGTGGCTTCTGTTCATTGGAAAACACAAAAATAATCCTACTTCCATACAAACAAATATTCTCTAGGCATTTATTTCTTTATAGGATAGTCAAAAGAATGTAAATTTCTTGGGGTTGATGTAAAAATGGGACTAGTTTTAATTCACTGGGCTAACTATTGTAATTAAGTAACCCTTGTGACCATTTAGGCTTTTAAAGATTAAATAGAAAATATTTTGGCTATTACATCTTTTTTAAGATAAATGGTTATCTTTGCATTTTAAAGTGCAAATGGATGTATTTTAAATAAAATTTTGGTGCCAATTTCTCTTAAATTCTTCATAGGTTCATGTTTGTTTTTAATGTTAACAACTGTTAATAAAGACCATATGTAATATGTAGATGACATATAATTTAAGAAATTTATTTTTTAATATATCTTTTCATACTTGGATTTTTTTCCCAGATAACTGCTGAAGGAAAAAATCAAGTTTTCAGTATCAAAAGCAGAACTCTTTTCTATGAGATTCTTTGTGCTCTTGTTAACCCAAAGCGCAAGGATACAAGAGGATTCAGCCACTTCACTGAAGTAACCGAGGATTTTGCCTTTTCTCTGCTGACTGATGTTACCTGTGGCTCTCCTGGTGAAAAGTAAGAATCTTCTAATACATTAGTAGTCCCTTACATGCATTTCTTCACTGTTTACCAAACAACATGTGATGTAAATTGGCATTGACATGATCTAACTCAAAATTATTGGGCCAATGCATTGTACGTGTTGTGCAAATTAACCTAGTTGTTTGCAAAAAGTGTACATGTTGAATGAAGAAAAATGAATGAGTGCTATTAGCAATATAGTCTTATTATTTCAAAGTGTGTTTTAAAAGTTGTAAAAAAGCCATGTTGCCTACTTTTATTTATTCAATGAATAGAAGATACATACTGAACAGGACCAAAAAAAAAAAAAAAAAAAGGGGAAGCTGATTCCAAACTTTAGGAGTGTTTTTAAAATATCTTTGTTTATTAATTTTATTTTTATGTGGTGCTGAGGATTGAACCCAGTGCCTCAGACGTGTGAGGCAAACACTCTACCATTGAGCTATAGCCCCAGCCCTAGGAGTGTTTTGATGTGCTGCTACTTGTGCTTCCCAAAGGTATACTTGTGAGACAGCTCTCAGAGTATTGTTGAACATCAGGCTGGAGTGTCATGGTAGGAAGCTAGCCAGAGGAGAAGGAAAAATAAAATATGGTGCATGTTTATTATTAATTATATGAATAATTTTGTAGCCATATATTAATATTTTTCAGGCACCATGGTATAAATTATATTTATAAGGTAAATTAGATCCTTACAGTTCAGAGACATAAAAATGTTTTATTTCTATTAGATAACATAAAAGTGGCTGTTGATAGAACATGGCTGGAAATTGAAGTTCAACTTGATTTTCACAGAGAAAATAGGATCTAGAGCTTTAGTACAGAGGTATAGTAACAAACACAGCATGGCACTGCCACCAAAACAAGCATGAAGACCAATGGAGTAGAGTAGAGACATAGAGACAAATCAACATAAATATAGTTTTCTGATACTAGACAAAGGTGCCAGGCTGGGGTTGTGGCTCAGTGGTAGAGTACTTGCCTAAAATGTGTGAGCACTGAATTTGATTCTCAGTACCACATATAAATAAATAAAATAAAGACAATTGACAACTAAAAAAAATTTTTTTAAGAAGGTGCCAAAACATATGTTGGAGAAAAGGTAGCCCTTTTAACAAATAGTGCTGGAAAAACTGGAAATCTATATATAGAAGAATGAGTCTAGACCCTTATCTCTCACCCTGAACAAAAATCAACTCAAAGTGAATCAAAGAACTAGGAATTAGACCAGAAACCCTGCACCTGCTAGAAGAAAATATTGGCACAGGAACAGACTTCCTTAATAAGACTCCTAAAGTACAAGAAATAAAATTAAAATATCAATAAGTGGGATGGCATCAAATTAAAAAGCTTCTTTCTGTATGCAAAGGAAACAAGAGCATGAAGAGAGCTTACAAAATGGAAGAAGATCTTTCCCACCTGCTCCTCAGGGCATTAATATCCAGAATATGCAAAGAACTCAAAAAACTTAACACCAAAAATCCAAATAACCCAATTAATAAATGGGCAAAAGAACTAAACAGACACTTCTCAAAAGAAGAAATACAAATGGTCAACAAATAAATGAAAAAAGGGTTCAACATCTTTAGCAAGTAGGGAAATGCAAATCAAAACTACATTGAGATTTCATCTTATTCCAGTCAGAATGGCAATTATCAAGAATAAATTATAATAAGCGTTTGTGAGGATGTGGAGGAAAAGGCACACTCATGCATTGCTGGTAGGACTGAAAATTGGTGCAACCACTCTGGAAAGCAGTATGAAGATTCCTTGCACAACTAAGAATTGAACCACCATGTGACCCAGCTTTCCCACTCCTCAGTATATATCCAAAAGATTTAAAATCAGCATACTATAGTGATGGCAGCCACATCAATATTTACAGGAGCACGACTCACAGTAGTCAAGCTATGGAACCAACCTAGGTGACTTTCAATAGATGAATGGATAAAGAAAAGGTGATATATGTGCACAGTGGAGTAGTATATATACACAGTTGTGGATATATACCCAATACTCAGCCATAAAGAAGAATGAAATTATGGTGTTTGCTGGTAAATTGATGTAACTGGAGACTATCATGCTAAGTGAAATAAACCAGACTCAGAAAGTCAAGAGTTGAATGTGTTCTCTGATATGTGGAAGCTAATTGAAAATAAGGGGGAAGGGATAAAAAGAGAGAGAGAGAAAGAAAGATAAAGGGAAAAAGGGACACAGAATTTCATCAAAATAGAGGAGATATCACTAGAGTACATGAAGAGGATAAAGAAGGAGGAAGAAGGGATGGGAAAAGGGAAGAATAGTGGAATGAATGTGACTGAGGTTTTGTATGAGCATGCATGGGTGTGGCATGGTGGTTTCTGGCACTGGGTGTATCCACAGAATGCTAATTACAAA
>CM053405.1:65221250-65287767 GCA_028644305.1 Xerus rutilus
GATGCCCAGCTCCTAGGCCTTGTGCTTCCCTTAACACCTAAGCCTGGAAAGCCCCATGCCTGTGTTTTGCTGATTCTAGTTTTCATTTATACACTCTTCGTTCACCCTCAGCTCATGTTACCACCTGTAAGAAACCTTCTGGGTAGTCCCCACCCCACAGTGTCACAGCACTGTGATTTTTATTCATGTTATCCACCAGAATTTGAAATTTCTTGATTCTTTGTTGTGTTCTATGCACTTTCTTCCTTCCTACTTCCTATCTCCTAGAATGTCAACTCTACTGGATCAAAGGTTAGCTGCCTTTTTTATTGCTGTTTTTAGTACCCATAAAAAGATTTTTTGGCACATACTAGATTTTCAATAAATCTGGTTAAATAAATGAGAAAAACAATGAGGTTAAAGAAAATTATAGGCTTGTTCCTGAAGAACATTCTTCAGCAATCTGAAACTAACCTATTACTATTTTCTCATGAAAATAAGCATTTCCTATATTCTCAGTTCCTTACAAAAGTAAAACAAAACTGGAATTTTAAAAAAGATTATTTATTCTGATTTAACAAATTTCATATTCTTTAAAATATTACTAAATATAAAATATAATAACTTAGTAATTGGAAATGGTCAAACAAAATATAGTTTCTTCTATTAAATATAGAGTATCTTTTTTATATTTCCAAAGACAGAAATAAATCCTTGATGGGAATCCTATTGTTATAGTAACTTGAATTTTGACAAATGTTAGCATCTTGAAAACAAAATACTAAATATAACTTCAAGTTTCACTTTTCTCTAATGTGTGAAAATATACATAAAGAAAAATAGAGATTATTCATATCCTTAAATGTACTGTTGTGATCTACACCTTATGAACAAATTATATTATGAATCCCTAATTATATGTATTCAATTCAGAATTAGATTTTCCAAGAAATAATAGTTAACAAAGGGAATTTAAGATCCCAAGTCAAAGCCTATTTATCTCTTAATCTCTCTGGTTATTGTGGATCTTAATTGTATTCTGTAATTTTTGTTCATGTTAAAACATGTGGAGTGCTTGCCTAGCATGTGTGAAGCACTGGGTTCGATCCTCAGCACCACATAATAAATATATAAAAGGTATTGTGTTCATCTGCAACTAAAAAAAACAAACAAAACACATTCTGACTGAGTGGGAACTTCCAAAAAACCCTTAATTGTTCTAAAACTGCTGTTGTATGGCTCTTGCTCCTCCAGAAGCCTATGGGAGCAGGTAGCCAGGGCACAGGTGATGGGGTGGGGAGAGGTAAGATGGAGGGCAGAGGCAGACTCCTGCAAACCAGCCTTCTGGGCTCAGGTACATGCTTCTCCAGGTGAGCTGGGTAGCATATGTTAAGGTTTCTGATGGTGGAGGACATAGAGTGTGCTTAGAGATTGGGCTAAAGCAGCTTTAGTAATCCATCCATATCTCTCTCCCTCCCTCCCCCCACCCCACCTTTCCTTCTTTCTTCTTTCTCTTTCTTTTCTTTTCCCTTCCCTTCCCTTCCCCTCCTTCCCTTCCCTTCTCTTCCCTCCCTCCCCTTTTTTCCTTCTTCCCTCCTTTCCTCCCTCCTTTCTTTCCTTCTTCCCTCCCTCCCTCTCTCTCTCTCTTTCTTTCTTTCCTTTCCTTCCTCCCATCCATCCTTCCTTTTTCTTTCTCTTTTTTTTCAACCCAAGGCCCTTCTATCACTGAGCTATACCCACAGCCCTATTTTATTTTTGTTTTGAGACAGAGTCTCACTAACTTGCCAAAGCTGGCCTCAAACTTACAATCCCCACCTGCTCAGCCTCCCAAGTTGCTGGAATTACCTGTGTGTACTACAGTGCCAGGGGCTTTAGTAATTTCTTATTACTGAGATTAAGAAATCTCAGGATTAGAGCAGGATTAGAGATGAGAGAAGAACCATTGGAGTACACAGAAAAAGTTTTTCCTAAGATTTTCCTTTATTGCACTGAAATAAGGTTTTGTATTAAGAGTATGCATAGATACTCACGATAGATATTAATTAATTGTAATGGCTAATTCTAATAAATAATTTACTAGTGAATGTTTATCATGCCAAAGTAATTAATATAAGCCATTAAAATGAAAAATTATGGACCAAGGTTGGTACACTGATAGTTTGTTGGAATTGGGGCTGAGATAAAGTGCTCCAACATACTACAGTATGTCTAGACATAATGAGCAACACTGTCATGTTTAGGTCATATGTATAATTGTGAGTTTCTGGGTCTATTGTATCTGATACCACACTGCAAAACCTCTTAACCTGTGAGTATCTGAAAGCACTCATTATAATACCATAGATTTTGAAAACAACTGGGTTAATGAAATGTAAGAAGCACAAATCTCCATTACCCTCCCAAATATATTTTTAATAATTTAAATCTTTGCATTTAATGAGTACAATTTTGTAACTTGGAATTATTTATATGAAAACAAGTATTGGTTAATTCAAATTTGGGTATTTTGAATCTGTCTGGAGATGTGTTCAGTGAATACTTCTTTTTAGAAGGGCAGCATAGGCATTTACAATTACATAAATTTAGGTGTCTAGGCACTGCTAACATATTTCTTCACTCCACAGAAGTGCAAAGGCTGCAGGACTCTAAGAGATTAACTCCTGGAACTAGAGTAGCTGGATTATCAATATTTTAACTCAGGTTTTTACTATACTGTTAAGTCACTAGATATTCACGAGATCCCATTAAAAATGCACTCCTCTCATACAAATAATCCACACTTGAGCAAGGAATAGGAATTGCACTTTTGAAAACCTTTGTCAGGGTTAATTATTGAAGACTGTGTCAGTATACAGAAGTCAGATAAAGGCAAGTAAGTGTATTTCCTACCTCCTGTGTAAGTTTTATTCAGAGCATAAAAACCTCTTTATCTCTAGGTATGGAAAAGAAGACCTTTTGTGAACTTTGTTTAAGCACAACTTAAATCTATCTTTTGTATACAATAGTAATTTATTGTTCCTGTTCTCCACTTATTTAGCACCCTATGTGGTATATCAGTCTCTATACTAGGAAGTTTAGAGAGAAAAGCATAAGACACAGTTGAAAGCCTCAAGCAATGTATGGTCTGCAAGGAAGGCCATAGCAAATAAACAATACAATACAGCAGTACAAGCATGTGGGAGTCTGACAGCATACAGTGTGAATAATAAACAAAGAACTTATTAATTTTATGCAACATGAGGGGTGTGGTCAGGAGAAATCTATAAAGATGAGAATGCTTAAGCTATCTTGAAAGATGAGAAGTCATCAGGTAGAATCTATATATAATTAAAACACAGACATTAGTAATGGTTGAGGAATGGGCTGTGTCTGGTAGGATTAGTGATGCAGAAGGATTGTTCTAACTTGGATTATGTTTTATTTAGTTTTCAAGGATGCAGGGATGGTTCAACTGGTTAAGGGTAGCTGATGAGGGAAGAGAACTGCTTCTAATGCAGACCTGGAAGAGATAGAGAATAGTCTCCAAACCTGAGCACAACTGAGTTGGTGGAAGACAACAGGAAATAAGAATTTCTCATAGGTCTTTCTAGGATAGGAATTTGGGGTCCACATATACATATTTTTGGTGTGTCTTACAAGCATTTTTGTTAGGAATGTATTAACTGGACTAATCTGAAAAGACCAAAGTATCCAGTCCTACATTATTGCTCAGGAAAAATAAGATATTTCTGTTCTGTCAGGTGTTGTAGGGTTTTTTGGTCTTTTATTGATGCATTCAGGTAACGCCTCATATAAATTGTACTATTCATTATATGTTGAGATAAAAAGCTATTGCATATTTTTAAAAAATTTCTTACAACAATCTCAGTGAACACTGTTATTAATTCAAGTGAAGAAACAAGAAAAAGTTAATCAGATATATAGTGTATTTTTCAGTGTTACTTCAGATACAACCTACTTACTACATATTAAAGACCCATAAAAATATATATCAATATAAATACCTAACTGTAATATTTAAATGTCTATAAAAATATTAATTCAATACTACTTTTTATGTTTCCCTTTTATGTAAGCCCTGAGGGTCAAATTCAGAGAAGAAACACAAAGAAATTGTAAAAACTCCAACTATATAACTGTAGGAAATATATCCTGTGTATATTTTCTATGATTCTGCCCTTTGTGAATTTATTATTGAACTCATATTCTTGAAGTAGAGAGATAATTCGGACTGTAGGAAAATACAGTAAAAATAACTACAGGAAAATATTTGTAGTGTTGTTTAAAATTCAGCATGCATAACTTTTTTCTAAGTTATTAATAGGCTTGGGAAAACAATATAAGCAATTTCTCCTAAATAGAAGCAAGTTCAAGAGAATAGACTTCCGTAAGAACTGGCTGCATTTAGGGATGAGGGAAGCTGAATTCAAACAGTTTTGTGAGAAACTGGGAAAGAGGAAGCAATTCGACTTAACAATCGGTCACCAATATTTGATTTACTCTCCTTGGAGTTTACAAGAGGCTGCCAAATTACGTATAATGCTCACTGCCTGGTCCTCAGAGGTCTCCCTTCCAGCTGGTGTCTGCGTCAGTGGTGGCTATGAGAGAGGAAGCGACCTGAAGGAAAGAGTGTTTACCACTTTAGTTGGACGTGGAATCAGAAGACTAAAAGAAGTGGTTTGGGACACCTGTGGAAAGCTGTTTTTTAATAAATTTTTATTTCCCCAAAGTGTTACTTATCATGTCGTCCTAAGGTTTATTAGGATCTTATCCTGAATGGCATCTTTTTAAACAATCACTTCTTTAGGAATAATTAAGAAACGTCAAAGACATACTTTAAAAAAAATGCATCTATGTTCATAGTGATTTACAAATTCCAGGTGAGACTGAACAAATGAGTAATCTGACTAACTAACCCCAACATAGTCACGATGTCTGGATGTTCTCAAGATTGGAATCTAAGAAATAACAAAGAGATTTACACAGATAAGAAATGGAAGCAAACAAGGAGAGTGTGAAATTGGCTACATAGTGTGTTGTGGTTGTTGCACATTGTATTGCACATTTACACTTTTTCACACTAACATAATTTCTTTGAGCTTTTAAAGACTAGCCATGTTTGTTTGCTCCTTTTGTGGACAGACTGAAACAAATGAGAAGATGAACCAATGACCAATGTGTCTTTCCCTAGGATAAGCCTGCTTCATTTTTTAAGTGGAAGTTGGCTCAGGAAAGTGTCGTGGAAATAGGAACACAGGCTTAGCCGTATTTCGAAGGTTTGTGTTTACTTCTCCCAGTCTGCATGCAGAGGGAGGTAGAGAAGCATCCACTAGCAAAGGCTGCATGATGACTTCTTCCCACTGCCAAGTTTCTCTGCACAAGAGTAGAACCCAAGATGCCCACCTAACATCATCTTTCCAGAAACAATTTTGAAATACATAGGAGAAAAAGACCTTTATAGTCACAAGTAAACTCTTGTCACATACATTTGGAAACAAATCCATGTACACACTTTGAAAACAAGAGCAGTGTCTGTAAATAAGGTGAAACTCGAAAGATCTGAAAAGAAAGAACAGTATTCATTTACAAAAACCATTAAAATATGATATTATGGGCTAGGTTGGTGGTGTACTCCTGTAATCCCAGTGACCAGGGAGCCTGACAGGAGGATCACAAGTTCAAGGTCAGCCTCAGCAAATTAGTGAGGCTCTGTCTCAAAATAAATAATAAAAAATGACTGAGGATGTGGCTCAGTAGTGTAATGGCCTTGAGTTCAATCCCTGACACTCTCTCTCTCTCTCTCACACACACACAATGATATGAGAGTAAAACACAAGATATTTTGTTTAGGTTTCTTTCTTTCTTTTTTAACTCTTAAAACTAATTTCTTGGAATTTCAGTTTACTTCTTCAATGTGCTGCTTTTCATGTGTGTGGTTTTATCCTTTAACTTTTCCAAATGGTAAATGACATATTTAATATTAAATTTTAATATTAAATTTTAATTAAAATAAGTTCTTTTAAGGTGCCATTTAAGCAATTCGAAAAGAAAGTAACAACAAAAACACAAAACATCAGTGGCATACCTTCAATTTAGAAAGTACAAGACATGTTTAAAAATATCCCAGTGGGACACTGTGACTGACATGCCTCGTCTTTGAGAATGCTGGAGGGAAAAGCTTACAAGGGCAGATTCAGATCAGTTTATGGGAGATTTAAAGCTTGACTTAAAAGTTGGAACTTTACTTCCAAGGTTTTTCTATCAGAGAAGTAAAATGATCAGAAGGTCCGTTCTGGAATCACCTTTCAGCTCAGTTTCTGGAAGCATATGGAACTACTAAATTGCATAGTTTGTTGATGGCAGCCACCATATCAATATGTCAGGGTTTTTTTGGAGAATATCATTAATATGTCAAGAAACATTGGTAATCCCAAATTTCTCATTCCTTATTACCTTCTTATCCTTATAATTAAGTTTCCCCTGAAATGCATACAGATTTTAGCTATGACCCTTAATATTCAGTCTGTCTCCAAACAAGGAGCTATCTGCTGTATAGGGTCAATTGTTCTGTCTGGTAGGTGTTCTTTGTACTGTGACACCTTCTGCTTTCACTCCTTGAGTAATCAGATGCTCTATCTGCTTAGTGATGCATCCTTGTCTTCCATAGCTGGATGATATTTTCATCTGCATTTTAACAAAACTAGTCCATGATGATAAATACCAATGGGAAGAACGTTGTTGTACCTCTCATCTTTATTTGATAATTGATGGAATATTTTGTATTTCTTGGATTCTACTTCAGTACATTGCCAGAAACTGCTGGATTCCACCTGTGCAATTTTTGAAAAGAAATAATTAAATGATGAGTTCCAGGAAGGGCTCACATTTCCTTATTATTTCTGTCTTAATCAAGTTAAAGGGGAAGAATTAAAAAACAGCAAAGACCAGAACACCTGTTACCAGTGTTGCCGGAAATTATGACCCTGTTAGTTTGACATTTTTTTGTGTGTGGCTAAGGGGACTGATTATTAGGCTGTTAATAATCTTATTTAAGTACTCATTAAATGTGCTCCCATTTAATAGGCTTTTCTGATCAAAAAGACTTCATTAAAAATTTTAGGAAAGTTATCTTCTTAAATCTTGTATTTTTCCACTGAGTACCTCAGGAGCCGTAGACTTTGGCCTGCTGATCCCAGTGTAGGATGAAGACTGGGTATTGTGATGAGGGATACTCAGAATTTATAATAGTTCCCAGCTATCCTAAGGTACTCATGAACATTTTGGAAAATAAGTATGAGAAAATGATTAGAGATTAGATTAGAAGAGGTATCAGATAGAAAATGGAGGACATTTATTTTCTCTTTAACTTTAGAAAACAAACCAACTTTTATATTAAGTACTAAGTCCAAGGAAAAACATCTAAATTTCATGTATAGTGGAAAATTCCAGATCCCTTTGTAGGTGTAAAGAGATCACATTTATGTTAACACACTTACCTTCAAGCGGAAAACTATTTATAGCTTTTAAGGTTAATTTGATACTTTTGCCTTAGTGTAACTATTTTAAAAGAAAGACTTTCTCCTTTCTGAAAGTTGTTTTCAAAAAACTTTCAATGTGTTTTTTGTATCTTTCTCATTCACTTTGGATAGAAGGAAAAAGAAGTTCTGCTGAATACTCTGTGGATAACCAGAGATTTTATCTTTTAGATTCGGAGACCAATTTGCCCCAAATCTCCCGCCTAGTGACTGATAGAGCTGTAAATATAACATACATCTAGATCATTCCAAAGCCTATTTTTCCCCACTACACATATTTTTATATATTATTTCATTATAGACTTAAATACTCTTCTCTGTGATATTTCCCATTTCAGAATTTCAAGAAAGTTATTTTTCTGGAGGGTGAACCTCCACCTGTAGCTAGATAGGCCTTGGGGTACACTCAGCACTCACCTGTTTTAAACATGAAGTGCTCACTGTGTTTGCATTTCACATCTAAAAAATGAATGCCTTTTCTTTTTCTAAAGGAACTTTTGTATATGGATTAAAGACATGGAAGATGAGAACACCCCAAAATATAAAAATATGTAACCAATAAATGATTTTTAATATGAATACCCTTTGATTTAGGATGTGGGTTTCAACACAGCTGGGTCATTAAATTGCTTCTGACTCCTTACTTCATATTATGGTTTCTTCCAGCACTGCTAATACATTTTCACAATATCATTTTTGAAGTATGAAAAGATATGTTAGTGGTATATATTATACATGTGCCTTTGACTATTAATCGCTTTATCATTCTAGCCACTCTTAGAATATCTTAATGATGACTTCTCTTTTTTCTTATGTGGTCTGTTTTTTTCAAAACTTATTTAAACTAGCCCCCGTATTGTCATCATGTTTTGTTTCCCCAGCCCAAAGCTCAAGACAAATAATTGTCTTGATTTGAGGCAAACACTTGTGCCTGTTTGACTAGGTCAGTATAGATTTTAGAACTGAAAATTCTGCATCCTGGTGAATCCTCCACCCTGTAGTGATCCAGGACAGTTGAAAACCCTGACTGATAGATAGTTCCTTAACAATCAGAGAAATTTAGTCCTGTGCTATTATCAGTCTACAGTGTCATGATGTGTTTAGTGCAGGTGCTTGGAAGTCCTGTGTGTTGAATTAGGCACACAATTGTGGTATGTGAGGTCTTGCAGTATTTTCCCCAAACTGAATTTGAATGTTTGCTGTGGACTTCTGAGCCCAATAATGTTTTATATCTGTCTCTTTCCCACATTTATGTTAATTACCTTGAACCTGGTTGTTTTTGATATACAACTTTTCATTTAAGGACTACTTTTTAGCTCTATTTGGTGAAGAAAATCTTTGGTGCTGTGTAGATTTTGCACAAAGCAGACTCAGGTGTACTTGTTCAAGATTTCATAACATGAAATCAGCTTTCTATAGCAGTTTATAATCTCTTGGCAGTCTTTTAAAAGTTTGTTTGCTTCTAGGTAATTAACTCAAAGACTTCTTATACTGTCTGTTGGGACTTTACAGATAAACTAGATAACAATCTACCAGGTGTTGATTGAGGATTGTTAAAATTATTTTCACCACACTTAGTATAGCACGGAGTGTGGGTGTCAGGTGGGTTCTTTGTCTTGCAAATTTGAAATCCATGGACACAAGGTAAGAGCAAAGTAATAGGATTTATTAGAGTAATAGAAAGAAAACAGAGCTCCTGAAGAGGGAGGGATCCCAAGAGAGGGATGCCAATGGGTGTCTTGTCTAGGGTTTTTTATGTATTTGATCTGCCCCTATCATTGATTAATGGGATGACAGGATCCAGAAAGGGGCCAATCAACTCTATTTTGTCATCTTCAGCAAATCTGGAGAAAAGTGATTTCTAAGTTTTTATTAGCAGAAGGGATAGGGGCCTGTTGGCACAAGAGGAAGTTTCTTTTGTGGTTGGTCATGTCTCAGGGCTGTTAAGGAACTGTCCTTGTGGCTGGGGTCAGAGTTTGATTTTCCAATCCTCTTTTCCTTTTTTCCTTCTCTGAGACACTTTTCCTGGCTGCCTTTGGGTGGTCTGTCTCATTAGTGTATCTTTTCCATGGTGTTAACAGAGATGCTCTGGCATTAGCTTAACTTTCTCAAATGAAAGTTTGTCTCTACAGAAACTTTTGTTGAAATTCAAACCTATAGAAGATAATAAACTCATCAGCATATAATAATTTTATGGATCAAATTGTTATTATACAAGCCTAGGTGTAATATGTTAGTCTTTGAGAGAAGATGGAAACTTAATTTATCTGATACAAGATGATGGCTGAATAGTCAGAGTTCTAAGCAGCTAGAACAACATGGAGCTATGGAGGGCTGGAAAAAGACTGGTAACAGAATATAAGGTTCAAGAAAATGAAATCAATTTGAATTATAATTTATCTGACCCTTTTCATAGCCTGTTATTTTAAGGAGTTACTAAGCTTCATATAGCATGAAAGAGAAAAAAGGAGAAAGAAGAATGGTGTTATTCCTTTTCCACTCTCAGCAACATAGAAACAGGTTGACCAGTGTCTGTCTAACTCCAGCACAGCCAGTGCTTAGCCATGATGCCCTCTCATGGCTTTAGTATAGCAGTATAAGAAGTTGTACATCAGCAATCTCATTGCTGATGTTATCCATATTTTTTTCCTCCTCATGATCATGTACAAATTCATTGAGCAACAATGAAGACTTGTATTAGACTATTCTTCTGGAGACCTGATCTTGGCACTGTTTTACAGGAACTTGCTCAAAGAGACTCAGACCAGTTTCTTACTAGTAGTTCCTAATAGTTAGGTTCCTAATCTAATAGTTAGGTTTCCTTTTTCCCTTTGAAACTCGTTCAAATTGCATAGATCATACTCTCCTGGCTGGTATCTGGCTTTAGCCTCTCAAGATCTTCTAGCCAGCTAGAGTTCATCACTACTGGGCTCACATATTTTCTATCTTCATAGCAGTATTTAACGAAATGGCACTGGGATGAGACTCGCCTGGCGAGGTTAATAAAAATGTAGATTCAAAGTCTCCATCCCAAACTTACTGAATCAGAACCTCCTCAGGAAATTTTGCTGCATACTAAAATTATAGAAATTACTCCACACGCTCTCCGTTAGTGATCTCATCATTAGCAATAGTTTTAAGCTTTAACTGCTTTTGTATGCTTCATGACTTGCACATTTATAGCTTGCTTGCAAATCACTCTCTGAAGCTCTAGTCTTCTAGACTTTCTTGCCGCTCGATAGCTCCTCTTGGATGTGTCACTCGTGTCTCAAACCTAACGTGTCCAAACAAAATGCTTAATGTCCTTTTGACACCTATTTCTGTGGAGCCATTATTCATGAGGTTTCTCAGGCATTATTACCCACCTCTGTGTGTGCTAATGAGACTTTGTCTAGTCTACCTGAAAGTCCTGTTGATTCTACCTCTCAATTATGCCAGGACTTTATTTGCTGTTCTCCAAATTCATTTACTACTTTTTGTCCAACCTACCACACATCTAACATGACTACTAAATAAACTTCTAATGGATCTGCCTGCTTCCTTCCTCCCTACCAATTTATTCCCTATTTAGGAGCCAACATCATCTTTTAAAAATGCCATGCATATCATCAGTCGAAACCTTTAATAGTTCCCTGCTGATGTTCAAATTCAATTCAACAACATCTTAATATGTCTGGTAAAACCCAGCATGGCAGTTCCAGACAATAGTCCCAGAAAACACCTGCCTCCACTCGATTGTCCTTAGCTTAGTTCCTTGCCCTGGAACCTTTGTGGCCTCTGTGGCCCTTGCCTGGAGTGCTTTTTTTGCCTTATGCATTGCTCTTCATAGATTCCTTTAGGGAAGCCTTCCTTATCACTATATTTTACTCTAATCCTCCTACCTCCTCTGCACATAGTATACTCTCGGTTAGTTTTTCCTAATCTCTGTAGTACCCTGCTTGTTGTGGTTATTAACTTATTCAATTCTGTTTCCCTTATGAAATTATGCCCCTGTGAGGGCAGGAACCGCAGCTGTTTTGTAACTGCTGTACAATCATTGCCTGCCATGGTTCCTGATGAAAGATGAGTACTAAGTACATGCTTATTTAAAAAAGTAATTAAGGCTTAGGTTTCACTTGCTTGTCTTTTTTTTTTTAATATTTTTTTAGTTGTAAATGGACACAATGTCTTTATTTTATTGCTTTGTACATGGTGCTGAGGATCGAACCCAGGGCCTCATGCATGCGAGGCAAGCACTGAGCTACAATCCCAGCCCCTGCTTGTCTTTAATATAGGGCCGCAAAGTGTTAGATAAGAAATATAATTTGGGTGAGATTTTTAGAAATAACTAATTTGATATTGACACTGCAAACTAAAAAACTAAAACCAAATATGGAATTGTAATATTCAACTCTACTTTATCCCATTCTTCCTCTACCATGCTTTTAAATAGATTATATGTAAGTCTTTAAAATTAACTACCCAATACTTTCTTCCTTTAGTTACGTAAGATACAGTAACTAATTTTTTCTTTTGTGTGGGAAAAGAACAAATCAAGGTTGACCTTAGGTATGGAAATAAAGTTGACATTTCTCTACATACTCTAATTTGACAAAGGATATAAAAGCAAATAAAACTGAAAAGTATTCTTTAACTCCTGATTTGTGCCCCAGATTTTATGATTCTGGGTATTGCCTTCCCCTGGGGTTCTGTTAAACCACATGTGCATGAAAGAGTCATTGTACTATCAAATGTCAATGTTCATGAGATCTGTTGTGTTAGTTTTGTGTTGAATAGTAGAACTGTAGGGCATTAAATAATTTTTTTCCCTCAAGAAGGAAGAGTGAACTCCAAGTGAAAATGGATTCTCATAGTACCCTACAATAACATTATTTTGTTAAGAAAAGATATTTTGTGTGGCTTTTTGCTTCATTACTGCACTTATGAGGTCTTTCACAGCAAAAAAGATTTTCTTCACATTTGCATTATTGTGGCATAAAATCATAGGTATTCATAAAATTGCATTGAAAAAATGAATAACTAAAATATAAAATAGCACTCTCCTGTGGCAGGTAAAAGTGTTTAAAAGCAAAATAATATATTCTTGGCAGAAATTGGAATGATACATTAAAACCCCCATAAATATGCTTATGAAATATGCTTGGAGAAAGAATTAGCTCTAACTGGCCTTTGTTCATTGCAAATGAATAAGTTACTTGCTGTTGGATGTCATTTATTACTTGGTGTTTTTTTTTCATTGTAGTACGGATTTCCTTAGTCAATTTTTACATTAGTTGCCTTTATTTCCTCCTTCTTATCTAGCCATTTTCACCTTCCATGCTTGGCTTATTTTGGTTAAGTGGTACAAATGTTGAGTAACATTTATTGATGTTGGCACCTTTTTCACAACCCCCATGTGGCCTTTTTCCTTACCTTATTCTGCACCCCTTTCACCAGACTTTTGCTATTCTTGCAAAACTAATTCTAGTGCAATATAGAAGCCATAGTTTTAATTCTCTGACTACTATTTTTCTCTAAAAACTGTGACTACATCTGAGATATCATTAGCAAGTTAAATGCTGAATATCACATTGTAGCTTGTATGAGTCATTTGCCTTTTGAACAAGGTGTGCCCAAAGTTGGAAAGAAATCATAGCAAGGTCTACACTGGATTGCCAACAACTTTTTCACATGGAATTGCCACACCCAAACCTAAAGCATTTTTTTTCAACAGCTAAGATTAAGAGTAATTAACATTTAATATACCCCTACTTATTTATTCATTAATTTTCCATGACAACTAACATTTTAGCCATGTGTATCAATCAGTGGTCAGATAAACCTCTCTTAGTCTTTCAAAGATTTGTCTTTATTAGATTTGTCTTTTACCAAAAGAGACTTTTTTTTTAATATTAACTGCTTTTCAATAAAAAGAGTTATCCTACTCTGTGGAGGCTAATGGTCTTGATGAACTGACATCAACATTGTGACAGTTGCATTACACAGAAGGTTTATTACACAGAAAAGTCCTATTTGGAGAATGAGGAAGAGTTCGATGCCAGTACTTTGTGCAGACCATCGTTTTTTCAGTACTAAAATGCACACTTACATTTACAATCTCAAATAGAGCTCATTTTTGTTGATAGTGTATTTCTGTAGCAGGGGAATACCCTGGTAGGCTTATCATCTAAGACACTACAATATAAAAACCATTCAATTTTATTTTTTATCATTTGTTCCTCTTTTTTGTCATGTAAAAATAGCCAGGTTTTCAAATTCTTATATAATTTTCTGTGAACTTTTTGTAATGCACAATTTGATATTAACACCCTTCTTTGTATGATATGTATGGTATGTATGAAGTTAAGTGAAATTATAAGGCTATTTATTAATATTTAATATGACTATAGTTATCCCAAGTCAAAAAGAAAGGGCCTATCAGAAGTGTGTGCGGGCACATGTGAAACCCATGGGGAAGGACAGGGATGATGGGGATGATGCCATTTTCCTTAAACAGACTTATTCTTTGCACACAAGCCTCAAACAACTACAACACCCTTTACTTTTAGCTGCTTGTTCCTGAACTCAGTCCTGACCTGTCAAGTTCACAGTACTGATTCAGTTTCTTAGGTATTATTGATCCTTAACCCAGAGACAGGGGGACTGTCTTTGCTTTTGATTCCATATTTGTATTAATGTGGCCTAAGATTGCTTTAGCTACTTTAAGCTATTGGAAATAGATCATAAAGGTGACTTTTGGTATCATATACTGCAAACATTTTGCAACTTGCCTTTTCACTCCATGTTAGGTTTCTGAACTTCATACAAGCTGGTGTGTATTTGAAGGCTATGTTATCTGCTTTGTATGAATGTGCTGCTTACTATGTGTCCCTTCCTCTCCTGATGGACTCTTGGATGACTTCCTCCCTTTTGCTCTGCATAAACTGGTGCAGTGAACCATGCAGCATTGTGGTCAACAACATAGACTGTAGAGCTGAAGTGCTTGGGTTTGTGGGTCTACCACTACTAGTTGTGCAACTTTGGCAAGTCATAAACCTCTGTGACTCACTTTGCCCGCCTGTAAAATGGGATATATTCTTATGAAGTAGGCATGTTCTAAAGATAGTAGAGTAAAAAATAGGATGAACTTAGAATAGTACTTGTCATGTAAAAGGCACTATGCCAATGGCATCTGTTAACATTTACTGACATGACACTTTTACATGCCTCCTTGCATCTAAATATGACACTTTTTCATAGGTAAATACCGAGAAGGGTAGTTTCTAGGCCACTGCATGCACTCTTTTCAGTTTTGCTAAAAAACAATAAACTATTTTCTAAATACATTGCACCGACCTACACTTCTACAAGTGTTGTATAAATTCCTATGTATCCTCTTCTTCACATTTGCAAGAAAATGGATGGACCTAGAGACTATCATGCTAAGTGAAATAAACCAGTCCCCTCAAACAAAAGGTTGAATGTTTTTGCTGATATATGGAAGCTAACCTACAATAAAGGGGGAGAAGGGAAGAATAGATATTCTGTAGATTAGACAAAGGGGAAGAAAGGGAAAGGAGAAAATCAAAGAATGAACCCAAAATAATTTTCTCCAGTACTTATATAAATATACCATAGTGTATCCTCCTATCATGTACATCCATAAGAATGGTGTCCTAACTAGAATAAGATATATTCTATGCTTGTATAATTACATTAAAATGAATTAAGCTGTCATGTATAGCTAAAAAGAACCAATAAAAAATGAATTCCTATGTATTTCCTTCACCAACATTATCATGTTATTAGACTTTCAATTTTTTTCAGATATCTCCTTGTTATTTTAATTTACATTCCCTGATAAAGAATGAAATTGAAATTGGCCTTCTGTAAATTGGCAACAAATATACTTTCCTCCAAAAAATGTATAATGCTGAATATGAAATTAAAATGTAATTACATCTAGGAAGAATGCACAGGAATGGAATGGGAGAATAAGAGCTATCTCAGTAACGTTTTTATTTCTTTTCTTTTTCATTTCACATTTTTGATTTGTTTTAAGTAGTTATGCATGACAGTAGAATGGATTTTGGTGCATCACACATAAATAGAGTATAATTTCTCATTCTCCTGATTGTACATGATGTAGAATCACACCAGTCGTGTAGTCATATAGGTATATAAGGTAATAATGCCTGATTCACTCTACTAACCTTCCTACCCCCATGCCCCCTCCCCTCACTTTCTTTACTCCCCTCTACATAATCTAAAGTAATTCTATTCTTCCCTAGCCCCAACATTATACTTTATTTCTTTTTTTAAAATATTTTTTAGTTGCCAATGGATCTTTATTTTATTTATTTATATGTGGTGCTGAGAATCAAAACCAGTGCTTCACACATGCAAGGCAAGTGCTCTACCACTGAACCACAACCCCAGCCCCTACTTTATTTCTTTCAACAGTGAAAATTTGGAAATTTTTCTAGGTGATGAATAGCTGCTTATATTTTGCTCTTTTCATAATATTTCTAAAATTTCATAAGTTTTTTAAAAGATGGATTTGTTTTATCACCAACTTCTCTTTGATTAATATACTTTTTATCTTTCTTCTTTTTTCATTTTTTGCTTCACCTCTCAAGTAACTGGCAATAGATGCATTTACAGGGGTCATCATCCCTCCTGACATAACACAGACTGAAAGATAATATCTTTTTATATATATATATTTTTAGTTGTCAACAGATCTTTTTTTATTTATTTATATGTGGTGCTGAGAATCGACCCAGTGCCTCACACATGCTAGGCAAGTGTACTACCACTGAGCCACAACCCCAGCCCCAAAAGATAATATCTTAAAATAGACTTTATATGACAGATAACTGGGCTAGCAATATTCTAAACATGATTACTTAAGAAAATTAGTATCTGCATTTTACTATAAGTAAACAAATAACTTATAATTAAATAAATAGTAATATAATAGTAATAATAAATATAATAGTAATAATAAATAGTAAAATTAAAATAGTAATACTATCCAATTTATAAGAAGACATGGAAAATATATTTTAAGAAAAATAGGAGGAAAATGGGGGTAACTATCATTTCATGACAGCAGAGGATGCTAATGGTGTGATAATAAAGCATGAAAATATCCTATAAAACATTGTACTTTAAATGTTTTGCTAAATGTTACCAAAATTAATTATAGACAATCTCCAGTTTGTGAGAGTTTGACTTAATGATTTCTTAAAATTATTAGGCAAAAGTGATATTCATTCAGGAAAAGCCTTACTCTGAAATTTGATCACTTCCTTGGCAAGTGATATGTGGTAGCTCCAATATTCTCTTGATGCCAGGCAATAGTAGTCATGTGCAGCTCCCAGTCAGCCACTCGATCATGAGGCTGAATAACCAACACTTAGAAGTGTCCTATGCCAGCATTGTTTTAGTTCAGGTATTTAATAAATCACATAAGATATTCAGCAATTTATGATAAAATAGATCCTTTGTTAGATGATTTTCCCTAACTGTAAACTAATGAAAGGTGTTCTGAGTATGTTTAGGGTAAGCCAGGTTAAGTTACGATGCTTGGAGTATAGGTGTATAAAATGCATTTTCAGCTACTGTTTCCAGCTTGTAATGACTTTATCAAGAGATATCATCTTAGGTTGAGGAACATCTGTATATCAGTAACATTGTACTCTGATGTAACATAAAAGTACCCTGTTTCTCGCTTTTGGAATGATTTTTATTTTAGATAATACCATAAGTTAAATGTTGTCATGTGGGAAGGCAAATATCATAAACCTCCTTGCTATCTATCATAAACCCACCTGCTTATTTATGTATATATGTAATATTGAATTAGGCAGGCAGTAATATATTTGCAATAAATAATTTATGTAATAATTTGATTATTAATAATTTGAAATTCTCATTCTAAAATGGTCAAATTACATATTTGATTACCTTATCTGGTAAATTTAAAAATCTATATTGGAAAGTTATGAGATAAGAGTAGAAAATGCAAGTTAAATTTTATCCATTAGGATTTAAAGATTAAAGGGTGAATTTTCCCGAAAAAGCTGAGTAGGAGGGATTGTGGCTCAGTGGTAGAGCGCTTGCCTTGCATGCGTGAGGCACTGGGTTCGATCCTCAGCACCACATAAAAATAAAATAAAAGATATCTGTGTCCATCTATACATTAAAAAAATATTTTAAAAAAGCTAAGTAGGACTCTAGTTTGTAGTTTGGGGTATAGAGTGTCATAGAAACTTTCGTTTACTTCAGTCATTACTTTCTTTGCTTTGAAGAGTTCACTTCTCTCACTATTACAAGACTCCATGGGAATGTGAAGTCATCTTTTCTTCATATTTCTTAACATGCTTCATATAGTAAACTTTTATTGTTTTGAGGAAAATCTTTGAGTGTCCTAGTACTCTTTGGTTCAAATTTTTCAAAACAATTATGGTAACTTATGAGATGGTTTCAGTGATATGAGAATAGAATAATATGTTATAAAACTACTAGTCTCTTAATTTCTCATATGCCAAATTAACAAATTCTAACATCATTCAGACCCAGTGATTTGAAAATTAGGTAAATTATGGAAGCAGTAATCAGTTTTTCCAAAATAGCTTTGTTGATGTTGTTATGGTTTAGATATGGGCTGTTTCCCAAAACTTCATGTATGACTCAATGCAAGAACATTCAGAGGTGAAATGATTATATTATAAGTGCAACCCTAATTGGTGGATTAATATACTGATAAGGATTAACTGGGTTGCAACTACAGGCAGGTAGGTTATGGTTGAAGGAAGTAAGTCACTGGGGGCATGTCTTTGGGGTTTATATGAGCAGAGCTTTCTGTGCTTCCTCTGTCATGAACTGAGTAGCTTTCTTCTGCTGCACCCTTTTGCCATGATGATCTGCCTCACCTCAGGCACAGAGCAATGGATTTGACTGACTATGTACTGAATCTCTGAAACCATGAGCCAAAATAAATTTTTCCTCCTCTGAGTTGTTCTTGTCAGGTCGTTTGGTCACAGCAACGCAAAGCTGACTAAAACAATGTATAATGGGAAGACGCAATATACACATTTTTAAAGTGTACAATTTGAGAATTTTTGACATATGTTTTCACCTACAATAATTATCAACACAAATCAAAATAATGAACATAGCCCCTATCCTCAAAAGTTTTCTCTTAACCTTTGCCTCCTATCCCAATGAACCAGCAATCTACCTTCTGCTCCAAAAGATGAATTTGCATTTTCTAGAATTTTATACATACATATATATATACATATATAATTAAGTACATTTATTAATTTTTCAATGGCAGATTCCAACCTACTTTGTAAAAATGATATATTCATTCCAAGTGATTATTCTGTACTTATTTATGTCCTTGAGAAATGTCTAAAACACACTTTATTTTTGGCGAGGATGTTAACAGGGGCAGATGGGTTGCACGATAATATCTTGACAAATAATACCAAGATGTGGCAGCTTAAACAACAAATATTTATTGCCTCACAAAATTTCTGAGGGTCAGCAGAAATTTCTGGGGCTTATCTGAGTGGTTTTGGACTATATTATCTCATAAGGTTGTAGTTTGTCTACCAGTGAGGGCTGTAGATAACTGAATAATTGACAGGGCTAGAAATTCGATTTCCAAGATGGCATACTGATGTAACTATTGGCCGGAGGCTCCAGTTCCTTGCCTGCTCTACTGTCAGAAGGCCTCAGATTCTCACCTTTTGCCCTTTTTATAAGACCATTCAACATAGTATCAAGATTTCCCCAGAGTGAATGCAGTAAATGCTATGAGAGAGAATGTATGACCAAGATGCAAGCCATATTTATTATTTTATAGTCTTGATTACCATCTTTTCTTCCATGGTCTACTGTTCAGGCAGAACAGCCCTGGTCTGTAGGGGAGGGAACTACAAAAGAGTATACTAGGAGGTGGTGATATTTGAGGCCATCTTGAAGGCTGGCTACCATAATGTGTTTGGCTATATAGTCAAACTCTTCAACAAGTTTTAATTCTCTTGTGTAATTAGCCCATAAAATCCATACTAGCAGTATCCATTTGACCATAATTTATGAGTTGATTACACAACAGTTTTAAAACTTACTAAATAATAACTGTGAAAGCACTTATTTAATTTTTTATTATTAATTTATTTAAATGCATTTCAAGTCATAGTACATATATAGAGCTCAATTTTTCCATTTCTCTGGTTGCAAACCAGATAGAGTCACACCATTTGCGTCTTCATACATCCACCAAGGGTAGTGGTGACCATCTCAATCAACCATCTTTACTACACCCACTCTTTTTCCCTCTCCCTACCTCCCCCCTGCCCCATCCAGAGTTCCTCCATTTCTCCTATGTTCCCCATTCCCACCCCTCTTATGTATCAGCAGCCACTAATCAGAACATTCGGCATTTGGTTTTTTGGAATTGGCTTACTTCTCTTAGCATAATGTTCTCCAATTCCATCCATTTACCTGCAAATGCCATACTTTAACACTTATCTACCAGCAATTGAAACCAACTGACAAAACCAAGGTTATTAGTAAGTTTTGACTATTCTGCCCCCAAGATAACTCTATGTAGTTGATATTTCATAAACTTGTGAGGAGCTCAGCAGTCACTCACTCTAAAGAGTTCCCTGAGTTTGACTGGCACAGATTGACTCATACCTGTGTGTGACAAATAGCAGAGCATGGGGCACTGGGTGTCTGTTTCTATGAAGTAATATGGACCCTAATTCATTTTTACCTCAAACTTCAAGGTAAATTTTTATTAAATGGGGAATGTCAATCTTTTTTCAATTTTATTTCTTCTTTTTAGTTATACATGACTGTAGAATGTACTTTGACATATCATACATACATGGAGTATAACTTCTCATTCTTGTAGTTGTACATGATGTGGAGGTATACTGGTTGTGTGTTCATATATGAACATAGGAAAGTTATGTCCAATTCATTTTACTGTCTTTTGTATTTCCTTCCTCTCCCTTGCCTTCATTCCCCTTTGCCTAATCCAGTAAATTTCTATTCTTCCCAGGAATGTCAATCTTAAGAAGCCATGTGTTATTTTCTGAAAGTGGTCCTTAAGTCAAAATTCTCTTAATAGATCAATTTTAATTATTAATTAAATTAATCAGTGTGTAGTAAGTTTCACATATGGCAGACAACCATGTTCACAATGGTAAATAAAAAAGGGCAAGGTCTCTACTCTCTGGGAGTAAATACTGTAGCATGTGAGACAGACATAAAGGGGTAACTTAACACTTTAGATAATATTGTGTCAGGTGAAAATCAACTGGAAATTAATGGGAGGGATGCAGATCAGAGAAGCTATTAGGATGGAAATGACCTGTGATCTGGGAGGAGATGCAAAGACATGGAGCAAGAGCATTCTGGGAGAAAACAGTAAGAGCAAAGGCCCAGAGGCTCTGTGCTGGAGCACCAGAACAGGTAATGTAATTGGACCTTGGTGAACAAGATGGGAGTCCTAGCACAAGATCAGGAAGTGGGCAGAGAGAGTCTTGGCATAACATATTTTTAAAGATTAACATTTCCTTTCCTTTTTCTCTATTTAGAAAATACATAGAATATGTGTCTCTTTTTTTGGCAAATTTCAGAGTAGAGGACTACCGATTGGAAAGTCATTATTCGGAATAACATTTTATTTACTGATGTCTTCAGTTTAGGAGTTGTATTGTAACAGGGGTTTATAGACAAGATTTTACAAGAGGTTTGTTAGCAAGCAGTCAGGAACAGTATATCCAAAAGTAGTATCCACAGTTTTTCTTTAACAGAGCTGCATTTATTTATTAATTTTATATGAATAGTTGCATTGAAAGTTGTTTTGTCTGTGCATGTGTGTCATTCATTGGAATGACATGAGCTCTGTTTGGTCTAAGCTCAGGGGTGCCAATAGGAATGCAGATTAGGTCATTGAACTCTAGTCTTGCAGGTAGATGATTATCAAAATGGTCAAGCCAACTGGATTTTATTGCAGTTGAAAATGCAAGTTATTGGGCCATATAGTTGTTTTTTAAATTAGTTATGATAAATTAATTTAAATGCAGGAGATTCAAGATACCTTTCTCATAAACTCAAAAGTCTAAGGAAAGAAATTTATCTATGTAATTTATTAATCTTGTAAGTTTGGCCTAAAATGATCAAATTTAAGAATAAATTTGATAATATAGTGAATTATTTGTTTTGCATTATGTAAGCACTGGGTTTTTTTTTAAGAATTGAGGAGAAAGCAATTTGTATTGTAGATAATAGATCAGGCCATTAGGCACCATTTAATGGATTTGTTCTCTACCTGCTATATTTTATTCTTATGGCTGAAATATAAATATAGTAGAAGTGAAATTGACAAAAGAAAATCATATCCCATGTGAGTCAAAAAATAAGTACTAAGATTTCTTATGAAGAAAAAAAAAACAGCTTTCTCATGAACCCCTTCTTACTACACCAGCAAGAAGGAGCATACTGGGTATTGTGAGGCTGGATGAATTTCCCCTTATGCCAGGATCTTGTTGGCAAGTCAACCAACAAAGACCGAATGATAAAGTCCCAGGAAGCCCTTAGCTAATGTATGGACAGGTTATGAAATCTGAATATAAATCTTGCTTGAAGGAGCCATTTCTTTCTTATATATTTGTTATGAAATAACTAGTTCTTATTAAGAATTCTTATTGCTGGGTTGTTTGCCCATGTGGTTTAAAGAGAAAAAATACCTTGCCTTAAGAAACAGAACTGAGTATAGAATATCACTCAGCTAGCACAAAGTTTAGCACATTGCTTATGTATTTTTATATAGATATAAACATTTATAATAGAAATTAAATTTAAGTTAATTTAGTTCAGACAAATGGAAATTAACCAGTTAAGGGAAAGGCAGAATATAAACATAGTCCTTATTGATATGGAATTCAGGAGGTCTAGATTTTTGGTGTTACCTGTCACTTGCTAATTTTGTGATTGTTGCACCAGCTATAAAATATGAATAATACCGTGTTAAGTGTATGGAATAGAAAATGTGGATATAGAGCTATTTGTGTATATAAGGCACACATCTTATAGAATTAAATTCATTATATGAGACTCCATAAAGTACTGCAAGCTTTATCACAGTGCCTAGCAAAACATAGGTACCCAATAAATATTAATGTCATTCATAATCAGGTCTTCTGATTTTTGTGCCCTCACAAAGCACTTGGACATTTTGCATTCTACTATTTTAATATCATTTCAAGACTACATCAATTTGACAATAAGTTTTTACATCTGTATGTTAAAGTCTTCTTTATGTTTGAGGGGCTGTCATTTTGTCTATGAAGCATTCTTGGGCTGTGTGTGCTTAAAGTAGGAAAAACCTTCTCTTTTTTTGTTCCTTTAGAGAGCATATAACTGGGGACAGCATGCTCATAGCCTAATATGTTAGAAGAGGGATATGCAGATTCGGTGGCTGTCTTTCTCCTTTCCAGCCCCACAGCAGCAGTGGTGGATAAGGTTGGAGCATCATACCCTGTCCACCCAGACCCTGCTGACCTTAACCTAACTTTCCCAGGTGTGATCACTTTTGCCTTTACCCAGTTCCCTTCAGGCTCTGAGGGACCTTAAAAGTAAGAGAGAGATTTTCTAATGAACAAAATTGCTTGATGGGTCCCCTACCCTACCCTCCTCTACCATATGTGTATGTAGTATTTCTCTTGAAAGTTTTAAACTTTCCTTGTCTCCTAGGTATATATATATATTTTTTAATCCCTGAAAATCTGTAAAGTGTGATGTAACTTTCAAGTTCACTCCTTCTGTCCTGTTTGACTATTTGGTGCTGAAGACCTCTTGCCCACAAGGAGAAAATAATGGACGATGCTTTCTCTCCAGAACCAATGACCTTACTTACTGTGCTTGGACCAGTAGAAGATTCTGGCAATTCAGTCACCTGGTTCGGGTCTTCAGTTGGCTGTGTCATTGCTTAAGTGGCTAACATATTTTCAATTAGCTCCTACTTCTCAAATTGCTCATAGAATTTAGTTTTTAAAACTCGATGAACAGTTTTCAGAGAAAATTAACTCAGGCAGAGAACAAGTTTCAAGGCTTAATGCCCTTAGTCAATCTTGCGTCATTGCCCTATCCTCCCTCTTCACGGCAAATGTGATCGTTGGGATTTATTTTACTGAAATACTCTGCTTCTGAATAGAAAGTTTCACAGCTTAATGAAGGTTAGTATTTTCAACGTATTTGATTTTCAGGAATGCTTGAATAATTTTAAATACTGGAAACTTGTTGAAAGAAACAAGAAGTGAGGGTGGTGTCACTGATTCTTGGAAATCATTTATGGTTAAAGATTAAAACCGACTATGCTTCTCTCTGTTTTTCTGGAAGCATAAGGTTCAAGGGCCACACATGTCATGGAAAAAATTACTTAGCTTCTGCAAAAGTTTTTAAAACTTTTTTAAAAAAATGGCTTCATGATCATACATTGTTTGCAAAGTAAATGAGATAGTTGAACTTCCTGGATGCTTGGTTTTAGCAGAACCATATCAGCTATCAGACACATTGGCAGATGAATGATGGCTTTGCAAACCTGTAATGAGGATATGGTTCAGGCCCACATCAGTCCCAAACCTTCAGGACAAGTATTTCTTGCTTCCAGTCTACTTAGGGAACAGATCATTCTACATACTTCTCTGGGGTTATGTTCTCCACCCTGACACTTGATAGGTAAACATCCTCTCCCTTCCCTAAAGCAAAAAGTTGGAAAAGCCTATCCCGGGTTGCCTCTTCCTGTACCAATGCTACCTTCCAGCTGGTTCCCAGCCTCTGACTTCAGGCCACCATTTTTGCTATCCTTGACCTCAGTACCTGTCTTACAAATGAATTTGGACTTTCTTTTCTCTGCCTCTTCCCACCCACCTTTCTCATACCCTACCATTTGTCTTAATCCTTCAGGTATTGTATTTATCTTTCTCCTTTGTTCAAATGGATTTTTAGTTTTCTGTAGAGCTCATTTGCCAACTTATTCCATTTCCTAGACTCCCTCTCCATTCTTCCCACTCAGCAGTCCCAGTCTGTTCTATCTCACCTGAACTCTCTGATAACAAGAGTGAGCTTTTTCAATCTCAGCCTATGAGGTTTTGGCCATTTACAATTTCTTTATGCCCTGGGACAACACCGCTTGCCTCTGGTTAGTTAAAAGAGAGGATTCTTGTTATAGATTATCCTGTTGATCCTCTCGTGTCCTTTCTTTGATTTAGTCTTTGTGTTTTTTCTCATCACAATTTCTTATTATAATGTAAGAAAACAAACACCTATTTCATTTTTTGTTTTAGTAAAATGATACCACCTTTGCCCCATTTTTGATGTCACTCCACTACCTTGTTTAATCTGTTAACATGTTATAGAGATAATAATAAATAATGTAGAATAAATTTTACTAGCGGAAAGTAATACTTTAATATTTTCTTTTTTTTAAATTTTTTTTTAGTAGATGGACACAAATATTTTTATTTATTTTTATGTGGTGCTGAGGATCAAACCCAGTGCCTCACGCATACAGGGCAAGTGCTTACCAGTGAGCCACAATCCCAACCCCCAATATTTTAATATTTTCTACCTATCCTTCATTTAGGTAAGTACTTAATAGTTGTCTTGACACTATTATTTGGATGCCCAGACGTTTGCAAATACATAATTCTTACTCATTTTAAAAATTTACATCTGTGAATATTAATGTACATATTGGGTTTTGTATCAAAACAAATAAATAAATACATATCTTGTACTTTATAAGCAAAATTGCCCTTTAGAATCCGTTATACTTTATTTGGCACCTCACAGACTTGTTTTTATTTATTGATTTATTTTTTATTATAATTATTATATTTTGATACCAGAGATTGAACCCAGGGGTATTCAACCACTGAACCACATGCCCAGGCCTTTTTATTTTTTATTTTGAGACAGGGTATGGATAAATTGCTTAGGGCCTGCTAAGTTGCTAAGGCTGGCTTTGAACTTGCTCTCTTGCCTCAGATTCCCAAAAGCTGCTGGGATTATAGGCATACACCACTGTACCTGGCTGCTTGTCTGTTTTTAAATCATTTGTCATGATTTAAATATCAGTAAATCTAAAAAAAAAATTTCCAATGTAGAAAAACTTTCAAACATGGTGACGCTGCTTACCATCATTTTATTTTTTTTGCATATGACTTTTTTCCTTTTCCTTTTATCAATGCATTATAATTATACATGACAATGGGGTTCATTGTTACTGCATTTCGTTACAGCTGCTCTGTGCTTACCCTAAGGAACAGCTGCTACTTGACTGGATTGACACAGTTCCACACTGGAATTGACACAATTCCACACTCACATTAACTGGCTGGGCTTTATAGGCATTCAAATTTGTGATTATTGTCTTAAAAGGAGAATTGGTGAAACCAAAGAGGTAAAAGTATAGATTTAAAACATGCTGAAGAAGGAGAAGAAGGAGAAGGAGAAAGAGAAGAAGAAGGAGGAGGAGGAGGAGGAGGAAGAGGAGGAGGAGGAGGAGGAAAGGAGGAGGAGGAGGAAGAGGAGGGAGAGGAGGAATTATTATTAAATAACAGTCTGTCATATAACACCCCCCCAGAATAAATCATTGTTAAATTTTTGATGTAATTTTTTTCCCACTGTCCTGACACTATTTTTTATCCTATAGAATTTTATTTCTTTAGGCAGGGGTTAGTTTCTCCCTCAATAAGTCTTCCTCATTCTTAGAGATTACTACCTTTTTTAAAAATCAAAAATACAATAATATGAGGTTTGTAAATTCTAGTTATTTTGTGATGGGGCATTAGACATCCTAAATTAGGAACTCTAATCAACTTCTAGTTAGGCTTCTCCATCGGTCCATGTGTAAAGCATGGATATCACTTGATTTTATAGTGATTTAAATAAGACAAACTCTGAGTCCTTCATACTTAATTTGTCAATATTAGTAAATAATGTGAAGTGTTTCAAGGCAGTTGGATTCACCTTAGTCCTGACCTTCCATACCTTTCATAGTGAGAGACGGAGGTGTCTGAAGCCAACTTTAAGGCCATAGAAGTGAGAAGCGAAAACAATCAAAGTTGGGAAATTCAGCTGCCCCTGTGAAGTATGATATCCCCAGTCCCACATCACCACCTCATTGTCCCTAACCTTTGCCCCAAGAGCCTTCCCCTTAGGAATGAATGTGAATCTATCTGACTTTTGCCCAGGAGACTTACATCAGTTTGTAATTGCTGTGTTTTTAAGGAGCTGAGTCATACTCTGGTATTTAGAATGCAAATGATTTTCTAAATTACTATTTAGGCTCCTTTACCTGCTCCCAAAGGAGAATTTAATCTAGAGTATGGCTGTCACACACACACACACACACACACACACACACACACACACACACACAGAGTTTGTTTCAAAGAGATAAAACACAAGCTCAACACTTCTGTATATAATTAGTGTTTAATTGATGCCAGTTTCTTATTAAATATATCAACTATATTTGCAATATCATGGTTGAATGGAATTCTGTTACCCATTCTGGAAGCCGCATCATCTCATATTATGGGTGCTTTGTTTCTTTTTTGAAAGTGCGTTCTGTGATATGTATGTTGGAAAAGAATACCAACATACTGGAATCTGTGCCTTTCATTCTCAGCCACAAGCCCTGGTGGTGAGGGTATAAGTCATTTGCCCTGATGGAATCCTACTGGCCTATACCTCAGGATTCAGACATGAGCCCTTTCTCTTCTACTTACCACAGCTCTACATGGTATGTTTGGCACATTTTAGACCCCATAGCATATCTATTTCCATGTTTTTCTTTTCCTAGCATTTTTTTTCTCCATTTTTCCTCTCACATGCAGTGTTGGTGAAAATATCTCATGCTTCCCATGAAATGTGCTTAGCTGCAGCCCTAGGCTGCCTCTGTGTTTCTGCATGTCCATAGAGCAGCAGATGCATGTTGTTATCGTCTTAAAGATGAAACCAGACATGCCTGCATTATGCTGCTTTTGTTGTTGTTATTGTTGTGTAATCAGGTAAATTGTTGTTGGTGGTGTTACACTCAAATATAAATTTTCATAATTTAATTGAACTGTAAATTCCCCCAGCTACCAGAGGGTACAAGATTAAACGGTATCTATCACTGGCCAGCTTTTAGTATTGTTTGAAATAATAGTTAATTGGGATTGTGCTTGAGAACTTGCAGAAATCTGGTACAGCTAGATTGGAGCAAGCTGGGCAGAGAATGGAAGGAGATGAGTTAAGATAGAGAAGTAGGTCTGATAATGTAAGCTCTAGCAGCTCATGATAGTTTGTTTTATTCTAAGGGAGAGAAGTCACCATAAAATGTTGGCTGCTGTGCAGAAGGAGAACTATAGTAAACAGTGGACTCTGGGGACAGTGGAAGCTGAGAGAACAGTTCACAGGCCTTTGTAGGAGTCCACATGAAAGATAGAGATTGTTTGAACAAGGCAATTAGTAGAAGAGGTAAGGCATTTCAGGTTTGCACTGTTTTGAAGGTGGGGCTGGCAGCATTTGCTGCTGAATTGGATATTGTATGTGAGAGAAAGAAATAAATCAAGAAAAATCCCTGATTCCATCTCTTTTGATTCCTTTTCCACAATAACCCGTTGTATAAGTTGTTTTTAGTTTAAGAAATCAACTGCAAGCCATTTCTCATCATACTTGCTTCTCCTGCTTCTCTTTTCTGTCACCATCTACCTCTGGAAGCTCACAGATTATACCTGTTTTGTGAACTTTCTACCAGATTTTGAAATCCTTGTACTTTCATCAAACTCTGTGGTTGACCAAAGACCAGATGATTTCCACATAGTTTATTCAGTTGGAGGGAAGCGTTTCCATAGCCATTCTGTCCTCAATCCTGCTTCATGTGTTGCTTCTTGCCACAGTGAACTTCACTTTTATTGGAGAAATACTGATGCATTCGTTTTCATTCATATATTTGCTTTAATAATCTTAATTTCATGTTTCAATATATGCATCCATGCAAGTGCCTGCCTTTGACTTTTAGCACCTGGAGGACAGTTGCTGCCTTACTTGTGCAAGAACTTGTGTGATTAGGTTCTAAATTAGTTAAGTTCTTTAATTAATAAATACAAAAATGATGCAAACATTTTGATTCCAGTGTAGTTACTGTATCTGATAAGGATTTTAATCACATTTTCATCAGTAATTGGGCTGTTTCCCTTTCACATTTGGAGTAATGACGCAGAGTCTTTGAGGACACCTGGGTTTTTATGAGGCTGCACTCTGTTTAGTTTCAAATGAGTCCTTTTATGACCCCAAGTTTACCAAGCTCTTCATTATACCAATGCCATACCTCTGCCATTCTGCCACCAAACCACATTTCCCCAAACTGGAAAGTCACTTCTGTGTTAGAAACTGTGTGGGAAAGAATAGAAAATCCTTTATTTTAAGAAAAATTGACATCCTTTTTGAAGTAATAAAACTAGAATTTTCACTGAGTTGACTTCAATAATGTTTTTATGAACCATGTTTAGCAAAGGGAATTAATTTCCTTTGAGTATCACCATGGAATTTTAGAAACCAAGAATGATTTATTTGCTTTGTGTCTAAGACTAACCAAGTTAAGAATGGAAAAATCCTATTAGATCATAAGAGACTGTTCCTTTCCCCACTGCAGGATCATGCACTACAGTATATTTCCTAATCTTTGTTCTTTTTAATAACATTCTTCCTGTATTCATTTGAAGTCATTACTTCAAAATATTTCCACGAAATTATAATATCATGCATGATTTCAGATGGAGATAAATCTCTTATGTTTGTTTTATAATATACACCACAGTTTATTTTTTTAATATTGAGCAATGTTTATTTCTTTAAAATGGGACAATTATACTAACCCCCTACAAGTTTAAATCATAAATGTTTTCTTTTACTTGAGTAACTTTTACTATTATTTTTGGAATAGTGATATTTTGCTTGGAACACAATGAACTATGGGTCATTTGTCAGATATACTTTATAAAGCAATTACAATGTACCTTAAACCAACAAGCAAGCAGTTCTGGATTTGTTTCCTTTTTTGGTTTTCTATTGTTTTAATGTAAGAGGGGGCAGAACTGAAAGACTCATGATCCATGGAAACCTGAATAACTTGAATAATAATAAAAGTAACTTGTATTCTCAGATGTATGGAGATACCCACCAAGCCTGTCAGCATGTGACTTCTGCTTGTGGTCCATGATTCCCAGAAGATAGTACATTTAGGACATAATTGCTAGCTTTTTCAAAGTTAAGACATGTCTATGAGAAAGAATATATAAATTAAATCATTCAGCAGCATACTGGTTATATGTGCATCATTAATACATTAAATGGTGCCACTGTCAACTTTTCTCTTTCCATCCTAATTATATACATATTTTGTGTTCTTAAAGACAATCTGAAAATCCTATGACTTTTTAACTGCAAAATAGCTAACTTTGGAAATGAAAGAATAAACTCTAGTGTTATGAATCACTTTGGTAATCACACATTGTCTTAGTAATTGTCTACAATTAAATAATTACTTAGTGAATGTCAGCTGTGGTCCAGCAACACAAATAAAGTCTGCTAATTTGCTACTTTAAAATTAGCCATGGCTCATCGATGCCTCCAAGAAAAAGTCTAACTTCCTTTGGAATGAAGCTACATTTCAGACCTACCTTCCATCCTTCCTTTTCTTTTACCTGCCTCCCATCCCGACCTCATACTTCACTTGTCTCTCATCTTTGATTCTGTGGATTCTGCTGTCAGCTGCAACTTCAGCCCTGTCTTTACCTTGTAAAGAGAATAACTATTTCTCCTTCATGCCTATTATGGTTTGATATGGTTTGTCTCCTGAAGATTTGTGTGTTGGAAGCTTGGTCTCCAGTGTGGCAGTGCAGGGTGGTGAGATCTGTAAGAAATGAGATATCTAGTGGAAGGTAATCAGGTCATGGGGCTCCACTTTTATGAGTGGATGAATGCTGTTTTGTGAGGAAGAGTCAGGTCATATGGAACTGGATCAGTTACCATAAGAATGGGTTGTTATAAATGAAACTAACACCTCCCCTTCATCCCTTTTCTACATATACCATTCACTCCTTATATATACATACTATCTTATAGTGATGCCATCCACCAGGGTCTCTCCAAAGCCAAGGAGATGTTGATGTCATGCACTAGACTTCCTGTGATCTAAACAAACCTCTTTTCTTACAATTATCCAGCCTTAAGTATTTTGTTATAGCAACCTAACAAAAACAGTAAACACAATGTAAAACAGTCTTACACAATGCCTAACCTCAAATTGTTGGACAGCCTTTTTGGACTTGATTTTAGCTCTGAAATATTTTATATTCTCTTGGATTTTTATAAGAGAGAAATGATGCTTTATTCATCTCTGTATCTCTCTCTTCATCGAGCACCTACCATAGTGTCTTCCATGTGTTGGATGATAGGCATATTATATGTATTTATTACATTTGTCCATAAATTAATAATGAATGTTATAATAATCCACCCATGGATAGATTAAATTAATGTTTAATGACTAGTATCCAATATTTACTATTCTGATTTTTCATCTCACCTAAATGAGGAAATCTATACCTATTATATTTTGGTACAGAAGCTTTTGCTATTTTTTTTCTGGCTCACTTTTACTTTGAGTTCAATGGTAGAATTTTATTTTAATAATCTAATATAAATTATTTGATCTCATATAGTTATATACTACATATTGTATGTCTAACATTTTGTGCATTTGTCTGAGTAAAGAGTGATACTATACTCAAGGTAACCTCAGCAACATTTAAGCATTGACTTCTAAAAATCAAAGTGTGTCTTTCCTATTCCTGTCCTCCATTCCTTCCTTTTATTCCCCTTTATCTAATCTGCCAAACTTCTATTGAAAGACAGTGGAATGAATCTGACATAACTTTCCTATGTACATATATGAATACAACCACAGTGATTCTCACCATTGTGTACACCCACAAGACTGGGATCCTAATTAGAATAAGATGTACTCCATGTTTGCATAAATATGTCAAAATATACTCTGCTGTCATGTATAACTAAAAAGAATTTAAAAATGTGGAATAAATTCATAGCTTTCTGGGAGTTGGAAATCTCTGATGAAACTGACATAAAACAAGGGAAAAATGTTTAGAGTGCACAAAGTTGTGGTAAAAAGCTCAGAAGATTAACAATTGTATAGGAATTCAGAGAATGATATATTGAGATAGTTAAAGAAGGACTAAGGGAGGAGAAAGAATTTGACTGGGGTTTTAAGCATCAGGACCGTAGGCTGTCCCAGTGGAATGGGAGCAGAGGAAATATTTCCTCGGTTGCCCTTCTCTCTCCACCTCTTCAGCAAATTCTCCTGTTTGCCCACTGCTTTGTGCAGGATCACACTAGCCAAGTTCTGGGAAAAGATCCAGTAGGAAACATGTAAGAAACTTCCTGGCTATGAGAGAAAATTGCTGCAGTGTTAAGTTTCTTTGTTGCTCAGGCCTCACATCTGTTTCCTTGTCTTTTTTACCAGTCCTGTGCTCCTTAAATGGATCTCCTGGTTCCTGACTCCTTGACCTTTTGACCATCCTAGGCCTTGCCTTGCCTTTGGAGTTCTCCTTGGCCTGCTTGATTTCTTCTACCTTTGGTCTCTGAATTCCTGGGACCTGCGTGTTCTGATTTCTTCCTGGCTGTGGTTGCTGACTTGCTGTTCTCACTCGGGCTTGGCTTGTTAGTACAGCTGGTGTACTCTTTCTGATGCTGACCTTCTGCATAGGCAGTACTTCCAACCAGAGAACATTGCATTTCCTACCTTCTGCCCAGCTTCTTGTTCTATCGTAACAACTAGATTGGTACAAATGATTCATTGGAGTAGTGGAAATTTTTTTTTTTTGAAAAATACAGAAAAGGCAGGGGATAAATCCGTGGACTTTTCAAGATAGGTTGAAATTTATATTTTATTCCTTAGGCCAGTGATCTTCAGAGTTGAGGATTTGCAGGATGATCCATAGGGGTATAGAGAGGAATAATGAGTGGCTCGTGTTTTTTTTTTTTTTTTTTTTTTTGGTACCGGGGATTGAACTCAGGAGTACTGGACCACTGAGCCGCATCCCCATCCCTATTTTGTGTTTTATATAAAGACAGGGTGTCACTGAGTTGCTTAGCACTTCGCCTCACTGTTGCTGAGACTGGCTTTGAACTCGCTATTCTCCTGTCTCAGCCTCCCAAAGTGCTGGGATTATAGGCGTGTGCCACTGCGCCCTGCTCAATGTGTTTCTATCTTAAATTTATTTTAAAAAATAAATATACTCTTTTTAAAATATGAAAGAAATTAAAAATGAGTAGAATGAGATGGATATCATTGCCCTAGCTTCATGTATGACTGCTTATATGGTCTGATTCTACATCACATACAACCAGAGAAATGAAAAGTTGTGCTCCATATGTGTATAATGAATCAAAATGCATTCTGCTACCATATAGACCTAAGTAGAATAAATTTAAAAAATAGAAAAAATATATGCTTTTTTAAAATATGAAAGAAATTAAAAATGTATTTAAAATATAAAATAATCTGAAAATATAGATATTTAAATTGTCAGTTAAGTCTCTCATGTGCCAGAGGGTTGCATATCAAGTTTAGGAACAAGTTTCTGGAAGGAAGGGTGTTAATTCCACTACCTGAAAGGGTAGACAGTGGGGACTTCCCTACCCATTCACTCTCAGCATATTTGAGGCATTAATCAGGACAAATATTCTACCGAGAAAAACGGGCAGTTTCCAAGAAGAGTGTTAGAAAAGATGGATGCTTACAAATGTTAATGATAAAGAGCCTCACCCTAAGTGTATATTCTACTTTGAGATAATAAGCACTGTATGAAACTATCATGATTAGCCAGCCATTTAAACATAGTGTTTATTTCATTTTTATATTCAACCTTGAAAATTTTCACTTTTGCCATATTTAGTTATGTATGTATTCATATAAGAAAAATTGTATCTATTTTATACATAAATAATATTCATATTCAGGACACATGATCCTTAAGATTTTAGTGATTAGGGTTATTATGTAATCATCTGGTTGCAAATATTTGGAGATCACAGATAGTCTCAGTGGAAAGTGGTTTCAATATGGGATCCATGAAATGAATTTAGAATTTCTTAGAGTTTGTTCTGAAGCAGTTGACCAGATGATAACATTTATTTAATGGTTAGGTTCTCACTGGAAATCACTGCTCCAATTTTTTAAAGTAAAGAACTCAGTTTTAAATTATGTATTATTTTAAAATGTTATTTTAAAATAAATTTTAAAACATTGTTTTAAAATAATATTAATATTTTAAAATATTATTGTTATTTTATTGTTTTAAAATTATGTATTCTTTTGCAAATATACTGGGTATAAGTTCATATGAGCCAATAACATTTTGAGTTATTGAGGAAGAGGGGACACACACACACACTTCACGCTTCTCATGATTTTATTTTTATCTTTAATAACAAAGAACTGACAACTGACTGACAATCTAACCATTTATGGGAATTTATATTCCTAGGGACTTTGGGAAATATTAATTCTTATTAATATAGTACATGTAATAAAATCTTTTCAGTGGGGGTGATGGCAAGTTCTTTCTTCAGTGTTTCTATCCGTTCTTATTATAATTTTGGTTATATATTTGAACTTTGCAACTCAAAAGAAAAAAGAATATAAAGTTAACCTAGTCTAAGATGGTCATAAATAATATATATTGAAAAACAGTCATAATTAATATGTTTTCTGTCCATTCTACAAATAAAACCAGTAATAGAGTGTTAACATAGAACTGTGACATCTTAAACACGTGGGATGGGTTTACCAAAAAAAGTAATTATAGTCGTATAATTAAGGTAGCTCTATTTTTAAGCAAAGTCATTCAGGAAAAAGGGGTGAGCAGCAGAATGAGCATTCTATTTTTAACTTAGGTCCATTCTTTCATGTATTGACAACACTGTGACCCTTCCAAACAGACAACAGGGCACGTAGCTTTTGAACTCTTTCGTATTCTGTAAACATTAGGAAGCACCAGTGTGACTCTGGATCCAGATCCTCTCATGCAGACCTCACATGCTTAATTCATGATCATTCACTTTGGTTTATCCAAAGTTCATTAAAAGGTGTGATTTGGATTTGTTCTCTTAATACTTCCCTGGAAATTAAAAAATTGTTTGACTGTTTTACCTAGAAGGAACATAAAGGTTATTTTTGCTTGTGGTCACTGTTATTGCATAAAATGAGTCATACAAAAATTGATCTTGAAACTTCTCGCTTAATTTTTAACTTTTAATATGATTTTAAAAATTTTATCCTCCTGCCCTTATTTATGTATTTATTTTAGTCTCAGCTATCCTATCTTCCTGCATCTCCAAAAGATTATGTGCTGTTGAAATCAGAAACAATGTCATAGACTCTTTTCTCCTTGTTTGCCTTGGAAGTTAATTAAAATGGAAGCCCTCTAGATTCTCCAGTTTCTTCCCAAAGCTCTGGTTGAGGGCAGATTGTATGGAGGACAGGAGGGAACAGCTGCTGAATCTGCTATTGTGCAGCCGCATAACATCAGAGTGCTGAATGTAGAGCCAGCATCCTGGGTTCCAATCCTGACTGCCAATTCTAAGCTTTATGATGTGAGCAACTGACTCAATGAGTCCATCTCATGCACTTGTTGTGGGCATACACTGTGAAAAGATTGTAAGTTCCCTAACAAGATGCTTGACACAAGATAAATAAAAATAAAAGCTGCGGTCGTTGTCTTTATGGTTATATGGAAGAGACAACCTTGTTAGCAGGGGTTTAAGGAGCTCACTTCTCAAACGTGTACTGCCCACATTTATTTCTCCATAGTAGAAATTTGGGATTCTCATGCTAGGAATTGAAACATATTTTCATCCTCCAGGAATGTACTACATGAAAAACGAAATGAGACAACCATTATAGATCTTAAAAACTATTTTCTAGATTGAATTGAATGATTAAAAATATTTAGAAACAAACCCAAATGAAAGGAAACCATTCCTACATTAACTGATGAGATTTGGATTATTCACAAGTGTGTCCTTAGAAATTAACATTAATGGTTTATTCATTGGCACTGTTCAAAGCCTTTTTTTAAGGCTTTTAAGCTTATTTAATTCTCACAGCTACACTGTGAGCGGGTAGGTATTATCTTTCCTTACATACAAATACTGCGGCACGAAGAATTTAACTTCCCTGAAGCCAAGCATCTAAGAAGCCACTTAGCAGGTAGTTCTACCCTGGAACCTATGCCCAAATCACTGTGCCCTGCCTCCCTCTCTTCACCCCATTCTATGTTAATGAAATACACATGCATTTCTGCATTAAAAGGCACAATGTACAAATGATATGCCCCACTTAGCCAGGAGTTTGTATTTTCCCCTGAGTACTTTGAGGCTCCTGGCAAATTGTATGTATTGTAGACTACAAAAATGAAAGGCATGCCTTCTCGGTGATCAGCTATTACTGAAGGCGGACGGAAGCAGCACCTGCACTGATCCCCCTATCCAACGTTGAGATGGAAGCATTTACCTCTTGTAGTTGCAGTAATTACAAGAGCAAAAGGAAATCAAGACTTTTATGTGAATTTCACTCCTTGCCTAAAATGTAAACCTTAATTTTTAGACTTTTTACTGCTATTTTCTGGTTATATTAATACCATTTTCTTGGTGAGAAGTATTTTTAGGATTTAGTAGAAATTACCTAACCAACTATGTGTAATAGAAGTTTTACTTTTAACAGTGGTAGCATAAAAATTTATTTTTTAATTTGATGATTGACAAACACATGGAATTTTAAAACTCCTTTTGCAATTTGTTAGGATTATAACAAAATTAAATTGAATAGTAAAATTCTAAGAAATGCCTTTAAGTTTAGTTTTTTTCTTGGTTGCAGGAAATTTAAATTTGATGTGGAAACCTGGGCATCCTCAATTCAGAGTTATGAGCCCCATTTATCACAACTCATTAATCTCTTTCCTATTGCATATCCCATGAAGGATGTGCTGCTTTTCTATAAAACCTCATTCTGAAATGAGTTCCATGTGAGTATTCACAGGAAAACCCAAGCCAACCAAAGGCACTTTCAAGGTGCATGTGTTCATTATATTTGAAAATACTTGTGAGTTGCTTGTAGCTCATTATACTTTTGTGCCACCTCAGCGTCACAAATCTTTGCAGATGAATATATGCTAGAGTAGTTTGTCACCATGAATTTTGAAGGTTTAATAGACCCTCAGCATGGCTACTTTGACAGTGCAAACCTAATCCTTGGTTTGGTATGTGGGAGTGGGTAGGACTATCCTAATGAATTAGGATTTGGCTAAATAATAAAGCTAACCTGAACTGAAACTGTATTTTGTGCCCACCACTGTGCTAAACCTTCATGGAAACTTTCTCCTTTAAACCTCACAACAAATCTTTTAGGTACTCCTTTTGTTCCTATTTTTAAAAGTATAAAACCAACTTTAAAGAAAACAGAGTTTAACTTGTCTAAGATGACATAACTCCTAAGTAGAGATAAACTGTGTAGGCCTTATCTCCAATCCCTTTGAATATTTTGCTGAGTAAAACATAGCTACATAACAAATGTATTACTAAGTTAACTAAGTCAGAATTTGTACAGATTATTGTTTTATCTAATAATTAACCTTTAACAAAAGAGATGTTTCCCCCATTTCTCATTGATTTTCACTTACCACCAGTAGCTGCTAGATGCTTCTCATTAACTTTATAGGTCAAGTGGTTAATAATCTTTAAACAGATCTTTAAATCTACCAGCCAAGTTTATTTATTAACAGCCACAAAAACAAAAACAACCTGATTTTCAAGAATCCTTTTCTAATTAATAGCTGTCATATGATCACAGTGGAATATATTTTAATTACCTTCAATATCTCTTGAGACTAATTCTCTAAGTAACTGAGAACATTTATGAACAAAGAGATTTTAGTCTCTGCTCATGTATTCCTCTCAAAACTAGATGAGTTGTGATGTTTATAACTTTGTCTTTTCCTTTCTCTCTTTTGTTAACTGAGAAATTGAACAGTTATAGAAAAGTACAAAGACTATAACAAGTATCTCCAGAATAAATTATTGTTCCTACTGTTATATTTTCTTCTAATTTTTTGCTATGAAAACATTGCAAACATACACTTCTTTTTAATATTCATTATTATTAATTTGTGGCAATGATTATCTTCAAGAATAGTAACTTACCACGACAGAATTTTTAAAGTAATCTTAGAAAAGGTAGTATAATCAAATGTAATTTAGGTCACATACATTTAATCATTATATATTATAAGATGTTAATTAACATTTTAAAACAACATGTAAAAAAATAAAAATAATCAATAATCTTTTCAATGGACCTTGATCACTGAAAGTAACTATTTTAAGGTTTGTCATGTGGAACGACTGTGGATTTTGGCTTTAGAATTCAGTGGCTATTTAATCTCCCTGATTTTAGTATTACTTATTAATCTCTGTGTTCTTTGGTCAGAAGTCTGAGGAAGAGCCACATGAACAGCATGACAAGGTCCATGACCTTGTTTGTTTTCCATTGTATGTAAGGCTAACCTCTTCTAGAAACCCAAAAGTTCTGCAAAAATTAACAGTGATTGTAAGATTGGTAGAAAAGCGAATGGGAACAAAGTGCAAAATACACAGCGAATTTTAAAATGAGCCACTCATGAACGTGCTGCCAAATGGGGACTGTGGGAGCTGTATGGTGTTGGGAGTCCTCACCACCACTACAGGGACACTCTTGGGGAGGAGTGATCCAGCCTCCAGATCACAAGCTCTGTCCTCATGTAGTACTCTGTATGGACACACTTCATCTTTAGGCAAATTATCAAGGTTAATTACTATAAAAGAGTAGATTGGATGATTTTAGTTTAGGATTTCATAATTCTTATGTGTAAACATTTAGAATCTAATAATAAGACTTCAGACCACACGAATTATTCATTCATATATTCAAGTTGTTGAAAGATTTTGATCCTCTTAATATTTGGGATGGCGGGGTTTGTTCGAGATGAGTATGGGCAGAGAATATTAGCCTTTTCATAGCATTTCCAAAAGGTTTTCCTTGTGTGTGGCCCAACACCAAGGCTCAGGAAGCTCACAAGATATGCAGCAGTATTTGGGTACAGGATGCCATTGGCCTCCCAGTCAGCATTCAGCATAACTGCAATCTACCCTCTATTGTATTTTTATGGGATTCCTTCTAGAATCACATTTCAGTGAGTATATTGCAAGTAAGCATTATATTAAACAAATCAATGGAAATTTTTAAAACATGAATTTAATATAGTAGTTTTTCATTCCATTTGAAATTGCACTTTAATAGTTATATGATTTAATAGCATTTAAATATATGATGATACTTTAAAATTGGTAACACCATTATACTAAAGGAAATCTATACTGTGTGCAATCTCACCACCAGTATTGGAAGACAATTCTAGATCAGTTGATGAGGACCCTTTTGTGGTGAGGCCTTGTTTGATCTTTCAGGAACTTTGCTGGTGATCTTATGTACACTTGAGTGAAAAACCAATGTTTTATAGTTTTAAGTACAATGTACATATTATTTTATATTCAATTTAGATATTCCAATTTAATTTGTAGCATATACTTTTCATGCTTATTCACAGTCTACAAATTTTTTAAGAATCTATATTTGCATATCATAATTCATTAAAACTTTCATATGATGTTGAATATTTCATTTGTAAGTCAGTAAAAAACAGTGGTGCTGTATTACTGGATTTTTGTTGAATCATTTCCAAATCAAATCAAAGAGAATGAGTAAAGCTTCTGTCCCTAGCTGCCACGTGGCTCTCATAAGTGTAGCAATTGCGACACTATCAGCAGTCAGGTTTTGTTTCATCACTTTCCTGGAATTGGAAATTTTCATTTGCTAAACATATTTTAAATGCTCATTATTTTAAGGACTCTAAAAATAAGAAGAGTGAAAAAATGGTGCACACAGCTACATTTATACATTTACGTGGGTAATGCCCTGGAAGTAGAGGAATGTTTATAGCTGTGTGTCTATAATTAGATACAAGTAGATTGGTCTAATTTAAAGGTGACTTTCTAGATCAGGGCCAACCAAAATTTTTTAAATGTAAATTAAGTTTAGCAACCAAGAGTGGATAAAAATTAACTGCCATGGCTTGTGCCAACCTACTAATAGCTGTAGTACTCAAAATAAGCAAGCAGAACTTTAGTGGATCAAAACAAAATCAACAGTTTTAACCTGCTTCACATTCTCAAAGTTTCCATCAAAGTCTGAGTCTGACAAACTGCTGAGGAAATGTTTCCTCTATAATTGAGAGAATCGGCTTCCTTCCTTCAAAGAAGAAACCAGGCAGAGAATTTCACCTTGTGTTATTAACCCTCCACTAGGGAAGGCATGCTATCAATCAGAAAGCAGGCTGTGGCTAACCCAATTCTCAGATGCTCAGAGGCACTCTCTTAATTTTTAAATTGCACTTATCTTCTCTTCTTGCTCCTCTGTCATTTGTATTGTCACCATCACCATCATTTTTATAAAAAGAGCATTTGTAGAGTGTTTATTACACCGAGCACTTTATCTGCCTTATTTTACTTAAATCTGTATCAGAGCTCTCAGGGAGATATATTTCACTATTCCATTTTTCGGATATGGAAACTGAGCTTGGAGGAGATAAATAATTCAAGGTCACCCAATCAGGAACAGAAGGTGGAACTGGATTGAGATATCCCAGATCCTAGGGCTGTTCTCTCAATCTCTGCAATCAATCATCTGAGTAGATGGCTGAGGAGGTTTGGCTTCCACAGTTCTGAGAAGTCAGTCTAGATCAGTTCAATCTGGTGGAAGGCGCTAACTCTTGCAGGAAGCAGTCCCAGAGTGTGGACCGCTTGGCTTCTTCTGATCCCATGGAAAGCCTTCCTTGACTTTCAGGAAGCGTGCAGTGGTTTTATGACAGGCCACATTGATCAGACTAAATGAAAGCCCAGATCCAGAGAGAAATGGTGTAAACATCTATTTCCCCGAGGCTAGTTCTGTTTTATTAACAATCACATCACCAGGTTTTAATCTTCCTGCTGTTTCCAAGCCTTTTATTTCTTGCATCTTCTATATCCATGAGTCCCCAAATCCAGTATGAGAGGCAGGTAGCAAAGATGCATGGAAAGATTATCAATTTGGTATATAAATGTATGAGTTTGAAATATAGCCCCACTGTTTACTGTTTTGGCAACTTTGGATATTAAGGACTTAGTGTCTCTGTGTCTTGGTTTCCTTGTCTTTAGAATGTATATAATAATGACAAATTTTTTAGTGTTTTTATGGATTAAATAAGATATCAGCATATAAATATCATATGCATTGTCTAGCATATGGTATCTTGCATCCCTGGTAGTTTTCACTCCAAAATGATTACTTAAGCCATTCTTTTGCATTTTTTCTTTGAATACTACTACAGTTAAGGCCTCTTCATATTTATTATTTATTCATTAATCTGTGTAATATATATATATATGTGTGTGTATATATATATATTCACTTCTTAGTAGAATGAACATATACATATACATGATTTCATATATATATAAATGGAATTCATAGTGTTCATAATCCAGGGATCTAATTGCTGTGGATCTGGGTCATGCTTTTTCTGTCTTTCTCTGATATTGATATTGGGATATATATATTGTGTCTAAACCTCCTAATCCCAAGCCATACTGTTAGTCTTAGGAAACCATACTTTCCAACAGTCACTGCTTCTGATTGTTGTACTACATTAACTTCTAGAGACCAGTGTTCCCCCTATAATCACTTTTTTGTGTCATAATGTAAACTCCAAATGTTTATCATCTTTTTTTTTTAATTACTTTGAAGAGAGTTCTTAAGACTTTGCAGATGCCTTCCATGCCTTGGTGTCTATGTTTATCCTGTCCACACTTGGTGCTTCTCTTGACTTCGTTTAGTCTTTCCTCTTGACTGTTAAAGCCCAACTGTCAGGCAGCAGCTATAGCAGCTCTCCATTCCATTGGTCATTTCGGTTGTTTCTAGGCATACTCTCTTCTTGGATGGTTCCCAGACATGGGCTTGGCTTAGGCTTTTTTTTTTAAATGTTTTTTTAAATATCTTTATTTTATTTATTTATTTTTATGTGGTGCTGAGGATTGAACCTAGTGCCTCACACATGCAAGGCAAGCGCTCTACCACTGAGCCACAACCCCAGCCCCTTGGCTTAGGCTTTTTGACTGTCGCCATGTAGGGCTTTGAGGAACAGCCTGTGAGGGCCACAAAAATCCATATTTACCTTTCAAAGCTTGCTGAAGTTCAAAATTGTTTCATATATAGAATCTGAATTATATTTATCTAAAAGCTTTTGTTGTTGTTGTTGTTTTACTTTGCCTACTAAAGACTGTTCCTTGGTCTCTGACTACACATAAAGCATTGCAAACAATCTGCTACCTCAGACACTGGTCAACCTCATACCTCAGTCTGTCAACTTCGAACCTCTTTTTCTAAGTTTTAGTATTTTTCAGCTGCTAACAGAGTCCTTCTCATAACTGACATTGAGAATCAGAGAATCATAAAGGACTGTAGAATTTGCATAGAATTTATTCTTTTTGCCCAAAGCTGTACTTTATGCCCTGCTCTTTACACACATACTTCTCAAGAGGGTCGCTACATTCCTGAACAGTAGGTGAAAGAGAAAGTCTTGCCTAATTATGGTAGCAGTTTCTTCTGGTGACTGAAGAGATGATATTTATATGGGATTGGGATTTCAAAATGAAGTTAATATGATAAAATGATGTTGGGAAGTAAAACTGGTATGCATAAAATTTCATTACTACAGATTCAAGTTAGTTTGCCTTGACTTCATTGGGGTTTTGTGGTGATTATTCTTTTGAGAGAGAAAAAGAACTCAAGTTTGAAAACTTGAAGTTTTTCACAAAATTACCTTTTTTCTTGCTAAAATGTATTTTAGTTATCTAATTGTCTGAGGTTCAGGTGAGGTTTAATTTAAGCTTTGATTTTACTTTTCATTAATTGAAATACATATAATGTTTCCACTGTTAGAATAAATAGGAAAAATATTTTCAAAAAGGAATATTTTGCAATATTGTCTTAGTCTGTTCAGGCTGCTATGACAAAGTACTATAGATATGTGGCTTTTAAACAACAATTCTGGAGACTGATCAAAGCAGCAGCAGACTCAGAGTCAAGTGAAGGCTTTCCTTCCTGGTTTACAAATGGCTTTTCACATGGCTGAAGGGCACATGAGCTCTGTGGCCTCTTTTGCAAGGGCACTAATCCCACTCATGGGTGAAGAGGCCTCTTGACCTAATCATTTCACAAGGCACAACTTCTTAATACCTTTTTTCAGCATATGAACTTGGATTGTGGGGGCACAAACATACAGACCATAACAAATACTCCTTTGAAAATTGTTTTGGCTTCCTAAATAAAAAATATCTTTTTTATCTTTAGATTAAGGTTTTATTTTCCATTATTCTAAAGTAATAGAATAATAGGTGCCTATTAGAATTTATATGTCTATTGAATTTAATAGTTATTTTTAATATGCCAGTAGGGAGGAATTGACATTTTATAGTTTATTTCTATAATGAACTGAGCCAATCAAGGAATATATGTTTTATTAGATGAATTACAGCAGTTATAATTTCACTAGTACCTTTTCCTTTCTAACTGTTAGAGAATACAGAATTTATTTACTTGCTCATTATAAAACAATTATACAATTTCCTAGAAAGTGAATAGCTCCATAAGAATAATGTATAACATGTACATGTAGAATTTTACACTTTCCATTTTGTAAGAAAATCTAACCCAAATTCTGAACTTTTAAAAATTCCTCTTATAAGTGTCATCAATAAGCTATTGCCTGCCAAATCCAATTGTTACTTGTTCTTTCTTATCACCCTTTGATATTGTTTGCCACATCCTACTTTGTGGAACTCTCTTTTTAGCATTTTAATTAGCTTCAAAATTTTATTATAAAGCCATCCAAACTCTATAAAAAGTGAGCCCTCCAATGTCCCTTCCTACTTTGTTAAGTAAAACTCTATCAACAGAGTTCAGGTTCCCTGTATGTCATTCCCTGATTGTATACTCCTTGCTGAGTATACAATCAGGTAACCAGATGTTATCACAGTCCAAACTTGGACATTTACAATTCTCATGCATTTTTTTGTTTTGTTGTTGTTATTGTTGTTTGTGGTGCCTAGGATTGAACCCAGGATCATGCAGATCGGTGCAAGTGCTCTACCACTGAGCTGTATTCCCTGCCCTCTCATGTGTTCTTAATGTGCTTTTAGTATATATGTGTATTCCCCTGGTACTTTGTCATTTGCCATATTTTTACATGTTTTTCAGCCTTCATATATCACTGCATATGTGTTTGTTAGCACATATTTTTGTTTCTTCACTTGACATGGTTTTATGAGATTCTTCCTTCATTTTTTGTTTCCTGGGGTTCTGCAGTTGACAGCCTCCTCTGACAACTGACTGCACAACCCCTCCCTGTGTATTCCCTGCCTCCCACGGCTTGGCAGTTTTCCTGCTTTCCTGAGCTTGGGGACTGTTTGCCTAAAACCTGCTGAGTATCTCCAGCAGGATATCCTCAAGTACCACAAACTTCACCCTTCAAAATAGGAGTTTATTATCTTCTCCCCAGACGTGCAATTTCTTCTGCTTTTAAGTCAAATAACAGCCCACTATCAACCCTGTGGTCAGTGCTATTATATTTAGTCATTCAGAAATCCCCTGTGCTCTTTACCCTTCACAACTACTTAAACCACTGAATCCTCCAGAGGCTAAAAATAAAAACTAAGCTTCTGTAATAAGAAATAAAGTAATACCTGTAACTGATAAGTAAGACAAACCCCTGAGTTTCGTCTTGTTTTGGTTTGGTTCACTTCTTTTTTTTCCTCTACAAGAGTCTGAGGTAAGAGTCTCATATCAAAGGACAGCTCTACTCCATGAAGCACGTTAATAACTTGGGCCACAGTATCTCTTCCCTCTTCAACACAGGACCTCAGGAGCACCCTTCCAGACTGGAGGGGCAGTACAAGTCCAAGGCCAAAAGTGGACTCTGAAGCAAGGCCTGAGTTGTTCAGATCACCTCCATTCACATTCCACTGGATATAAGCTCTGAGTGGCAGCCTCCCCTCAGCCGTGACTGTACCATAAAAGCACAGGAGAGTGGACTTAAGTGAACAGTCTGTGCCACATGTAGCTTCATGAGTATGTCTCAGGACTTTTCCTCTACCTCATTCCACTATCAACTGCTATAGTCTATCTTCAGCATCTCTTGCTTAAATTATTTCAAAAACCTTTTGCCTGTTTACATTTACTTCTTTTGGTTCGTTCACCAAACTAATACCAGAATCATCTTTCTAAAAATCAGTGTAGTATTATTTCCTATCAGGAACACAAAAAAGCCCAATATTTCTCTAGGGTTTCTAAAATACTTACATGTGATAAACCCCATGATGATAGATTATAGAATGTCACAGTTTAATCCCCAGATTTTTTTTCTGGCCTTGTCTCTTACACCCATTCCACATATTTTATATATCGAACACATTTGCTGCCTCATTGTCACTTTACCAGGTGATGTATTTTCCTAGCTGTATTCCAATCCTATTGGCAGATTTCCTAAGTAACCCTGCACTGACATGGAGTTCAGAGGTGTTTCATCTGTGTCAAATGATGTAAACCTTAGCTACTCAGGATGTGGTCTGCCAACCAGCATCCTAGGAAGTTTGTCAGAAATGGGAACATCCTGGGAAGTTTGTCAGAAATGCTGAATACCAGGCCCATCCTGACCCACTAGATCAGTAACCGTGTGTGTAACTGAATCCTTTGGGATATGATACTGCTGGTACTCAGGCACTAGACATAGCACTCAGCACATTAACAGTTTTTGTCATGCATTGTCTCTTGTGGATCTTCTGTTCCTCTTGCAGGAGCTGTATCTTGTTCAATTTGAAGTCCTTAAAATCTTCCACAGAGCATCTGCTGCATGGTGGCTCCATACATTTAGACTGAATGACCTGATTTGTATTTTGTCTTGTCTTCTCTGGGCATACATAGTCTTCTAAGAAATCACACTCAAAATTTGGATATTTTCAGCACTAAGCCAACCAAATTTTTCATCTCCATGACAAATAGAAGCATTTTTGTCCTCTAAGACCATGCATGTCCTTTTAAACTTACAAGTATTACATGCATGTGTCACATAATTGGGTAGAATTATTTGCAGTTTATGATCACAATGATTTATTATGCCTATAAAGAATCCATTAGCTAAAAGGATGTTTTCATAAATAAATTTTACAATAAGATCTGTTGTAATGTTTATAAAGAATAATGCATCTTTCTTAATGACAGAAGTGCCTCTGAATTTTAATATATACTATAAAATCCCATCACAAGTTAGGAATTTCCCATGAAATCTAAAAGAAATTTTTAAAAGAGCACAAAAAGATTTAAATATATATTTATATTTAATATTTAAATATTAGTAGAATTTAAATCTAAAATTTGAACATATATCAGAAGATATACACAAAACATCCTAAAAGTTAAAAGGTATTGTTAGTACTGTTCTATTTTGCTACTTATGGTTAAGCAACTCTTTTCTAATTAGCTTTTGATCATTATTTGGTCCAATAATGGATTATATTTCATTAAGTACATTTAAGGTATTGAAAATATATAGAAATTATGTACTTTTTTTCCTTTACGATGTTAATGAAAGTAGGTTAATGACTATGGACTAAAAAAATTAGGAAACAATTTTAAAGTTTTGTTTTTCTATGTATATCTTATTTTATTTGGTCTTCCATATTCTGCCTTTCCTTTCTTTCTTTCTCCCTACCCCCTCCCATACTAGGGATTTAACCCAGGGGTGCTTAGCCACTGAGCCACACCCCCATCCCTTTTTATTTTGAGATAGGGTCTCTCTACATTGCTTAGGGCCTCACTTAGTTGCTAAGGCTGGCCTCAAGCTTGGGATCCTTCTGCCTTAGCCTCTGGAGTCACTGGGATTACAAGCATGTGCCAACACAACTGTCCATATTCTGTTTTATAATAAATGAATTCAATAAAGCCAATCTACATTTAAGATGTATGTTAATTTTCAGTCCTGGGTGTTGACTTTTCACTTAAATAGCCTAACTTGTTCAGGTGTTCTGTTTGTTTCTTTTTTCCTTAATATGGTTTGTTTAGAAAATCTTTGGTAAAGAAACATGTTTCTTAGCAGCACTATTTTAAGGATGGATTTTGGTGAGATTCTTGCTGCAAGAGCTTCCTGAGCTGTAGGGTCAGATGTTCGGTTTTCTCATTAGAAACACTGATGCCAATATTTACTTTCGGTGCTTATTTAACAAAATGTATTTATTGCCAGAGGCATGTGATGGGTCCTGTTGGCAAACTCTGAATAAAATTGAAACAGATACAGTGAATGAAAATGCCAACTTAAAAAATGCTTTTTCGTTATAGACTTAATTGACCAGGAGCGTTCCTACCCAATCTTCTAAAATTCATAATGACTGCAAGGTAATTGTCTCTTATTGTGGGGGTGGTTTTATAAATGGATTTTCATAACTCAGTATTCAATGTATGAATTCATGTCAGTGAGTTAGTATTGTTTTGTGTGTGTTTTAAGTGATTTTAATCAAATAAAAAGGACCCAAGTGTTGTCTTAGCTTACATAATAATTTTATTGCCCTAATCAACTTGGTCTTGTACTGCTATACATGGTTCCACTTAATGGAAGTGAGGAAATATTGTGGTTTAAGTCCAGTAAAAATAACTATGGGTTTTAAAAAATATATTTACTTATTTTAATTGGCAAATAAAAATTGTGTACATTTATCCTGTACAACATGTTGCCTTTATAGGTTTTAACGAAACATTTCTCAAAATGTGAGTACCTGTATGAGAGAGACAATTCCACTGAATAAACACTTAGCACTTAGTGGGCCTTGCGCTGTGCTGAGAGGTAGACTCAAATGGTTCCTGACTTTGAGAAGGGCGTATTAAGGCAGAACATTTTAGTATGGGGTGTCAGTGCTAGAATAAAACTTATGAACTTGTGCCATAATTTCTCAGAGCAGGGGCCACTTCCTTTATCCCAAGGTAAGAGGGAATAGATGACCCCAAGCTGAGTACTGAAGAGTTCCTAGGCTTTTTGTTTTTGTATTAGAGCTTTATAGTTATTCATAGTAGTTAGGTTCATCCTGACACACATTCGTGGAAATGGATTTCAGTTCACGATCCTCCCTTTTTCCCCTCCCCTTTTGTTTCCCATTCTCCCTCCCCTCTCCCATTCTCCTTCCTGTACTCGACTTCCTTTTGCTTATCTACTAATTTATATTTAATTGGTTCTTTATGTTACCCTACCCTTCTCCTGCCTTCCTTTATTTTACTCTAGCTTCCACATATGAGAGAAAACATTTGACCTTAGTGTTGCTGAGTTTAACTAATTTCACTTAGCATGATAGTCTCCATTTCTATCCATTTACTGGCAAATGCCATAATTGCATTCTTTTTCATGGCTGCATAGAACTTCACTTTATATATATAAATAATTTTATATATATATATGTGTGTGTGTGTATATATATATATATATTGCAACTCCATTCATCTATTGATGGGTATCTGGGTTGATTCCATAATCTAGCTATTGTGAATTGTGCTGCTATAAACATTGATGTGCCTGTGTTTTTGTAGAATGCCAATTTTAGAACTCCCAAGGAGTGGGATAGCTGGGCCATATGGTGTTTCTATCCCTAGTTTTTTGAGGAGTCTTCTTACTGCTTTTCCAGGGTGGTTGTGCTGGACTTTAATGGGTGACAAAAGAAGGATGGGGAGAGAGGTGCTAGCTAAAATGTGCCTAGGTAAAGCAAGTAGCACTGGTAAAAGGAGGCAGCTGTGATGGAGCTGGAGAAAGGGGATCAAATAGCAATTTAAGATGCCTGGAGTGTAAAGTAAAATTAGGAAACAATGGGAGATGATACCCAAGAGTTAAGCAAAAGCTGTCATCAAGGGCCAAGTCTCAAAGAACTGTGTGATTTTGCCATTGATGGAGAGATAGTGAAGACTTAGAGCAGAGGGATGATGTGGAAGGGATTAATTATGCAGAAGTCACATATCCAAGAATGTAGTTCATGTAGTAGCGCTAGATACATTAAAATTACTATAAATCAAATTTCTTATCTTAGTTCAGTTCTCCTGTTGATGTCCCAGTTGACAAATATGTCTAGGTGAAATGTTTGCTTTCCTCAAAGTAATAGAACTGTATTTTAAAGTTAACAAATCTTTTAAAATCAAAAATTGTAAGAAAAATAAAACTATTTGCTGGTGTGACACAATTTATATAAATGATGAAATTGAAGTATGGCAAATATGAATGAACAGGCGTGCAGTTGCACTGAAAACACAATTTCTTAAGAGAAATGTTTTAATAATTACCCAGTCCTACTTAACTTCTTACTACACAATAGGCATGCTTCCCAGCTGATGGACAGAATTGAAATCCCACTCCACACAGTCATATGTTGAGAATTTTTTGTATATATTATCTAAGAGAAATATTAATCTTAATCTTTGTTGATTATATAAATTTGGACGCCTGAAGTCTTAAAACATAATTGAGTACTTAGTGGTCATGAATAAGTGATCCATAGGAGCAGAAGCATAAAGTTGAAACAGCAAGAACCATGAAGAACTCTAGCTTTAGGTTTTTACTTTACTCATTTTGTTTTATTTTCCTTCCTCATATATAAATTTTCCACTTGCAAGAAGGGATTTCTCAAGCATTGCAGTACATTTCAGCTTATTTTGCTTGTGTATAAATCCATGTGTAATCATTGTAGCAGGTGAGAGAATTTAAGGAAATGGTGACTTGCTAGGAAATGAGTTTGCAAGACTGTGAATTCTTTTTTTCATCAGTGATAGGGTTTCTCAAATATCCCATTTCATTTTCATGCAAAAGGTATTTTTCCATCTCTTCACTGCTACATAACTTTGACCACTAGGGGACACTGTTTCCAAGCCCTCTTTCCCAAAGCAGCCTGAAGCCCTTCCCCAGTAGTCTTAAAAAGCATTTATTCATCTTTGCTGTTTTTGTTTCTAGGATAAGGATTATCTTTTATTCTGTTTAAATAAAAAATCCACTTCCAAATGTTTTCGATGGGTACCTATTTTTCTAGGTACTATTTTGTGCAGAGATGCTTAGTTTGTTAGAAAATACAGTCCATTTGATATCAAATGTTAGTTAAGAGTTCTACTAGTCTCTTAAAAATAGAATTAGCTCACCAATAATGTTTTTCTTTTATGGAGTAACATGTAGATCCCTACGTATATCTCAGTTCTGAACAGTTGAAGATATTAGTCACAAAATGCAGTGTTACAAAAAGCAAATTGTCTTTTAGGGTTACTGTGTGCTATGTGTATGTGTGTGTGTGTCCATATACACACATGCATAGGGCAGTGACAAAGAGGATTTTTTTTAGTAGCACAGAAAAGTCAGTCTCATCATTGTTGGTCACACATTGATAGGCAGGCTTTGTGTATGTAATTACACATGCAAAATTAAACTAGAGTCATTAGTCATGTCAGAAATAATTACTTTCTGAACATTTCAAATGCACTTCAAATTGAAATCCATTGGTTTCCTTAAAGAGCATGATTTTTGAAACTTGTGTCAGAGTTTGAGATCTAGTTTTATCAGTTTATTTATTTATTGAATGGCTACTATATGCAAGCCCCAGTTCTATTTTGTTTATAGCAGTAACAATACAGGCAAAAACCCTTTACTGATGGTGTTTATGTTTGGTGATGGTGGTTGTGGTGGGAGGCAAGGGTGTACATCAGGTTGAGATTAAGTGCAATGAAAAAGGGTAACACTGTCGTAAAGGGAGAAAGGATGGTGGAAGGAAAGCTTTTACATAGAGAGACAAAAGGAAGTCTTCCAGAGACAGTATTATTAGAGCAGAGATCTGAAGGGATTGAGGATGAAAACCCTGCATGTAACTGGGGGGAAGAGAGTGTTCCAGATAAAGAGAAAAACAAATGCAGTCTTGAGGGTTAGGCTAGGAACACTAAGAGACCACTGTGAATCTGGAATGTGAGGGGGCCTGGCCACTGATGAAATCACTGAGTTGAGAGAACCTTGAGGATTTTCCTCCAAGTGAGTTGGGAAGTCCACTGGTGAGCTTTGTGCACAAGAGTGGGCCTACTAGACTTAGCTTTTCAGAGGATCATTAACTTTGGAGTTGAATCTCAACTGGATGGGGCTGGGATGAAAGGAGGAAGGTTAGTTTACATAGTTTTGCAATTGTCTCGGCAAGAGATGACGGTACTGCGTAAACTTGAGGAAGTTTCTTAACTGTCTTGAGGTTATTTCCTCATCCTAATGTGGGGATAATGAGATCCGTGTATCAACTTGTTTTAAGGATTAAACGACAGAACTTGCTGGGTCCATTTGGCCAACGTTTCATAAGCTGATTCATTCAGAAGATCACACACACACACACACACACAAGCACATACGCACAGAGAATGTATTTCATTTGATCAAAATCATGGCTCTGATTCTTATAAGAGTCAGTATTCCTACTGTTCTCCTAGTCTTTTGTCTTCCTGGTCAAATATACATTCCACATTAATTGTCTTTATCAGCACACTTCTGAGCTTGTGTTTCTTTGCTTGCACACAATTACACATCTATAATGAGTCCCTGTAACGTTAGCTTAAGTTACACCTTATGAATTTGGTATTTCAAAGCTTTCACTATTTGGCCTCTGCTTGCTATTTTCTAAAATAACCTGCCTTACAACACTCTTGTGTTTAATTTAGGTTCTTTCTAACCCAGAATGTCTCTTTACTGATTGATAGTAGGTGTGAATCTGAGTGCACACACACAGATGTGTGAGCAGTAATAGAACTATTTGATAGAAGTGGAATTGAGTCAGCTCCATTCTACTGGGTGGTGATAACAACCTCAATTCTGGTTTTCTCAGGACTTTTCCTGTGGCTTTACTTAGGTCTGGGGGACTCTTCTAATAGTAAGCTGCCCACAGGAGGTAGACAGGGGGCTGTCTCAGGTACAACTGTCTAAAAAAAAAAAAAAAAAAAAAAAAAAAAAAAAAAAAAAAAAAAAAAATATATATATATATATATATATATATATATATATATATATATATATAGTATAGGCTTTTCTATACCAGAAACTATTCCCAGAAAAGTAGCTATAGGTTCCCACTGACTTCAGATCTCCAAACCTGTGTGGGTTTTGTCTGTTTTCCCAGGGAGCTGGCATTGTCTTTTTTTCATTTCTTCACTCTCTTTGCTTCTTCTTTATCTCTTCTCTTCCCTCCAGGTCCATAGATCTGTTCTGGTCTAGAGTGGAAAGTTTTGCCCGTGCTCAGTATTCTTCCAGACCTTTGATCTCCTTGTTATCTCCATTCTGCCTTATGACTGATGCTGTCCTGGCAATTAATGCTACTCAGTGTTGCTTTGCTTGAATCAGTGGGGGTGGTTCGAGATGACAAGGAACTTCAGAAGGGAAAATGTTAGTTATTTCAGGACATTATACTGCCACTTACCCTTTTAAGTCTGATAAATCCTGCTTGTCTTTTCAGGCCCAACTTGCTTATCAGCTCCCTTTAGCAACCTGCTGGCAGCTCCTGATCCCTCATATCATAGGAGATAAGTGCTCCTCTCACACGCTCTGCTCCAGGAGCATTTTGTATGTGTCTTCTATCCTGACTTTTATCACGTGGTATCAAAGATCACTTTCTGAATTGTTGCTCCAGACTCAAATGTTGGATCTTTGAGATCACAGGGACTGCCACAGCTGTAGGGTGTTCGTTTTATTTGTTTGTTCGTCTTAGTTAGCTATGGCTACCATAACAAAATACCACAAACTGTGGGCTTTAACCACAGACATTTATTTCCCACAGTTCTGGAAGTGGGGGAGTCCAAGGTCAGCAGTATAGATAGCATCCTGTGGCCTCTTCTCTTGGCTTCTAACATCCTGCTATGTGCATACACACTAGAAAAGGGGAGGCTAGCTCTCTGGTATGTCTCCTTGTGAGGGCACTAACCTCATCAGGAGTACACTCTTCCACATGGCCTCATATTATCCTAATTACTCCCAAAGGCCACATCTTCAAATACTATCACATTGGAGGTTAGAGGTTTAACATATGAATTTTAGGGGTCATAAACATTCAGTTCACAAGTGTTATACTGTTTTGTTTTTAATATCTAATATTTTTGATGAATAAGTGAAAACATTAAGTATATACTTCTGGATGAGAAAACTTCCCTATTCCTATCAGGGTCCTTTAGCCAGAAGACTGGATTTTTTTTTTTAGCTAAATTCTTGTTAAGTTATTGTAAAAGTAGAGATTAATGATTTCACATACTTCACAGTTTTGCTTCTCTGTCTTCTTACATCATGAAAAATGCAGAAAATGGTAGTTTGTTGGCAACAAGGTGCCTCACAGCCAGGGTTGAGTAGTTCTGGGCCTTCGCACGTTCTGCCAATCCCTGGGGTAGCAGTTGGCTGGGGGAAATAACTGTAACCTATTTTGGCACATTTTGCTCTCTAATATAGAGTTATGTGTTCAAAACTCATGGAAATTCATAGCATATGTGTTCAGCAGGCGAGGAAAGTCTGAAAAACTTGGGCCTGTGATTCAGCAATAATGCCTTTGTTGTTACTGATTTAAGTCTGTGGCCACAGTGGAATGTGTCTGTTGACCCCCAGGCATGCACCATAGTTCATGGTCGCCACAAGCTGGAAGACCTGCTGAATGTTACAGATGCCTGTCCAGGTGTCCTGTTACTTAAAGTGCTGCTCAGAATGAGAAGTTGAGAGCCAGCTTGATGAGGATTATCTTGAATCCTTGTTAAATATGTTTTACAGAATTTTTGAATTTGGATCTCTCATAATGAACACTTGTCATCTGAATTTATAGTAAATTTTCAAGATGATCCTTATGTAGCCTAAACTTTATTAATCATTCTAAGTGGGGAAAAGAAAGTATGTTCTTCAAAGGAACCATGTGATTGTGTGTGTATGTGTGTGAGTGTGTGTGTGAGTGTGTGTGTGTGTGTGTGCACTACTGAGGGAAGAACTCAGGGCCTTGAACGTGTTAAGCAAGAGCTCTAACTTTCCTAATCCTTTAAAAAAAAATATTTTGAGATAGGGTCTCACTAAATGATCCCCTTGCCTCAGCCTTCCAAGTAGCTGGGATTACAGGTGGGCACCACCATGCCTGATTTCTTCTGGGGCAGTCAGTTTTGGATTTTGGAAACAACTTATTTAATTTTCTCTGTATTATTCTATTTTTGTTTTTTGTATATTTCTTGCATTAATTGTAGTATCTCGCCCCACTCATGCACACATTTCACATTCTGTTTATCAAAAAAATATGCACATATATCTATAATTTTCAAATTCATTGGTATAAAATTTGTTTTATCTCTGTGACTTTTAAATGGCACAGTTGTATTTATAAAAATCTATCCTTTTAAAATGTGTTTATTTTTTTCTTGGATAGCTTTTCTTAAGCTTTATCTATTTTATTAATATTCTCAAAGAATAAGATGATGTTTATGTTGACTTTTTTCTCATAAGTATTTTATCTTCATCATTTATGTTTTATCTTCTTGATCTTTGAGTATTTGAATCTTCTACTTTGAGTATTTGTTGCTATCTCCTTTTAATACTACAGTTTTGCCAAATTTGTTTTGAGGTTATATATTTCATATATTTTATGTATTTTTTATTAAACAGTATTTATGTATTTTTCCATTATATGCTTTTCTTTCTTTTCTTTTCTTTTTTTTTTAGGTACTAGGGATTGAACTCAGGGGCACTTGACCACTGAGCCACATCCCTAGCCCTGTTTTGTATTTTATTTAGAGACAGAGTCTCATTGAGCTGCTTAGCACTTTGCTTTTGCTGAGGCTGGTTTTGAATTCCCAATTCTGTCTCAGCCTCCCAAGATGCAGGGATTACAGGTGTGCGCCACCGTGCCTGGAGCTATTATATGCTTTTAATGCTTTTTTCTTGTAAATTGTTTTAGATTCTTTTTTTTTTAGTTGTTGATGGACACAATGTCTTTATTTTATTGCTTTGTATGTGGTGCTGAGGATTGAACTCAGGGCCTCACGCATGCGAGGCAAGCGCTCTACCGCTGAGCTACAATCCCAGCCCCTGTTTTAGATTCTTATTGCTAAGATAGCTTTATGTTGCTGTTTCTAATGCATTTGTATGTTTGAATAATTGTATACTTTATTTTTAACGTGTTTTTTTTAAAATATTTTTTTTTAGTTGTTGATGGACACAATGTCTTTATTTTATTGCTTTGTATGTGGTGCTGAGGATCGAACCCAGGGCCTCACGCATGCAAGGCAAGTGCTCTACCGCTGAGCTATAGTCCCAGCCCAATGTGTTTTTTATTTAGATGTGACTTGTAAACAATGTACAGCTTGATTTTGTTTTTTTCTTTTGTTGTCCTCAATCAGATATTCTCTCTGTTGCTTGGCAAATTTAATCTTTGGATATCTATTATGGTAATAATATACTTGATAGACTTCTACATTATTTTGTGTGTTCTGTATATCATCTCTTTCTTTTTTCTTTTTCTCTTGCCCACTGTTCTGTTGAATTGATATTCTCTTTAGTGTCTTATTTTTCTGTGATAATTTGGAAATCATGGATTATATTAATGTTTAGTCATATATTTTATTTTATTTTTTAATTTATTAATTCTACTTCAGTATACATGATAGCAGAATGCATTTTGACTCATTGAACATATAAAGAGCACAACTTTTCATTTCTCTGGTTGTACTTTATATAGAATCACACCATATATGTAGTCATACATGAAGCTAGGACAGTGATGTCCATCTCATTCCACCATCTTTCCTACCCTCATGCCCCCTCTCCCACCCCTCCCCTTTGACCAAATTCCTCCATTCTTCCCATGTCCCCTCCCCCATTATGGATCAGCATCCACTCATCAGAGAGAACATTCAGCCTTTGGTTTTGGGGGTTTGGCTTACTTCACTTAGCATGATATTCTCCAACTCCGTCTATTTACCTGCAAATGCCATAATTTTGTTCTCTTCTAATGCTGAGTAATATTCCATTGTGTATACATACCACAGTTTCTTTGACCATTCATCTATTGAAGGGCATCTAGGTTGGTTCCACAGTTTAGCTATTGTGAATTAAGCTGCTGTAAACATTGAAGTGGCTGTGTCACTGTAGTATGCTAATTTTAAGTCCTTTGGGTATAGACCAAGGAGTGGGATAGTTTGGTCAAATGATGGTTCATTCCAAGTTTTCTAAGGGATCTCCATATTGCTTTCCAGATTGGTTGCCCCAATTTGCAGTCCCACCAGCAATGTATGAGTGTGCCTTTTCCCCCACATCCTCACCAACACTTATTGTTGTTTGCATTCTTGATAATTACCATTCTGACTGGTGTGAGATGAAATCATATAGTAGTTTTGATTTTCATTTCTCTAATTGTTAGAGATGTTGAACATTTTTTCATATGTCTGTTGATCAATTGTATATCTTCTTTTGAGAAGTGTCTGTTCAACTCCTTAGCCCATTTATTGATTGGTTGTTTTTTTGGTGTTAAGTTTTTTGAGTTCTTTATATATCCTGGAGATTAGTGCTCTATCTGATGTGCTTGTGGCAAAAATTTGCTCTCAGAATGTCTGGCTCTTTGTTCACTTCATTGATTGATTCTTTTGCTGAGAAGAAGCTTTTTAGTTTGAATCCATCCCATTTATTCATTCTTTTTTTTAATATTTCTTTAGTTGTAGATGGACACAATATCTTTATTTTATTTATTTTTATATGGTGCTGAGGATCGAACGCAGTACCTCACACATGCGAGGTGAATGCTCTACCACTGAGCTACAATCCCAGCCCCGATTCTTGATTTTACTTCTTGCGCTATAGGAGTCTTGTTAAGGAAGTAAGGTCCTAAGCCTACATGATGAAGATTTGGGCCTACATTTTCTTCTATTAGGCTGTCTACAATTATTCACTACTTTTTGTACATTAACTGAAACAAGAATTTTATTAATTTTTTTTATTTCTTATAAATTTTCCTCAACAAAATTTATTATCATTGTTTCAGCAAACAGATAAAAGTATTCATGTATTGTTACTGACAGTATTTACATTTGTTTCTTGTGTATGCTTCCCTGCTCAGTTTAATTTTCTTTTTCCAGAAAAATCTACTATAATAGATCTTTGAGTATGTTGGTACGAGATATCTCAGTTTGTACGTGTCTAAAATGTCTTATTTTGCCCTGATCTTGCACAACAGTTTAGCTTGGTTAAAATCTAGGTTAAAGTCTAGGTTACATTTCTTCAGCACCTTGAAATGTCACTACATTGTTTCTTGCTCTCTGTTGTAGTCACCGAGTTTATTGGCAGCCTAGCTATCATCCTATTGGGGATTATTTTTCTGATCTCTCTCTGGTTGTGTCTGATGTTCTGCAGTTTCATTACAATATTTCTGGTCTAGCTTTATCCTTATGTAGTCTATCCTTATTTATTCTGCTTAGGACTTTTGGGTGCACTTTCCACCCAATGACTTATGCTTTGCTTTAATTCTGGAAAATTCTCAGCAATTACTCTTCATATCCTTTCACCATTTCCTCTATCCTCTGTTCTGAGTTTGGATAGTGTGTTGTGGTACTTTCCTATGTTGTAAATATTCTGTCATCATTCTAAACTTTATATTTCTGTGCTACATTCAGGGCAGTTCCTCAGTGTTCACTACCTTTTCATTAATTCACTCCTTGTTTCCTGGCTAAAATCATCCTGATTATTGAATCTTTTACTTTCAATAATTATAATCTTAAGTTCCAAGATGTGTGTCTTTTCAGATTTACCAATTCTTCTTTCACTTTCATGTGTATTTTGTAGATGCTGGTTCTTTTTATTGATAATTTTCTCTTCATTAATCTCTGGCTTTTATTAGTATACTCTTTTAAGATCTTTGCCAGATTGTTTCATAGAATTAATTTTATCTGGAGTACATTTGTATCCAAACTGTTGATTATGTTAAATGCATTTTATTTGTATCTGCTGAGTGTCTTGATTTTTTCTTCCATTTATGGTTCAAAAAACATTTGATTATATTTGATCCAGGCTCTCATTTTTGCTACCAACCTTACTTTTTTTCTTTTCTTTTTTGGTACTGGGGATTAAACTCAGGGATACTCAACCACTGAGCCACATCCCCAGCCCTATTTTGTATTTATTTAGAGACAGGGTCTCACTGAGTTGCTTAGCACCTTGCCGTTGCTGAGGCTGGCTTTGAACTTTACAATTCTCCTGTCTCAGCCTCCCAAAATGCTGGGATTACAGGCATGAGCCACCGTACCCAGCTGCTTTTTTCTTTTTTAAAATCCATTAAGATATATACTGACAATGGATATTCTTTGTGATCCCATTGAACATCTTGAGCTGAAAGTCCCAAGCAGCCTGGTTTAGCAAGAGAGGAAAATAAAAAATAGTTTAATTGGAGTTATCTTTTAGTACTTTTAATGTTAATTAGCATAGAAGCAAATTTTCGTTCCAGTTGTGGTACTTATTGCTTTGAAAAATTCACTTTTATTAACTGGAAGCTATTCTGATTTTGATTGCCTCAATTTTAGAACTCTTTCGACTTTGACTTATAATTTATTTCTTTCTGCAACGTATTAACATAAGCATTGAATACTATACTTTCTGCAGAGAAAAGATAATAGTGAGGCTGGTAATGTTGCAGTGTCAAAAGAGATTATTAAGGACATCCTCATTGGGCACATCTTTGAAAGCTTTCTGTGATCTCTTCTGGATATGACTGTGCTCCCTCAGTCAGAGACTCTGCTGAGTTTCTCACTCACTTTCACTCAACAGATATTTTATTGAGCACGTATGATTTGCCAAGCACTGTTCTGTGCATTAGATATCTGACAGCAGACAAATCATGGGATGTCTACCTCCTAGAGCCCCATTTCCAGTTTATTGTTAATAATAGTTTTGATCAGATACGGTTTTTTATTAATCACTGAAAAACTGAATGAAGTTATAACTCCAGGATTCTTATTTTGATTTTGTGTACAGTAAAGGTAGAATTACAGTAGTGAGTCTAGGATCTACTTTTATCATCTTTTAACCCAAGAACTGTATCTAAAGAACCTCACTCTTATTCTTTTTTGTCACTTGCCTAGAATACGGCCATATTTGAATAAGCTTGCCTTTCACGTTCAGTTTGCTATAGTAGAAGACAATCAATTTTTCTGATGCCATAGTTATAGACTTAAATCTAGGAGAAAATTGCAGTCTATTTTATTTGTCTATAATTGAAGGTGCCAGTTTTAGAATATATGTTGAAGTCTTCCAGCTTGGAAAACAAAGTAAACTAAAGCAATGATAGTATATTGTCAGTTTAAGTCGCAGAATTGCATATTAAAATGTAATATTCAAAGAGAGGGTCTGTTTTTCTATTTGTTGTAAGATATCTTGGAGTTTCTATAATTTGGTAGCTGAGTGAGGAATGACTCTTAAAAGCAGGTGTTGAGTACTAGTTTTCATTAACTTACTTATTTTGTTCTGCTTTGCTGCAGTGATTAATGAATTTTTGAGCAGTGATGATTAGGCTAATTTGAGTTCATCATTCAAATTCCAGGACGTAATGGATGGAACACCAAACTGAAGGTCAGGAAATGTAGATTCCATTCTAGCCTCACAACTTACTTTCCATGCAATTTGAATTTTTCCTGCATTATGGAGATACTGTAGATTAATGTTATTGTGGGGGGAAAAGGCTGTAAATGACAAGCATATAAAATATTATGAAAGCAAATGTGGAAAAAATGAGAATAATTTAGAGAAAAAAATCTTTCCCATTCATCTGAGAATAATTAGAATTCATAAACAACTTTTCAGTGAAAATGTGGACATTGTACTCTACAGATGGAAGAAATGTATTTCTTTTCATTTCATTTTGAAATAATAATACCTGACACTTGAATAGTGATTTCTGAGTTTTTAAATACTTTCTCATTCTAATCTCATATGATCCTTACGAAAGCTCCATAAGTTAGGCCATTTATTTCTGTGTGGCCTTACGAAAAGCAGACAATAATCTTTTCCTAGAGAGCCTAAGAGCAATTGGATATATTTGTCTTATCCTGCAAAGCTCATGCCAGTTTAGTTTCATACAGGGGGGGGAGGTATTTCATCATTCTCACCTTACCTCTTCATACAGTTCAGAAATAACACATGTGCCGATCATACAACTTGGCATTCTTGTTTGCCATAGGCCTCCGAAATGCCATTGTTGGCTTGTTTTCTCCTTAAGACCTATTCCTGTAAATATTTCCTATCATTTACTATACACTAGCAGAACAGCAAAAGAACTGCAATTATTTCAGGAAAGGAATGTGACTAGGTTAGGACTTTGCCATCCCCAGTGACTATCTTTTAAGGATTTGGATGTAAATCTTATTCTGTCTTATTCAAAATAGAGTTGCTTTTATTTTGTGGCATATAAAAGTACTCTCAATATTCAAGCTATCCAAACAAAGAGAAAATGCATTAACTAGGTAATTTTCTATTTTTCTCCAAGAATCCAAGATAAATCAAAAGTCAGGGTGCAGTTGGCATTCACTCTGAATTTATGAAGCATCCATAATTTTGATGATGATTCTTCTTATTGCAAGCTTTCCTTTACTGGAAAAGAGACAATACACGATGACTTGGCTGAGTTTCAGTGTTCTGCCTAATTATAAACTTATATACTGGGAATAGATAAATTTTGTACACACTGCCATATCTGTAGCCACAGAAATTTGCTTCTAAGACAGTGTTGCTAAAATAGAGATGGAAACATGTCCAGAGCTTGGAAGCAGAATTCAGGATGTAGCCAGCAGAGGTGTCTGATCACAGGACTTAGCTTAGGTTCTAAAGTGGGGGAGGTCAAAGACCTTCAGAGCCAGTCACACCATAAAAGTGCAAAGGAAGACAAGTGTCAGGCAATGAAAAGTGGTGACAGTGGGGACATGAGGAGCACATGCCCTACCTTTCCATTCACAGTTCAAGTATTAAAAACACTCTACTGGCCAAGCAAAATATGTGCACAGGCAGAAGTTCATTTTTCAGCATGTGACACTTACTGTTAAGGCAAGCTCACTTCTCTCCGCTGGCTTAGTTTGGTAGGTCCCATTAGCTTTGTTAAGCGAGAGTTAAAACAAGTAAGGGTGTTTTAAAGCTTTGACTGAAAAAGTGTCACTTGCCCTGTCACATTGCCCTCATCTTTTCTCTGTTCCCATTTTTACTTTCCCCAACACACACACATCTCACACACACAGGCACAGAAATGCAGGATCTACAGGTTCCAGAGGCCAAAACTCCACTCATAACAGGTTGTCATTGTTGTCTTTGGCACCAGAAGGCACAATGCAGTTAGTATGAAGTAGCCACTGTTTAGTCACTAAATAGTGACCAAAATATAATGTTTCTTGCTTTAAATTGCTTTCATTTCATTTAAACTTTGGTAATAACCAGGCTTATTCTAAAACCAAAAAACAAATTTGGAATAACTGTCCTTCCCATAGGTACTGAGACATGTTTAAGTGCTTAAAATAAGTCTGAAACCGGTGTACGCTTAAGATAATGTCTCTGTATCAGTGACATTTTCCAGTTTTCCCTTTGTTGGGTAACTCAAGATTTCTGTGTACTCTTCTCCTCCAATCAGTGGAAAAACAGAAGACATTAAGATATTTGAATAAACTTCCCTTGGATTCTTTTCAAATTCTTTACATAAATATTTCCGTAGGACTTCATAAACAGCAAACAGAACAATTACACAGATGACTTACAGTTAGCCAAGGGATGAAAACTATTGAACTACCAGAACCAGGAGGACAGATGAAATACACACATATATGATAAATATGATAATGAGCAGTAAACATGCAGTTATATTTGCTTTAAATAGGAATTTACTTTTTTTAATGGTAGGCATTAACAGTTTATTGAGTGATATACTATGATATTTTTCAGTTTTTGAATTAATTGCACAAGCCACAGGGGAAGAAAAAAGCTATGCTCTGTTCTAAGCAGAATGAAAACTGAGAGTATGAGGAGAGGGAGGGGGGAAGAAGGTGAGAGAGGGAGAGGGGGGAACAAGGGGAGAGAAGGCCACAAAGGAAGATTGGAGTCAGCCAGTTTGAGCCTACGCTAGTTAGTAATGGCAAGGAGAGAAGAGGTGGGACCAGCAGAAGGGAGGAACACTCAGACTCAGGTAGGGAATTAGGTTCAGCCAGAGGTTCGTTCAAAGATTCACAGTAAAGGCCATTTACAGATTCTCATGTGAATGTGTGGTAATGGACTTAATGTTCTCCCAGACTTTTTGTTATTCTATGAAAGAGACACAGGATAGCTGTCTGTGCTACAGGACAACTTTCTGCATCCCCCTTTCACCCACACTACCCCACAGAATTTGCCTCTTATTTTTCTCCCCTTTGGAATAGAATATGGATATTGGTAAAATAACATCCTTAGTTTGGGAGTTTTCCCAAGAAAAAATAAAAACAAAACCTGCTCCAATAGAATTCTTAATAAGATAATGCTAAGTACTTTTTTAAATATTCTAAACATATTATAATCAACTACAGGCAAAACTTTACTGCCAACTGACGTCTAATTGCACTACTATAGAAGGTGATTAGGGAGCTCCATTTGCTCTAAATCAACAAACAGCATGTCACTTGTAAACCTCTCTGAGGATTGAAGTCAAGAAAGATTTTCTTACATGGAGAAAAGGAATTGGTTGGTATTGTGTGATTAGTCTTATGAAAATTTCCAATACGAATAATAACCATTTTAAAAGATGAGAATGACCTTCAGGAATGAGTTAAACTGAGTGGGCTCGAGGGCTTCTGGTATGTTTCAAATCCATCATTCTCAAATCAGTTCTGTCTCATTAATTTGGGGTTTTACTGCTACTAGGAATCAATCCAAAACTATTTAAAACCTGCTAAATGGTTTCCATTTGAGTCAATGCCAGCCCAGTTCTCCAGCTGAAAATAGGATTGGAGACAAAACTAAGAGAAATGTCTAACCCCAACATTCAGCCTTGCAGATACCCTGAAGAATTTAAGGATTTAGGAACTTTGGGGCAGATGCTTTGGAAGGATGGTAGTCTCAATTCAGGTGCATGTGATATAAAACCCTAAAAAATCTAGTTAATGTTGTATTTTGACACATGATAAAAGCCATCCAAGATTAACTTGTAGTATTGTAATGTCTTTAAAAGTCAAAATGCAATGATGCACTTAGTTTTAAGTTTTCCGTGGTCATTGTGCTCATAGAAAGCCTGGAAAATCTGTGTTATTTTAGCTATTGGTTTCAGTCTTTCTTCTGTGAAGCCTTGTATTAGAACAATTTATATGGAATCATACCTTTTATTCTCCTAACTCTTTGGGAGATATTCATTGAGTAAGGAATTGTCCAAAAACAAGAGGTGAAGCAAGAAACTAATCTAATACAAAAGTGAATAATTAGAATGATTAATTTGCCGGCTTTTCTTTGGCAATAACTCTTGGGCTCCATTTATTGGCAAACATTTTATGAAAGTTAATCATGTGTATTGTGGGTCCTAAGTGCAAAGATGATAGTAAAGAGGTTTATGAGGATTCTATAATCTTTGGCTAAACATGTGTACTGAACAATTAGCTAACAATGCAAGGCAGTATTCAATTAAGGAATCTCTAAGTAGCCGACCCAATAAAAAGTTAGTTCTGGAAAAATAGTGGGCCAGGTGTATTTGAGTAAAGCCCTGTAACTTGAGTCATTCTCTGGAAGAAGAATAAAAGTAGATAGAAGGAAAGATGAAAGGGAATAGTATGAAGTGTGTACAGAAGATTTAGGAGTTTCCCAGGGTTGATAGTGGGTTCTGATTTGAGACCAGGGAGAAATTTGAAAGTAGTAAGGTCACAGTGAAGATTACAGAGTTAATCCTTACAGGTCAGGACTCAAAACCTCAAATGTCTGTAAGAAGTCAGACGCGCTGTTCAAAAGAGGCTTCAGGGACTGGAAGGAGTGGTGGAAAGTAGTGAATATGTCTCTTTTCTAAAAGGAAATCATTATCCAACTCCAACTAGTCATTTCCTAGGATAAGGCCTTCAAATTTTTCAAAGAAAAATTGAGTATCTGTTATGTGAAATGTCTGGATTTTTAAAACTAAGCAGATCAAACAAAACCTATCTGGGGGCTGATTTTAACCCATGACACTCCAGAAAAACTGGGTAGGAAAAGAGAGTGTTGGCACTTTTCAATGAGAACAGAGATTATAAGAATATTTTAGGGATTGTGTCACAATGGCTACTTAGAGAGTTTTTGAATAGGAAAGATCAGAACTATAGATACCAGGAAGCCTTTTCTTCCCTGTCTTTAAGTAGAAGTTGCAGTGATATCCAAATAAGTAGTCAGCAAGATTTGGTAACTGATTAAGCTGGTCCTTATATGTTTCTTTATGGTGCTTTGGCTGGGCTGGGGAGCATTAAGCTAGCCTTGTCCTGCCTCAGAAAACTACCCTTTGTCTCATTTCACCACCAGCCTCTGGCTACACTTCACATTCAGATACCTAGAAAATTGAACAAGGAGTGTAGGTGGGCTGGTTGGATGGTTGGTTAGTTGGTTAATTGGTTGGTTTTTAAGGATTTGCTGAGATCTGGGACATAGTGGAAAATGATCTCACCCCTGGCTTTAGAATCAGAAGACTTGGAACCAAGTCCTAAGTCAGCAAATTGCTGGACTTATGACCTTGGGAAAAATCATACAACATCTTGAATTTGATAAATTCCTCTTCATTCTGGGGCTGTTGAATGTCTACCATCACTTTCTCATCCTTGAGATCACAGCTAAAATGCCTCTTCCTCAGAGAAGCCTTCCATGACCTTCCTATCATAATAGAGCTTTATCAGTTAGTTTCTTTAGGCTGTTATAAAAAAAATTACCACACTCTGGGTGGCTGGATGTCCAAACTCTGGGTTTTGGAGCCATCCTCCAAGAATCCTTCCTTGACAATTCCTAGCTTCTGATGGTTATCAGCTGTCCTTAGAGCTCCTTGGTTTGTAACTGCAATGTTCTAGTTATGCCTCTGTCAGCACATGACCCTCTCCTTTGTGTGTTGGTGTATCTGCACATGGCCATCTTATAGGCCACTAGTCATTGGATTTGGAGCCCTCCCTAATCCAGCAGTCTCAACTAATGACATCTGCAAAGATTGTTTCCAAACAAAGTCAACTTCTAAGGTTTCAGGTGAACATGAATTTTGGAGAGACACGACACAACTCACTACGTGCCTCCTGTTTAACTCTTCTCTTCACTGTATTTACCATATTCATAGTATATATTGATTTGTTGGCTTACCTTCCTATCATGGAAATTTCATGAGAGCAAATTTCAAGTCTGTTTTATTTATTTTTGTGCTTGGATAATTGCTGGTATCTAGAAGTTAATCAAGAACTATTTATTCTTGAATTAAACAATTTTATTTTTCCTTTGAGCTTTTTTTCACTGGTAAAATGATGGGTTGAGGGCTGAGGTGTGGCTCAGTGGTAGAGTGCTTACCTAGCATGCGTGAGGCACTGGGTTCGATTCTCAGCACCACATATAAATAAATAAAATAAAGGTCCATTGACAACTAAGAAATATTTTTAAAAATATTTTTAAGGGCTGGGGTTGTGGCTCAGTGGTAGAGCGCTTGCCTTGCATGCGTGAGGCACTGGGTTCGATACTCAGCACCACATAAAAACAAATAAATAAAGATATTGTGTCCATCTACAACTAAAAAAAAAATGTTTAAAAAAATATTTTAAAAAAATGATGGGTTGAATTTCTGGTCTCTAAGGTAAGTTGCAATTCTAATAATATATGATTCTGTCTTTTCTGATGATGCTCAATGACCACAAGTTGGTCTATAAATCTGATATTTGCATGTAAAAGACCTATTTTTTAAAAAGTATGATTATATCACATCTTTTATTTAGGTTCTACATAAAAGAAAGAAAAAATAAACATATGACTTTGAAACACCAATTATTTTGCCTGATTTTGAAGAAAGAATTATAAACAAGAAAAACAAATTCAGATATTCTGATTATTTTAAGTATAGTAAACACTCATTCTGGATTATACAGAAAAAAGTACACTAAATATTAAGAAAACTGGATCCCAAATCTAAATGTACTTCAATCATTTTTCACTTTTATTTTCAGCACAACTGATGCCCCAGATCTTTTTACTTTGAATAAACAACTTTTTTATAAGAATATAACTCATGTTTTTGTTATTTAAGGAGGTGTGGAACAATTGTTTCTCATGGAAGTTAATTTATCAGTTTGAATTATTTAACTGACAAACTGGTAGAAATTTGTCATAAGTTTTGACACTTTTAACAGTTCAGTGTTGCTGAAGCATCCTCTTTGGGATTGTTAAATTCTGCCAAGAAAAAAGGAGTCCACTTAATTCTATCACAAAGACAAAGGCAGGCCTCTTGATTAAAACATGATTTTGTGTGCATTAAATTGAAGAATGTTTATTTTTTAAATGAAATTACAAAATTCCTAAGCATTTAAAATTAAAAAATAAAAGAAAAAATAAACTCTGTGGTCAAAATGGGAAACGACTATGTTAATATTTCTAGACTATTGCTGTTGGTGAGCACAAAAGCTTATTCAAAAACATTTTTTAAAATCTTGCTAAAAATATCACCAGTAC
>CM053405.1:65288267-65304518 GCA_028644305.1 Xerus rutilus
AAAAAAAAAAAAAAAAAAAGTAGATGAGAAATCCTTTCCAAAGGATGTATAAGACACAACACGGGAATACCAGAAATATGAAAAAGCAAGCTAATATGACACCCCCTAAAGTTCATATATCACCAGAAAATGACCCACACAATTTTGAAGTGGATGAAATATCAGATAAGGAATTCAAAAGAAACATTATGAAAATGATAGCCAAAGCATTCCTTAGCAAGAAGAGTGAAGCAGGAGGCATCACAATACCGGACCTTAAACTATTCTACAGAGCAATAGTAACAAAAATGGCATGGTATTGGCACCAAAACAGAAATGTAGACCAATGGTACAAAATAGAAGACACAGAAACAAACCCACATAAATATAATTATCTCATACTAGACAAAAATGCCAAAAACATACATTGGAGAAAAGATAGCCTATTCAACAAATAGTTGTGGGAAAATTGGAAATCAATAAGTAACAAAATGAAATTAAACCTTTCTCTCTCACTCTGCATAAAAATCAACTCAAAATAGATCAAAGACCTAGGTACTAGAACAAAGACTCTGTGCCTAATAGAAGAAAACATAGACCCAAATCTTCATCATGTCAGCTTGGGACCTGACTTTCTTAACAAGACTCCTAAAGCACAAGTAGTAAAATAAAGAATCAACAAATAGAATGGGTTCAAACTAAAAAAACTTCTTCTCAGCAAAGGAAACAATCAATAACATGATGAGAGAGCATACAGAATGGGAGAAAAGTTTTACCACATGCACCTCAGATAGAACATTATCCTCCAGGATATATAAAGAACTCAAAACACTTAACACCAAAAACTCAAATAACTCGATCAATAAATGGGCTAAGGAGTTGAACAAATACTTCACAGAGAACTACAGTTTATCAACAAACATGAAAAAATGTTTATCACTGCTATAAGTTAGAGAAATGCAAGTCAAAACTACTCTAAAATTTTATCTCATGCCAGTTAGAATGGCAATTATCAAGAATACAAGCAATAATAAGTGTTGGCAAGGATGTGGAGGGAAAGGGACACTCATACATTGCTGGATTGGTACAACCATGATGGAAAGCAGTATGGAGATTCCTCAGAAAACTTGGAATGGATTTACCATTTGACCCAGCTATCCTACTCCATGGTTTATACCCAAAGGACTTAAAATCAGCATACTACAGTGACACAGCCACATCAATGTTTATAGCTGCTCAATTCTCAATGGCTAAACTATGGAACCAACCTAGATGCCCTTCACCAGATGAATGAATAAAGAAAATGTGGTACATATACACAATGGAATATTAATCAGCCTTGAAGAAGAATGAAATTATGGCGTTTAGAAATGGTTGGAACTAGAGAATATCATGCTAAGTGAAATAAGCCAGTCCCCAAAATCCAAAGGCCAAATTTTTCTTTGATAAGCAGATGCTGATCCATAGTGGGAGAGGTAGGGAAGAATGAAGGAACTTTGGATTGTGCAGAAGGGAGTAAGGGGAGAGATGAGGCTGTGAGAATGGGAAGGATGTTAGAATGAGACAGATAATATTACTGTATATAGATGTATGATTACAGTATTGGTGTGACTTAGCACCATGAACAGTCAGAGGAATGAAAAGTTATGTTCCATTTGTGTACAATGTGTCAAAATACATTCTACTGTCCTGTATAACTAATTAGAACAAATTTTAAAAATTGAAAAAAAAAAAGAAAATGATCAATGAATTCCAAGAGAACACATAAACAACTGAATGAATTAAAGAAGTCAGTACAGAATATGAATAAGAAATTTAATAAGGGGATAGAAATACTGCAAAGATCCAAACAGAAATCCTGGAAATAAAAGACAAAATAAATAAAATATTCAGTTAAAAGTGTCTCTAATAGAGTGGACCATGCTAAAGACAGAATCTCATACCTGGAAGACAAAGTGGCTAGCCTTAAACATTTAGGCAGTATTAAAGAAACAAAAAGTAACTATGATAAGAATATACAAGAATTCTGGGAAAACATGAAGAGACCAAATTTCAGAATTAGTGGAACTGAGGCAAGCTTTGAGATGCAGGCTAATGGAATGGATAAACTATTCAGGGAAATAATAATAGAAAATGTCCAAACCTTCAGAATGAGATGGACATCCAGAGCTCTAAGTAGAAAAGATCAAAAAAGAACCTCTCCATGAGACATTATAATTAAAATGCCTAACATACAGAACAAGGATAGAATTTTGAAAGCTTTTAAGAGAAAAATGTCAAGTCACATTTAGAACCAACCCAGTCAGAATCACTTTTGATTTCTCAGCATAAACTCTACAAGCCAGGATGGTTTGGAATAATGTTTTCCAGGTCCTATAACTGTCAACCAAAACTGTTATATCCATAAAAACTATCCTTCAAAATCAAAGAAAAATAGAAATATTCCAAGATAAGCAGAAACTAAAAGAATTTATGACTACTAAACCAGCACACAGAATTTACTTAAAATACTGCACACAAGCCAGGCGCGGTGGCTCAAACTTGTAATCCCAGCACTTTGGGAGGCTGAGACAGAAGAATCACGAGTTCAAAGCCAGCCTCAGTAATGGCGAGGCGCTAAGCAACTCAGTGAGACCCTGTCTCTACATAAAACACAAAATAGGGCTGAGGATGTGGCTCAGTGGTTGAGTACCCCTGAGTTCAATCCCTGGTACCAAAAAAAAAAAAAAATACTGCACACAGAAGAAATAAAAAAGCAAACCTCAGAGCACACGCAAGAACAAATCTCATTTGAAGAGTAGCTAAGCAAATGAGAAAAAGGACCAAATTAAATATGATAAATAAATCAAAATGGCAGGAATTAATAAATATCTCTTTATAATACCACTGAATGGGAATGGTCTTAACTCTCCAATTAAAAGACATAGGCTGGCACTATGGATTATAAAACAAGACACAACTACATGTTGTTTCCAAGAGATGCACCTTATAGACAGACAGCCACAGGCTGAAAGTGAAGGATGGAAATTGATATACCATGTGAGTGGAACCCCAAAACAAGCAGGAATAGCTACTTTCATATCTGACAGCAGATTTCACACCAAAATTAATCAACAGAGACAAAGAAGATCAGTTCATATTGGTGAAGGCAACAATCCAACAAGATATAACAATAATAAATAATTAGCCTCAAATGTGGGTGCAACTGATTTCATAAAAGAGATACTACTCACAATGAAGCCCCAGACAGACCCCAGTACAATAATACTGGGTGATGTGAACACACCTCTCTCACCATTAGATAGGTCATCCAGACATAAACCCAGAAAAATATTATAAATACTCTTTGAAAATATTCTCAAAATATTATAAATCAAATGGACTTAACAGACATCTATAAAACAACAGTTGAATATACTTTCTTCTCAGTGGCTCATGAAACCTCCAAAATAGACCATATTTTAGGCCACAAAGCAACTCTTAGCAAATTCAAAAAAATAGAAAAGATACAATTCAGATTATGATGGAATGGAATTAGAAATCAATACAACCACATCCTACAAAGACTATAAACACACGGAGATTGAACAATATTCTTTTGAATAATGATTGGGTGATAGAAGAAATCAAGGGAGAAATTTAAAAATTCTTAGACTCAACTGAGAATGGTGATACAACATACCAGAACGTCTGGGACACTATGAAGGAAGGTCTAAGAGGCAAATTTATAGCTATGAGTGCCTACATAAGAAAATCAGAAAGATCCCAAATAAACAACCTAATGATGCATCTCAAGGCCCTTAAAAAAGAAGAACAAACCATTTGCAAGCCAATAGAAAGAAGGATATAATTAAGATCAGGAGCTGAAATCAATGAACTTGAGAATAAAAAAGAAATAGAAAAGGGGCTGGGATTGTAACTCAGCGGTAGAGCGCTTGCCTCGCATGCGTGAGGCCCTGGGTTCGATCCTCAACACCACATACAAAGCAATAAAATAAAGACATTGTGTTCATCTACAACTAAAAAAAAAATCTTTAAAAAAAAAAGAAATAGAAAGGATTGATGAAACAAAGAGTTGGTTCTTTGAAAAAATAAACAAGATTGATAAGCCCTTCACCAAACTAATCAAAAGAAAAAGTGAAAAAAGCCAAATTAATGAAATCAGAGATGAGCTAGGCACGGTAATGCATGCCTGTAATCCTAGCATCTCGGGAGGCTGAGACAGGAGGATCACAGGTTCAAAGCCAGCCTCAGCAACTTAGCAAGGCTATAAGCAACCTAGTGAGACTCTGTCTCAAAATGAAAAATAAAAAGGCTTTGAGATGGCTCAGTGGTAAAGCACCCTTGGGGTCAATCAGAAGGTTAAGGGTAATGTGTTTCCTCTCATATGCGGAAGTTAGAGAAGAAAAAAGGAAAACAAAGGTGGGATGAATCTCTTAAAAATCAAAGGGAGATCAACTGAAGAAAGAGACTTAAGCGGAGGGAGGCAGGAAGGGAGGGGGAGGAGCAGGGAGTGATACTGGTCAAATTATATTGCTATATTATGGGCATATACAAATATGTAACAACAAATCCCATCACTATGTACAACTCTAAAGTACCAACAAAAATATGTGGGGAAAAAAAAAGGAATTCTTACTTCATCCCTGTTATAGTATGGTGAGGACTCAGTGCCTCTGGATTCAATCTTTGGTACCAAAAAAAAAATTATTTCTCAAAAAGGAAAAGTTACTCTAGCATGATATGAGATCCATTATCCATTTATTATTACATAATGTTGGATCTTATGTAATTATTGCCTAAGAGAGGTGATTAAGGTAAATCTTTCACTGTGAAATGGAGGTTGTGGGAGCAAGGAAGGCCTCGCTGCAATCCTCACAAATTCCCCAGTGTGATATTGCCCTAAGAACAACTTTGGGCAGTTCTCAAGAAGAGTTGACACACTCTTGGGACAAGAGAATTTGAGAAGGGCATATCTCACTTGAAAATTAAAATAATGCTTTGTCTCAATGTTCTGACTTAATTTTGAGCACATTATTCACTTTTGAAGGAAATTCAAATAATATTAAGGCACTGTGTTTCCTTTGAAAAAGGCAAGGGTTTTTGAGACATAAGTTAGCTAGTATCCTCCTGGCTCACAGTCACCCCTTTGGGGGAACTAATCACTTATCCTGTTAATAATTATTGACCACCTCATATTCCAGGCAAAATAGTAGCCTCTAAAACTATAAAGTTAAAAACTTGAACCTTCAAGTGGAGATCAGTGGAGGAAGGGGACAAGGAAGGGGAGGAGGAAGGGAGGGAGGAAGTGCTGGGAAGTGATATTGCCCACATTACGTTGTTATAGTGTGTGCATGTATCAATATGTGACAACAAATGCCATCATTATGTACAGCTATAATGTGCTAATTAAAAAAATGTAGAAGAAGAAATTCTTGAACCCTGCCTAGAAAGGGGGAATTAATTCATTGAGATATTGTCATGTTAATATTATTGCTCCAAATTTTTCTTTGGCAGCTATATTTTTCATTACAAAATGTATGTGGTTCTTGTATTTTGGATAAAATACAAAATGATAGATATAAATTACAAAGAGTATTTCACTTCATTTATTCATTTATTCAAAAAGTATTTATTGAGCACCTACCAGTTGCTACACACTAAACTAGGCACTTGGGACACATCAGTGAGTAAAACAATCAAACATCCTGCTTTTGCACAGATTATATTCTAGGAGTGAGACTAATAGTAACAACAACAGAAAATGCTAAATAAGTAAATTACAGAGCTTGATAGAAAGTGATGAATGCTGTTTGGGAAAAAAAAGAGAAGACTTTCGTGTGGAAAGCAGAAAAAAACCAGAATGTGTAATTTTAAATAGTATAGTCAAGCGATGCATCATTGTGAAGGTGATTTTTAAATAAAGTCTTGAAGGTAGTTGAAATAAAATCCAAGGATTAAGGTAATCAGAGAATTTGATTTCTAAACTCACTTTAAGTCCATTTTGTTACATATGTTATGTAACAGGTGACAGTAAAGTCAAAGTCAAAAATCCAGCTTCTGGTTCCATCAGCTTTGATTTAAAGAAGGAAGGGTGTTATCACTCTCTTTCCTCTTCTTTAATTAGATCAAACAAAATTATTCCATAGGATTTTGGTCTTATCAATGGTAAGTGTGAGGTTTGCTTTGAGAATTTCCTCTTGTGAGCTCAGAGCAACATGTAGCGTAATTTCATATCCTTCATTGTTTCTTAGAAATACAAAAATCCATTTTTTGTATTGCCATTTTTAGAAAGACTTAGTCATATGAGTTTGGGCAACAAATCAACTGATTTGTCCTTTGAATCATAAATTCAGATGAGAAAGCAATTTATTTTTTTTCACATTCTTCATCAAGTTTAGTATGACTTAAAAATAGAAGTATCTGTTTCTTCCAGATTGTGTTCCTGGTATCTGCATATGCAAGTCCCCAACTCACTGAGGACAGCTGTTCAGCCATGGCTGCTATCACACATTACCTGTATCTTTGCCAATTTAGCTGGATGCTCATTCAGGTTGGTACCTCAGTTCATTCCCTGCTCCCTGCTACCTCTCCAATAAATCTAGATGGAATGATCTTAGTATCTGACATTCTTTATATTGAAGTGGAAGTAATTCGATATAGTTGTCACTGCATTTCCAGAATATGTTTTAAAAAGGTCCCTAAAAACTGTCCAACACCAGAGAAAATGGTGACTTTATAAAAATGAAAGAAATCTAGTCAGATTTAAAACAAGAAAATGGTAGAAGATTAGACTTCCAATATAGTTCATGTAAGGCACAGTGTGAAATTTTAATTTTTTTCTGAGGGGATGTAATAGAATTCAATTAAGCAAGGAAGTGATGTAATAAATTTTGGATATTATATAGATGTCCCTGTCTGTGATGATTTTATAGGGATGTCCTTGTTTTGTGTTTTGGAGACAGGAAAGAATGGATGGTGGTTGTGAGCCAATTAAATAGCATTGGCTGTAAGCAGGAGAGAAAGAAAAAAGTAGTGTTGACTAGGAAGATAGCAGCAGAAATAAAGAGAAATAGCCAGTTTGGATATTTCAAAAAAAATTTATGTAGTACTTTAGGATGTAGAGGGTGGTTATGAGGAATGCAGAAGGTGAAACCTGGGGTGTTTCCCAAGTTTCTGGCATGCATATGTGGTCTAAAACTATGATCATTGGAGAAGGGAGGATGGATGGCAAGTGTAGTTTGGGACATGCTAAGTGTGAAGTCCCTGTGAGACCTCCAATAGGATCTTTGAGGCCTCTGTGGTGTACTATAGAAATGCATTAGCAAATTATTGACTTAGAGTTGGAAAATGGAGCCTTTGCTTAGGAAGAGATCACGTGGGGAAACTATATAAAGTGTGGCCAAAAGAGACCCCACAAACCCTCCTGAGGAACTTATTAATGTTGGAGTAGAGATCTGAACACTCCTTTTCTGACTGAGGTTGCAAATTCTATTATTTTATACTGATTTTGTTGACAAAGAATTGGACCATGAACAGTATTAATGGTGCTAATTAAATGTCTCATCAAAAATTCTGCCTTTGAAAATGCTCTCTACACAATGGAGTTGTTAAATCATTTTGTGACAGAAATGGTCTCATGTGTTTCCCTCTGTGCATGTGAACTGTTTGTACACAGAAGCATGTAGGCTCTTTTATATGCTTTTGTCATTATTATTGAATAAGAAAGATGTGGGATTTGATTGTATAGCAATATTGAAGTAATGATAAAAACAAAAAGAAAGTGAAGTGGGATTAGTATGAAAGAAAGCCATCTAGGCTCTGGGAAGGGGTATTTTCCCAGGTATGATAAGATAATGGTAGGGGGTGAAGGGGAAGAGAGCTGAATTATTTAGTTAAGAGAACTAATTAGAACAAGTGGAGCCTTAGATCTGAGTTTGAATTCATTACCACTGTCCATGTAAGTTTAATCAGATTACTAACTCCCTGCAAGATTTGCTTCTAAATCTGCATATGGATATAATTTCTAACTCATAGAATTAGTCTTTTACAGCTCTTTGAGCAATGCTACTTATGGAAAATATGTAGTGTTCTCCAACACATCCTCAAAAAAAAATTACAGTAAATCTAAACCATATAACATGAAGCTTAAATATGGAAAGTAAAATAAATCTCCTCGATTCTCTGGTTTCAGAAACTTAGCAAACCTTTACCTAAGCAAAACTTGAATATGTGCCTATGTAGTTCTAATAAGTACCCATGTATCTTCTTGAGGAAGGTTCCAGGGTGTGCTGAAGGTCTTTGTCCATGTCCCTGACCTATTCAGAGTTTTTGATTAATGACTTGCATGAAAACTCAGGAAACCACTTATCATATTTGCAAATGACACAGAGTTGAAAGGGCAGTTAAAACAACCTGTCTGCATTAAGATTATGGCAGAACAAAGAGAGAGAAACAGTACTGATAGATGAAACACTAGAGAGAAAAAGGTGTTATCTGATGAAATTTAATGTAAACAACTCAAGATTTTAATTTAACATAAACTCTGTAGCATTAAGATGTATGACCAGAACACCTCACAGACCTAGACCCCTGGATAACAGTATGAAGGTAGCTGTGGTGACATTTTAATCTACAGTGTCCAGTCTACTTGGAATGCAGTAGCCACTCTCATATGTCATGTTTCAGCAAGAACATTAGCTATACAGTGAGGCTGGAAAATGGTCCTCTAAGAAACTTCGAGGCAGCTAGAAATAACTAATGGGGAAAGAATTTGAGGAGATGTCTACAAACAGCAGAAGAGCTACTACAGGACAAAAAGGGTGGACTAGGTAACTCTACTTGGCAGAAACAGAACAAATAGGTCAAAAATTAGGGAAACAAGAAGAAAGATCTGTGGAGTAGAAGGGGGAATTGAAGTAGAGGGAGGAGGGATGGGATAAAGGAAAAACAGTTGAATGAATTTGACCTAACTTTCCTGTACATATATGAATATACTACAGAGAATCTCACCATCATGTATATCCACAAGAAGTTAATTTTAAAAATATAACTGAAGCTGGGCGCGGTGACTCAAGCCTGTAATCCCAGCACTTAGAGAGGCTGAGACAGGAGAATCATGAGTTCAAAGCCAGACTCAGCAAGGGCAAGGTGCTAAGCAAGCAACTCAGTGAGACCCTGTCTCTACATAAAACACAAAATAGGGCTGAGGATGTGGCTCAGTGGTCGAGTACCCCTGAGTTCAATCCCCAGTATCAAAAAATCAAAAAATAAAAAATAAATAAAAATATAACTGTAAGTAAATAGCAGAAAGATCAGTAAAGGAAAGGAAATGGGGGATGAGGAGAGAAAAGGAAGGGGGTATATTGGGGACTGAATTAGAGCAAATTATATGCCATGCATTTATAATTATGTCAAAGTGAATTCTAATGTTACATATAACTAATATGAACCAATAAAAAATGAAAAATTAGGGAAACAAATTTTGATTCATCTTTATCACTTTTATAGCCAATAGAACTGTCAAAAGTTGGACAAACTAGAAGTAGAGTGAATCCAGTCTCTAAAATATGTTCAGAGATAATACCAACTTTCAATATGTTTTAAATGCATTTCCTGCTTTAACGGAGTTTTAAACAAGATATAAACTTTCACCCAATTTAATGGAAATTGGTGTCTTTTTTATCTCTTCCTCTTCTCTTAAATTTGATTGTGGCTGATGTACATTCAGTACATTAATTAGATTTCTGTATGGTTTATGGTTTATGGTTTAGGTAATCTATTTAAAGTGCCAGGAAAATTTAATGTATTTCAGATGGTGCATCACATTTTTCATGGTTTGTGGTGTGTCCGCAAGGGAAAAATTCAGTAACTTCTGTATTCTAGGTAGGTTACATTTAATAAGTTATTTTGTGGTCAGAGGTTGTCACTTTACTGACCTATATTTTCCTATTTGTAAAATGCTATGTGCTAAAATCTTTCCTGGTTTCTTTCTTTTCTCCTTGCTTCCTTCCTTCCTTTCTTTCTTCCTTCCTTCCTTCTTTGTTTCCTTCCTTCCTTTCTTCCTGGTGTGTAGTGTCAGGAATTGAACCCAGGGGTTCACTTAACCCCTGGCCACATCCCCAGCCCTTTTTATGTTTTACTTTTGAGATAGAACCTTGCTAAGTTTCTGTGGCTGGCTTTGAACTTATGATCCTCCTGCCTCAGCTTCCTAAACCACTGAGATTATAGGCATGCACTACCATGCTTAGCTTAGAATCCATTTTTAAAACATCACGTAGAAGGCTGGACTGTTGTCAATATATGACTGTTAGCCAAATTGAGCTGAAAACCTTGAAAAAGTATTAACACTTTAATGATTCTACTTCATATTTTTAGTAGTATAGGAGAGAATCTGGTTTGATGTATATGAGTGCATAGTTTATAATGATAGATTAGTCATTAATTTATAATGATTGGGCTAAGCATGTCAGAATTATTAATGTTTTTTTATTTTGTTTTGTTTGTATTAGGGATTGAACTCAGGGGTACTCGACCACTGAGCCACATCCCCAGCCCTATTTTGTGTTTTATGTAGAGACAGGGTCTCGCTGAGTTGCTTAGTGTCTCACAGTTGCTGAGGCTGGCTTTGAACTCATGGTTCTCCTGTCTCAGCCTCTAAAAGTGCTGGGATTACAGGCATGTGCCACTGCACCTGGTTAATGTTTATTTTTAATCTGCATTACACATTCACTTTTAGAATAAAAGCATTTAAGTGACCTTATTTTGAAGAAATTATTATTATTATTATTACTATATTACTATTAGGTACTAAGCATTGAACCCAGGGAGGTGCTTAACCACTGGGCCACATCCTCAGCCATTTTTTTAATATATTTTATTTAGAGATGGGGTCTCACTGAGTTGCTAAGTGTCTCGCTAAGTTGCTGAGGCTGGCTTTAAACTCAGAATCCTCCTGCCTCAGCCTCCCCAACCGCTGGGGTTACAGTGTGTCACTGTGCCCCATGTGAAAATTTATTTTATTGTTGTATCATATACTTTTAATACCATTATAGTAAAGGTGGATTATGTTTTAGAGTGGCTAAAGGAAAAATATTATGGGTAAACAATTTACATAACCTCTCTAAGCCTAGGTTTTCTTATCTGATAAATCAGTTTGCAATAGCAGTACCTCTTTTTGAGAATTACGGAAAGATTAAAGAATTCATACATGGAAGAAGCTTACAGTGTTGCTTGGCACAGACTGCACACTCCATACTCAAATTTAAGCTAATTGTCTGGCTAAAATTTCAGAGACTTTGAAACTTTGAATATTCACTTTCCCAATGTAGTTTATACCTTTTTAACAGAAGAGACTCAGTTTGACACAGTGGAAAGAGGGCTGACTTTGAATAAGGCAGACGCTAACTAGCTGCTTAGCCTTAGCAAGCTGGATAATCTCTAACCTCTTTATTAAAGTATATGCGTGACTCATGGCAGGCTTCCTAACTGAGGGCCTTGAATTTTTTTTTTCAGGCTTCCATTTTCTTTGACAGTAAAGCATACAGTACACAGAGGAATATAGTAACAAAACATTTTGCTTATTTTGTTTTAAAGCAGACCGTTCACAAATTCACTTTCTGGCCATGGGAAGTTGAGTTATCCTTCTGTTTGCCCTTCATGTATGATCACTCAGTGGAATTATTAAAATCATTTCCCACTTCCCTAAGACAGCAGGTCATGTTTACTTTAAGAAAGATTGACAATGAGAGTTTAAAATCTTGTAATATCTTTATTTTGCTAGTTGTTTTATTTTTGTTACTTTTTCTCTGTTTTGATTTGCTTAGATTTTAGAGATAGCACATACTAGTGGTGGAAAACATAAGCACTTCAGAGAAATATAAAATAAAAGTATCTCTTTTTCTTGCTATTTGGCACATTCTCCATTTTCTGCTCTGCTCTCAATGCCACACCCAAAGCTAAACACTGCTAATGGTTTCCTGTGTGTACCTCCAGGAATATTCAATAGATAGACAAATATTTATAAATATATAAACAAGTACACATGAGTGTCCTTGTCTATGTGTATTTTTCTTTTAATGCATCTATGTATGTGTATAAATTTGGACATCTTTAAGTTCACCATGTACAGCTGTACTTTTTTTCTATGCTGTAATATGGTAATTCTGTGATTACTTGTTTGCTCTCTGATTCATAAAATTCTTGCTATTACTAGTTATTGTTTGCTATTGTGAATGATGTTTTCTTGAACATTTTTGCACTATGAATATTTGTTTACTTAGGGAGTACCCATAGAATAAACTTCTAGACATGCCTTTACTGTTGTTTACATGAAAGATGCTCCCAGTTGGACTGCCAGTTCATGAGTTAATTCAAGAAGGAAAATAAATTGCAAGTAAATTGTTTGAGATATTCATTTACAATGTCAATAAACAGAAATGTAATTTTGCCTATATTTTTATTTGGCTCAATTTAATGATCCTTTCCTATCATAACTTTAAATCACTATAAGGCAATGTGCTTCAAATATGAAAAATACCCAGATCTCGTATTATCCTTACAGTCTGTTCATCTCATGCCTACAGACACAGTTGAATCCAAATGTAATGCTTTATTTTGAAACTAAAGCTCATTTGAAAAACGTATTTTTAAATGGTAGAGTAAGGCTGGAAATTGTTTTACAACTGTACTTGAGCATTTATTTACATCTTGTGCCTTAATTTCTTCACATAACCAGGCTATGAATTAGCAAATATACAGGTTATTTATTCCTTAATGGAAAGGCTACTTAGTGCCAGAGCATAGCAACAGGAAGGGAAATGCTAAAATTATCCCTATTTTTCCTTTGTCATTGATTTAATTTGAAGGGACATCAAAAGTATTAAGGACAACAGACTGGTAATTACTGAGATAAAAATGACATACCCAGTAAATACTGAATTCTTCAATTCTCAAAAAGCCTTGCAATTTATTTCATGCAATAAATATTAAGGAGAGAGGAAAACTGGGACAAGGACATGTGATAACATTTATTAGAGTCTCATCTGAAGTGAATGATTAAAAACACATGGTAATGGAGAGAATTAATAACATCTATCATCTCTGACTAAATTCGATGCTATCAGTCAGTTCAAGGATTCTAATGAAATAATTAATAACCAAATATTAAAGAACTTCCTGGATACCAATCTTTATTCCTCATCCCATGAAAATTTAAGGAGTTTAAGTAACTTGCTTTTATTTTTTATCTATATTTTTATTGGCAAATTATTAATTATAGATGATTGTGTGATTCATTGTTACATATTTGTACATGTACATGATATGACATTATAATATGGTCAGTATAGTTCCCCAGTATTTCCCTTTTCACTTCCCTCTGCCCTCCCCTGGTTCCCTTCCTCTACTGATCTCCTTTCAATTTCATGAGACACCCCACACCCCTTTTTTTCCTTTTTCTCTCAAGTTGCATTCATTTTCCTTCCTGAAAATAACATAATTTCATTCTTTTTTATGGCTCAATAAAGCCTCACACACACACCACATTTTCTTTACCCATTCATCCACTGAGAGACACCTAAACCGGTTCCATAATTTGGCTTACTAATATGCTAATATATATGAAGATATATGAATAAACTAATTAATTTTTATTTATGAAATATATGAAGCATAACTATGACCTGTCATAATCAAAACATTTAGCAAGGTATGTCTTTGTAGACACTTGAAAAATAGTAGTCACTGAAAATGATACCATAAAATAGATATGTCACCAGGTGTGGTGGTGCATTCCTGTAATCCCAGCAACTTGGAAGGCTGAGGTAGGATCTCAGTTTCAAGGCCAGCCTCAGCAACATAGTGAGGCCCTAAATAACTTAACAAGACCCTATCTCAAAATAAGAAATAAAAAGTGTTGGTGATGTGGCTCAGTGGTAAGGCTTACCTGGGTTCAATCCCACTATCAAAAATAAATAAATAAATAATGAAAAATAAATAAAAATAGAAATAGATATGTCTGTGTAGGAATGTTAGTAAATATGTTTACACATACACACAGTCTTACTTCATTCATATTTATATTTGACCTAAATTATATCTGGATATTTTAGTTGGTTTTACATTTTAAACAGAATCAGTTTGAATTCCAATAGCTTCAGTTACTAATTCTGGGAATGTAATTTTCCCATCCCCAGTTTCCTCCTGTGTAAACAGAATGAGCAGATAAAATATAGAAGATAAACTGTCTGGATTAAATGAGATGTAGCTTAATGTGAAATATATACACATCTTTCTGGAACAAGCACATTATTTTATATATGAAAAAATTCAGAACTATATCAATATAAAATGGTAAATACTCAAAACAGATTGTGTACATTTTCATTTACTTGATATTTCTCAATGAAGATTGTATGCAAAGCATTTTACTAGATAACTACAAAATTTAATTTTGTGTGATGAGTATACAAAAATTAATCTGCCATAGCTCACAATTATGTTTCATCCATTTATATTCCAACTAACCTTTGTCAATTTTCTTTAAATGTCAGCACAAAATGAACAGGGAATGAGAAGTGCTTATCTCTATGTGTAGTCCTATCAGGAAAATACATCTCACTCACATATAAACTGGGGTTTGGGGAGTGAGTGGTAAGGACAAGAAAAAAAACTGTCATGCACATGGTAGTATTGTCAGTGTTTGTTTGAATTTCTATGGAAATAAATTATAAAAAATTTTAAAATCAGTCTTCAGAGGCACTTTGGATAATGTTTCACTTCCCAGTTCTATAACTAACTAGATAAAAAATCTATGATTTTCTCTTACTACCTTGTTTTCCTCATCTCTAAATCAGAGAGCATGGTCAGATGATCTAAAAGGTCTATACTGCTGCCAGAATTTGTAGTCTATATATCCATGCCATTAATATTTTTACTTAAAGAAACATCATTTCTATAATAATTCAATCACTGTGTCAGGAAGTTATCAATAACTTTTAGTTTAACCTCTCCTTTTATCAAAAGAGGAAATTAAAAACCTTAAGAGCAAAATGATATTGGCCGAAGACCTAATTTATCCATCAGGGACCATGTCAAAAATCCAAAGCAAGTTCCTAATCATCATGTCTTTTCAAAATTTTATAATTTAAAAACATCATTGTTTATATTATTTATTATTCCCCTGGAGGTTTATCTTGAGCGGAACTTTGCAAATTCTTTTTCTATATTTCTATAGATTCTTTTTATGATATGAAATTTTCAAAAATAAAATTGCATAAAGTCCTTTACATTTATTCACATTGGCTTTTAATTAACTTCTCCTAAGCATAGTCACTCAGGTAATCTTTATATCCTGGTAATGATGATAAGTATGCAAAATCAAATACATCATCCTTTATGGATGAGCAATAATGAAAATAAGAAGGTGGTAGTTCAGTTATGCTAATGTTCTGAGTTGGTAGTAAGGATATGGTTAATTGGTAACATCACTGATTTTTTTAAACTGCAAAATATTTTTTCTGTTATCTCTTTCCCAGTGGCCAATTTGATGGTTTATAATGCTGACGATAGTTTTGAATCTTTTAAGATGTCTTCAGAGACAATATCACGTCAGTTTAAATGATCTTAGTGGTAGGAAACTTGGGTTCTGACTCTGTGCGAATTATAGAAATGGTCAAATCAGATTGAAATAGCTGGTTAAATTTGATATAATGTTTTGACTAAAATTCTACTCATTTTAAATTGATTCATCATGTAAAATTTGAGACATTTGCAAAATATGTGCTTTTACACAGGTGGACATTCAGTTAGGATTGGTGGACCCTCTAGCAACTGTCTAACCTTTACTATCTTGAGATGGCTTAGAACATGGTTTTTTTTCTTAATTGATGCATAATAATTATACATAATAGTAGCATTTGTTGCTACATATTTGTATATGCACACAATATTATAATATAGTTTGATCACTTTTGTTCCCCAGAGTCATATTGTGTTTCTAATGACATTTTTAAAGCTTACAGATAGAAAAGTAGAGACTTACGTATTGAAATATTCATTTTACACTTAGTCTTTAGCAAGAAAAGCATGAGATAGACAAGCCATGCTCGGCTACTATGAGGCATGTTGGGGTGATAGTGACACCATTTAACTTGTGGTCTGTAGTTCTAGCATTAGTTAAGCCCACAAATAACGTGCAAATAACCTATGATTTATATATTTGTAAATTATTCTAGAATCACTATGTGGTCTACACATGACATTTGCCTGGAC
>CM053405.1:65305018-65371745 GCA_028644305.1 Xerus rutilus
AGCACATGAACTGCAGAACCCGTGCTGCCCTCCTCTGGGAAAGGAAGGTGGACAGGGTTTAGAACAGGGGAGCTCGTGAGTTAGGTGTGTCCCAGCACGTGCCTACCTTACTGTATTAAAATAAAATTCAAGTAAGATTTGAAAGCAGTTAGTCCAGGCAAATGTCATGTGTAGACCACATAGTGATTCTAGAATAATTAAACATTTATTTACTGTATAATATTTGCATTCTATAGCTTTTTAAAAAATGACACATAATGGGAAATGCTGTTCTTGGAATGTAACTCAGTGATTAGATTTTCTAAAGGAGTAGATAGGTAGACAGGTAGGCATATATACGCATATATGTGCACATACTTGTATTTGTATATTTTTTTCAAACTGACAAAAGCTGTGACAGTTTGAAGCTCGTTTGGCTTAATCAAGTATTCAAGAATTCAGCAACACTACAGAAGTATTTCATGTGTAAATCTAACAAACAATTACATTTATCTCAATTTTGTCTGAGCCTATTGTAAAGGTCAGACAGTTCCTGAAAGGTCCAGTGATCCTGATGAATCTGATGTCCATCTGTGTAAAAGCAGACATTTTGCGAATGTCCCAATCTTCATCATGGTAAATCAATTTAGAAGTCATCCACCTCCTTCCAATACTCTCCTTTCTTAGTCTTACACCTACTGCTCCATTGAGCAATGAGTCACCATGATTCATGGATATACACAAATATCTACTTAATAATCAGCACTTCTCTTTTGGAGATATATTAATCAGTGATCCTTATATTGTGTGAAGTTTTATCCTACAGCAAGTAGTATTGATTATTTCAGCATCAGACCCTTGACACATCCCATTTACCTGGGTCCACATTCTTACCAATCTAAAAAGAGGAAAAACACTTTTGAACCTAATAATTTCAAAAAAGGAATTAGAACAAATTTACATAAGTAGCAACTCAAAACATGCTTTATAGTTATAGATATAAGCAGATATACATAAAGATAAGAAGTGCTGACAGGAAATAAAAATCAGAGACAGAAATCTCCAAGTAACCAAACATTTTTATCCTTCATAGTGTAGACTAATAGTAATCCCTCAGGGCCAATTTGATCCAGATACAATCTTCCCTAGACGCCTTGGTGAACAGCATCTGAAAGCCTTCCCACAAATGTTAGAAATATGCGTTTCTCAGATAGGAAGGGCTTTCACTGTATCATTGCTTGCTTTTGGTCTTAGCCTATTTCTTTTTGGTCACATCCTAAGAGGAGATTTGAGGGATGTGAACACATTTTGCAGGGGTGACTACATACATATCCAGCACTTTATATGTAATATCTCATTGAATCTTTATAATAACCTTATTATACATATAACTGAGGCCCTAGAAATGTTGTTACTTGCCCAATATTATACCCCTTATGGTGTGTGTGTGTGTGTGTGTGTGTGTGTGTGTGTGTGTGTATATGTATACATATACATATGTATGTATATGTATATGTCTATAGATATGTATATGTATATATACACACATGTGTGTAGCATGTATAGATAACATGTATATATGCATATATAACATATGAATCACATATAGATATACACACATATGTATGTGATTTATCTATACTCATATTCTTCCTACCATATAAAATTGAGAAGGATGATTTATCCAGTGAATAAGTGTAAAACATTTATATCATGACGTTCAATGTCATTACTATATTGACTGACAATTAAATATGAGCATTCCTCATAGAAAGAAAACACTAGGACACAAGAATATATAATTTCTAGATTTGGCTTTGATGTAAGGTAGATGTGGGCTTTGGGGCCAAAAATATTTGCAGGCCTCAGTCTCCTTGCTCGCATCTACCTAACCTGTCTCCACACCTTCACTAGCTATGTGCTTCCCCCTTGTATGTATTTTATCTTAATAGGAAATAACAGGTATGAGTATAAATTAAATATTGCCCTTAATTAATTATTGCCCATGTTTGAAGTCTAAGATTCAGGATAGTAAATACTTTCCCCGTCTCTTTCACTCCTGTATTCTCACTGGCTTGAATGATTTTTGAAATTTACTAAGCACTCAAATATTTGTCAAGCAAATTACTAAAAAGAGATAGTATAAACTGAGAAAGAAAAGCAGGCCACAAAATCTATCCCATTATAGTTCTTTTTTCTCCATGCAATCAGTTTCTGTTTCCTATTCTCTGTCTCCCACTGGGACTCAGACTAGGGTCAGTCATTTCCACAATTATCCCCATTCAGTGGAACAGTGTCTGGCCTTGCCACATGTTAGGCCCTCAAGAAATAAAAATTGTCAAAAAATAACACAAATAATAATAAATGCTGGCAATAATAAATAACACAAATAATAATAAATTCACAAGGATGTAGGGGAAAGTACACTAATGCATTGTTGGTGGGACTGTGAATGAGTGAAACCCGTATGGAAAGCAGTGTGAAGATTCCTCAAAATACTAGGAATGGAACCACCATATGACCCAGCTATCCCACTTCTCAGTATTTATCCAGAAGAACTAAGCTTAGCATACTACAGTGATACAGGCACATCAATGTTTCTAGCAGCACAATTCATAATAGTCAAATTATGGAATCAGCCCAGATGCCTGACAGTAGAGGAATGGATCAAGAAAATGTGGTCTATACACACAACAGAGTTTTACTCAACCATAAAGAAGAATGAAATAATGGCATTTGCTGGTAAATGAATGGAAATGAAGAATAAGTGAAATAAGCCAGACCCAGAAACTTAAAGGTTGAATTTTTTTCTTTCATATGTGGAAGCTAGAGCAAAATAAAGGAAAAGGGGAGGGAGGGATAGGATAACATAAAGATAAAGGGATGATCTGTAATGTAGAAGGAGATGGAGAAGCAGGGTGGAGGGATGGGGAAGGGAGGCCATGCAGAATGAATTCTTTGAAAGTCATGTTATGTTTATACATAAATATAACACAGAGAATTTCACTTTTATGTATATGTAGAAAGTACCAATCAAAAATAAATAAATAAAGGAACAAAAAGAAGATCAGTAGAATAAAGGAGGGAGAATCAAAGAAGGAAGGAGGGGAGGAAAATCAGGAGGAATGGGAATTGAAATCAAATTCCTTGCATGGGTGATATTGTCAAAATGAACCCAACTACTATGTGTAATTATAATGCTCTACTTTATTTTAAAAGCCTGAAAACCTAGGGCCATTTACTTCATTATCATCATGAATTGTTCACATGGGAAGTCAATTTCAATATCAGTGCACGTTTCTTCTAGGACAGATTTACAGAACAGTTACAGAAGATTGTAACAGATTAAATAAAGTAAATTAAGAAAAATAAAAGATACATAAATAAACTAAATATGTTCCTAGATTTTTGAAGTGTGCTGAATTTTTTGGATGTATGAAAGAATGTATGAACTAACTTATTAAAAAATCACATCAAAACAGTAATTATTAATTAGATCCTAGGCCTTTGTTGGTCCCTCACTCTTTACACCTAAGCCAAGTAAGTTTGGGTCCTATGCCATTAAACCAGAGGCTGTTCATTTTTTGCTTCCTTCCTTAGTCTGTAAATTTCTGGTACGTGCTGGTGATGAACGATGAACACACAGAGAGGAGGTATCTGCTGTTTTTCCTTCTGAGTTGGGGCCTTCCGTCTTTTGTGGTGATTCTCCTCATAGTTATTTTGAAGGGCATCTATCGTCAGAGCATGGCACAGATCTACGGACTCATTCATGGTGACCTGTAAGTACACTCAGGTGGCACATTGCCTTCTTAGCTTTTCTGTACCTTGTCAGCTTGGCTAGTAGAGGATGGACACAGTTGCCTAAGAGGTGTGACTTAAGGCAGGAAGACCCTTTGCTTTCCCAGCACACTGTCTGAAGCGTAACTTCCTCTATGATTTCTCTATTGCCTCTCAGTTTCCTCTGATAGATGGAATTTTCTCAGGTGAGTTGGTGTATCAAAAAGTTCATGGTAATTTGTACCTTAGCATAATTTAGTTTATTAGATTGAGCCAAATTCTTATGTCTAGCAAAATCAAGGCATTATGAAAATTTTTATAATCAAAAAAAATTTTGGAGTATGGCATATTATCTAAGGAGTGTATTTCCAGGGGGAACAGAAAGTGGCAAGCATCATCAGCCACAGACCCCTAAATATCAAAAGAAGGTATCAAAGAGAATGCAATGTCTGCATGCTACATGAGAAGGAGACAATGTCCTCCTCAGATGTTCCTATCAAAGTACTCTCGTAATCTTGAAATCTAATGCTTCTTTACACACGTGTGTGTCCTTTAATCCAGAATCAGACATCTTGTAGCTTTGAAGACTGTTTAGCCTCTCTTTTATTGATTCTGCATGCAAGGAAAAGCCAAAACAAATGTTTGTAATAAAAAAGCTTAAGCCGGGCACAGTGGCGCAAGCCTATAATCCCAGCACTTAGGGAGGCTGAGACAGGAGAATCGCGAGTTCAAAGCCAGCCTCAGCAATGGCGAGGCTCTAAGCAACTCAATGAGACCCTGTCTCTACATAAAACACAAAATAGGGCTGGGGATGTGACTCAGTGGTCAAGTGCCCCTGAGTTCAATATCCAGTACCAAAAAAAAACCAAAACAACAACAACAAAAAAAGCTTAACCAGCTCCCTTGGTCTAATGGAAATAAAAGGAAAAGTAACATTCTAAACAAGAAGAAAAAGTCTATCTATAATCTTATAAGGACAGTATTACCTAATTATTTCACTGTGGATTGTGAAGATAGAACTCAGTTAATGGATGTGAAAAGTCTTTGAAAGGTAAAATACTATACAAGCAGAAGTCATTTCACTAGAAATTAGTGCTTCTGATCAATCCTATACTTAACAAGAACCTATTATTGATGTATGCAAATGTATTTCACATTTAGGCATTCACAGACACATACTCTGCATGACATTCAGCCAAAGCCTAGATATATAAAACACACATTTAAACACACTGGTATACTATTCATAATCATTCTTTTTATTGATATTCAAGAAAATTTTCTTATGCTGATTATGGTATTATAATGTATTTTGTCCGTATAAAATTCTAAAAACCTATAATCTTGTAGAAAGAAATGATAGTGTCTTTTTAAAATTATTATAACTTTTCATATTCTACTACTTCTGTCATTTAGATTTTGGGTCATCAGGATTAATTTTAGAAAATTGTGCATTATTCTTTATTCACTACAAAGTAAACATGTGGCAAGCCCTGGTGGCCAGCAGCCCATTCCTTTCATGAGTTTCATGAGTTCCTCGGTAAGGCAGGACTCATTTGATGACAGTTTTATTGTTACATGTGTTCCCACTCTGCCTTAATAAATGAGACCTGATGGAAGTGATAACTCAGAGAAACTCTTGATGCTTCTAAAAGGATTGCTATACGGAGCACTAAACTACCATATAAGAATGTCCAGATAACTTACTCTTAAAATATTCACCACCTTAAGCTTTTGCAAGATGTTTTCTATGGCCAACTAAATTATAATAAGCAAAATGTAAAAAGAATTACATTAAATTCTATCTGGTTTTCATGTTATGAAATTATTAGACCCAGAGTGACTAGGTCCTATGTTATAGCTTACCTTTCTACTTAATTCACATAGAATACTCCTGTGAATTTACTTAAGATTCAAAGAGTTCCATATTTCTAATATCACTTTAATCTCAATATAAGGATATAAACTGGCACATTATTTGTATTAAAGTATTGTATACCTACACCATCATTTTAAAGCATGCCATTTCTCTGGAGGTAATGGTAAGATTTATGCTTGTGTGATTTACCTAATAGCTCATCTTTTGTGCAAAGGTCACTTTGTAGTTACCATAAATTTCCCCATAGTAAAGAGATTTCTCTAAATCTCTAATGCATTAATATATGTGAGGTGTTATTATTAAAAAGTTTTTGTCGAATTTAATGCCAATTGCATTTTTAAAAAGTAAGGAAGTGACCCTTCTTTTTGTATTAGCAGAACAAGATTGTAAGTTTGGTGTTATTTCTTCCTTAGTAATAAGGCCACTCATAGGATGCTAGTCAGGCCTAAGCTTTTCTTCTAGGGAAACTTTTAATTACATATTCATTTTCTTTAAAATATATACAACTATTCATCTTTCCTGTTTCTAATTCTTTGTTAATTTTGTAAATTGTCTTTTTTATGTGAATTTTTCCATTTAATCTAACTAATCAAAATGTTTATGTTTTTATTAGTACATTATAGTTATACATAATAGTGGGGTTCATTTTCACCTAATCATGCATGTGTAGAATATAATTTGCTCATTTCAGTCTGCAGTGCTTCCTTTTTCCTCCTCTCCTCTCCTCTACTGGTATTCCTTCTATTTTACTTTGGTGGTTTTTTCATAAAGGTAAAATTCACTGTGGTATATTCACATATGTACATAGCATAGTTTCATCAATATCAGCCCACATTTCCTCCCTTTTTGTAAAGTTGTATGATCTGTAGTGATGTGTCCTTAGTCATTCTTGATATTAATGATACGTATCTTCTCTCACTTTTTTCTTTCTTTCTTGATCAGTCTTTCTAGGGTTGATCAATATTGTTCTTTCCCAAGACTAATTGTGGACACCTTAATATTCTTCATGATTTTTCTTTGACCCATGAGTTGCTTAGGTGTACATTATTTAATTTCCAAATATTTTTTACTTTTTAGTCTATCTTTTATTACTTTCATCAGAGCACATTATCTATAAGATTTCAGTTCTTAGAAATTTTTTGTGAGTTGTTTGGAGGTCGGGCTTATGGTTAATATTGTCACAAGCTCCATGTTCATTAAAAACAAATTCTATACCTGTTGAGTTCAGTTGTTTGCGCACGCTAATTATTCAGATTTGTTTGCAGCTGTTCTGAACCTTCCCTGCTTTGTATCTCCTTGTTCTGTGGGTTACTGAGAAAGGTATATTACTATGCTTGTGAATTTATTACTCCTTTTTGTATTATGTTTTCAAGCTGTCATTTGAGATTATATAAATTGAGAATTGCTGACACTTCTTTATAACTGACTTATTATAAAAGTTTTTTTAATCATCTCAATGAGCTTCTTTTCTTTATAAGATTTTTTGATGTCTCAAATCTCAGTTGCCTCAACAGCTTTCCAGTTCCTTCCAACGAACAGTTTTGTTCATTTGTTTTGCATGGATCTTGCCCAAGCTATGTCATTAGAACTAATTTAGTATTTTAAGGTGGATTTTATAGAGTGTATATAGATCTTCAAAAATAGTAACATCTGGTTAAGAACAGTATAACTATAGTCAAAATAAAAATTTTTACCAATGGATTTATATAATCTATGGTTAATATTTTAACAGAAAATAATAATAGCAATGAAAACACTTTAAATATTGGTGTTCTCTGACTACTGATTTTGGCCTACTTCTCTTCCTATATATTCTTTTTTGATATATATTAATTTTTTGTTTTAATTAGTTATGTATGATAGTAGAATGTACTTTGATACATCATATATAATGGAGTATAGTTTCTCATTCTTCTGGTTGTACATGATATAGAATCACACTGGTCATATAATTATATATGTACACAGTATAATAATATCTGATTCATTCTACTATCCTTTCTACCCCCATACCCCCATACTCCCTCCCCTCCCTCCATTCCCCTCTATTTAATCTAAAGTAACTAACTCTATTCTTCCCTAACTGCCCACCCCACATTGTGAATTAGCATCTGCACCTAGAGAAGACATTCAGCTTTTAGTTTTTTGGGATTGGCATATTTTGCTTAGCATGATATTCTCCAGCTCCATCCATTTACCAGCAAATACCATAACTTCATTCTTCTTTAAGGCTGAGTAATAGTTCATTGTATATATATGTGTGTGTGTATACCTATACATATATATATATACACTACATTTCTTTTTAATTCATTTATTGAAGGGCATCTACTTTGGTTCCATAGTTTATCTAGTGTGAATTGAGCTGCTATAAACATTGATGTCTCTGCATCACTGAAATATGCTGATTTTAAGTCCTTTGGGTGTAAACCAAGAAGTGGGATAGCTGGATCAAATGGTGGTTCCATTCCAAGTTTTCTGAGGGATTTCCATACTGCTTTCCATAATAGTTGCACCAATTTTCATTTCTACCAGCAATGTGTGAGTGTACCATTTTCCCCACATCCTCTTCAATATTTATTGTTGTTTGTATTCTTAATAATTGCCATTCTGACTGGCATGAGATGAAATCTTAGAGTAGTTTTCATTTGATTTGCATTTCTCTCATTGCTAAATATGTTGAGCATTTTTTAATATATTTGTTGATTGATTGAATTTCTTCTTCTGTGAGTGTCTATTCAGTTCCTTAGCCCATTTATTTATTGATTGGGTTATTTGTTTTTTTGGTGTTAAGTTTTTTGAGTTCTTTATATATCCTAGACTAATGCTCTATCTGAGGTGCTTATGGTAAAGATTTTCTCCCATTCTGTAGGCTCTCTCATCATGTTATTTATTGTTTCCATTCCTGAGAAGAAGCATTTTAGTTTAAATCCGTCTCATTTATTGGTTTTTCATTTTGCTTCTTGTGCTTTAGGAGTTTTGTTAAGAAAGTCAAATCCTAAGCCAACATGGTAAAGATTTGGGATTACTTTTTTTCTATTAGGCGCAGGGTCTCTGGTCTAGTGCCCAAGGCTGATCCACTTAGAGTTGAGTTTTGTGCAAGGTGAGAGATAGGGGTTTAATTTCATTTTGTTACATGTGGATTTTCAATTTTCTCAGCACCATTTATTGTATAGGCTATCTTTTCTCCAGTAAATGTTTTTGGCATCTTTGACTAGTATTAGATAACTATATTTATGTGAATTTGTGTCTGTGTCTTCTATTTTGTACCATTGGTCTATGTGTCTGTTTCTGTGCCAATACCATGCCATTTTTGTTACTATGGCTCTGTAGTATAGTTTAAGGTAGTATAAACTATAATATGGCTCTGTAGTATAGTTTTATATTTCGAAAAATGTATTTTTCCAAATGAATTTCATTATTGCTTTATCTAGTTCTATGAAGAATGCCATTGGGATTTTAATTGGAATTGCATTAAATCTGTACAATGCTTTTGGTAATATGGCCATTTTGACAATATTAATTTTGCCTATTTAGGAGCATGGGAGGTCTTTCCATCTTCTAATTCTTAAGTTGTTTTCTTTAGTGCTCTGTAGTTTTCATTGTAGACGTCTTTTACCTCTACAATGAAAATAAGTCATGGCTTATTACCATTTAATACATATAGCCCCGTAGAGTTGTCTCTCTAGCCTAAAACCTTTTTCCAAGCTCATATCTATGTTATATATTCAGATGTGTAATAGATATCTTTTATCAGGCTGACACACAGGAATCTCATATTTAGCATAGTGAAGAGATTACCTAAAATGTTTTGACTCACATTCTTTTTTTAAATAGTTTTTTTAGTTGTAGGCAGACATAATACCTTTATTTTATTTATTTATTTATTTTTATGTGGTGCTGAGGATGGAAACCAGTGCTTCACACATGCTAGGCAAGTGCTCTACCACTGAGCTATAACCCTAGCCCCTTGACCCACCTTCTTTAATGAAAGATGCACTATCCATCTAGGTACACAGGCTGTGAAGTTAAGAGTTATTTCTACTTCTTTTTCATTATACTCTATATCCTAAAGTTAACAGTTATTTTCTAATCTAACTCCTAAACATCTTCCAGTGCCATCACTGTCTCTTCAGTCCTACCTCCATCATCTTTGGTTTTAGGTCACCTCCTAATACACATCCCTATTTCTAGCATCTTCATTTTATAATATATTCATTAAATTCTGCAAAATGGAAAGGATCAAACTCACCAGTTGTTTTTCATTACCTTCAAAGTCATGGCTCATTAGGTCATCCACACATTGACACTAATCTGCTGAACTAGCTTTTTATATCATTCCTCAAAACCATCCTCCCTTATGACCCTTTTTAACTGAATTTATTGGTGTTTCCCATAGTCTCTTGTACCCACATCTTCATATATAACTTTTATATCCCAAATGCCTTTATTTTACTTTGTCTACCTGGAAGATTCCTATTTTTTCTCCAAACATCAACTTAAATACAATTTATTATAGTCTCATTAGACTAATATCCTTTCATAAATCCTATGGTTGTTATCAATTATACTATATTGAAAATATTTATTTATGTCAGCATTGTGATTTGAGATTCAGCCTAGAGATCAGTGGTTAATTACAGACTACCTAGTAAAACGTAATAAGTCTATGAAGGATGAGGTTTTTATCCCTTAGTGGAAATATCTAAACTAGAAAGGAAGCCCTTAATTCAAAGTAAATTTACACATATGGAATTTTGAGGGAAAATATCATGCTTTTTTCTACACAATAAAACACACACACACACACACACACACACACACACACACTTTCTTTCTCTAAGGATTCCATGTAATAATATGATTAGTAAAAAGTATCTACTATATGTGGAGGTCACTAAATAATGCCAAATGTCTCACATTTTAAATGCCACATAAGACATGCCAAATCTTATAAGAATGAAATTTTCTCATATGTGCATATAAGATCAAATTCTAATTTAGCAAGTCCAATGGGTTTTTGAATTTCAATTTAAATCACTCAATCTATGTTAGAAAAAGACCCAAAGAGCCATAACATATAAAATGTACATTTTGTCTGTAACATAGAAACCCCAAGACAGTCTTATTATTGATTCTTTGTCACTGAGCCAAATGATTCTGTGGATCTATGAGGAATCACATACACTCAAAGTTAATAAAAGAAGTCTTCTATACTTATAAGGGAATAATGCTTAACTAAAATAAAGGCAAAAGTAAATGAAATCTGCCCTTGAGTGATTGCCATTGGTTAACAGTAGTATGTGGAAATAGTCTCTACTGAGTAGATTATATTGAGTATCTTTGAAAGTTGCCACCTATTTGGGAAAGGGCATTGGTTTCTTGGCTACTGTAGGTAAAGGAAACAAGCTGAAACTGACTTTATCATGCAAAGTATAGGAAAGTGAATATACAACTGAATCAAAGCCAGGGTGGAAACAGAAAGAAAATGGTTCTACAGGTTATCTTGAAATAGAGAATATACCATTAATCTGGGACCCCACTTATGTGAATACTGTAAGATAGAGTATTTGGGAATGAGTGTCAGGACCATGCCATACAGAGGTGGAGACAGTGACTTATCCAGATCAATATGCTTACTCTAAGCAACAAGAATCCAACATGTTAATACGTGTCAATAGTAGTAAAAACAACATAACAATAAGTTGTTTTGTACTTCTGAAGTGCTTGTTTTTTTCCTTGTCATTGCTAATTCATAATAACTAAAACTTAAGAAAAATTAACAAGTATTTATTTAAGTGAATTCTCTTCTATAAGCTTAGAATTTGATCATATTAAAATACAGATATTCATAATTTAAATTTAAAATTGATTATTTTTTTATTTTTCAGTAATTTAATTTTTAGTATTTCAACTTGGTGTTTTATTTTAGATCCTGTTGTAACTTATTTTGACTTTCTTGCTCCAGAACTAAATTACCCATTTTATAAATTGCTCAGTCCTCTGAAAATAATCTAATTTTGCCAGCTATTATTGGGAAAATGTTATTAATATAGATTACAAATCTCTGTATTCTAAATTGGACTCTGTAGAAGTAATTGTCCTGCATGGGAAATATGATATCCTACGAGAGTCTTTATTTTCATTAAATTACTTAACAAGAGAATCAAGGAAAGAATGCTTATAAATACAGGGAGCCTGTGTAGTAGTCTGAGTGTTGATGGCAGTAGCCACACATCTGTGGAAGAAAGGTGTTGTGAGGGTCTCTTTCTGGATTGCTCAGGTGGGGATGTACTATGGACTGTGCTTAGGCATCTGAACACATGCACAAACTGGCACACACAAATGCATGCATATAATAATAGCAGCTTTAAACAAGCATGTTTCATGTATTGACCCTAAAATAAAGAGATCTTGAAAGTATGCTTCCAGAGGATCTTAGAATTGTAGACTAAGGATTGGAAAATGTCTAGCCTGCTTTAATAAAGTCTCAGGCCCTTCCTCAAAAGCATATCACATTTCAAATCCCTGTCCAAAGACTTGTTAAATTCCTAAACTTCTTATTCTAGTGCTCCATGTATTTAACTTTTTATTGCTACTGGTTATGCAGCTCACCTGCTAATGCTCATCTTGCTCCCTTACCCAGTTACAGTCTTATCTCTCTTGGCAACAAACTCAGCTTTCTGACTACACCATTATCTCACATAAAATTTCCAACTGCTGCTTCGAGTTACATCCCTCAAGTCTACTCAGGGTTTTCAGATCCTCCTCTTTACACACAAGGTGGAAGCTAGACAAGAAGAGGACTTTATAAAGCATTAAATCCAATCTCTGTCAGTACTAGAACAACTATCACAGAATTGCTGACAGGTGTTCATTCATTCTATTTGAACTCCTCCACAATAAAGAACATATTTTTCAGATGAAAATTTGTGTTTTCTAGATTCCCAGGAATATGTTAGAGCTTTTCAAAGCCTCTGTAGATATCTAATGCTCTAGCTTTTCTTTTAAGCCTTTTGGTTATTTGCCTAAACACTGTTCTCCTCTCAGGCAGCCATGATGTTAAATTTACTTGGTTTTAGTGTTTTTAACAATAACAGCAATAACGATAACAAAAAAATATCTATTTCTAAGGAATTGATATTTCACAGTGGCTAAGCTCTATGACAAGTCAAATACTGAGACCCTTGCAAACTGGGGCTTTCTTTGGAAATGAAGGAAATGAAGCTTTAAAAGAGCTCCAGCTCCAGTTTGCTTCCCCCAAACCCTCTCCCCAGTGGATGCCAGATTGCATCTTCTAGCCCTTACAGTATTTTTTTTTTTCATTTTCAGTGGTCTTGATTGTTCTTACATATTAACTTCCTAAAATTAACTTTATTTCGCTGGGCACACACCTGTAATCTTAGCAATTTGGAATGTAGGTGGATCACAAGGATCATAAGGTCAAGGCCAGTAACTTGGTGAGACCCTTTCTCAAAATAAAAAAATAAAATGGGCAGGAGATATGGCTCAGGTATTGAACTACCCTGAGTTCAATCCCAGTTACCCCTCAAAATAAATAAATTAATTTAATTAACTTTATGTCTAAATTGTCTATACTTATAAAATGGTTTCTTGGTTTTGTTATTGGGTTAATATTTGATTTATAATTTAACTTAGATGTAACTGACATCTTCATAATATGGAGTCCAACTAACCAAGAATGAAGGATATGTTTTCATTTATTCACGTCTAGTTTTGTATCATGCAAGAATGTTTCAGATTTTTAACATTCCTTGTTAAATATACTTGTACCTATTTAGTATTCTTTGTTGTTAAGTAGAATTTTTCTGTTATATCCTGTTTATTATACATAACATGAAACCTGTGTTGATTTTATACATATTTTGTCCAAATAAGAAATGTCTTTTAATTCCTATATGTTAAGTGTTTTTAATGTGAATGGGTGATGAATATTTTTAAAGCTTTTTTAGCTTCTTTGAAATCAATTATATGATTTTTCTTAGGTACATGAATATGGAGCATGGTTTATTGAATGCAACCAACCTAGGTTCCAGCAAGAAATCCTCCATGTTCATTGTATTATTTTCTTAATATGGTGTTAGATTATTGTTATTTTCATTTTATTTCGTATTATTGCATAATTATTCATGAGTAATGGTACTCTATATCTTTCTTTGTTATTGGTTTAAATAGCTGTGTTTTACTTGCTATATAAAAGGATGTAAGATTTTGTTTCTTTCCTTTTATGAAGCACGGATCCTTGAAGGTTTTGATAGAATTCCCCTGTAAAACCATCTGGGCTTGCTGCTTTGTTTGTGTGTGTGTGTGTGTGTGTGTGTGTGTGTGTGTGTGTGTATAGTAATAACTTAATGATTTTCTCTAGTTCTTCTATGATAATTGGTCTGTTTAAGATTTCTAATGCAAATTTTTAGACTATAGCTACCTAGGAATTTATTCATTTCATGTAGGTTTTCAAATTCATGTGCATCAAGCACCAAGGACTACAAATCCTCATCAGTTCTTTGTGACATACCCACAAACAGGAAATTTTCCACAGGTGATCTCACTCGAGTGACCTGGTTTGGCTAATGTCAAAACAGCATGACAATGTTCCTTGTTAGCTACTTGTAGCTATACCTGTGGAAAATGAAGGGAAGGCATCTGATAGCCTTGAAATTTGTCCAGAATGTATTTTTCAGAATTTAGTTTGAATAATTCCAAGCGTCTTTATATTCCATAGCTGTGTTCCTGTGGTCATGAAATATTTAAAATGCACAGCAAAGCATTCAAGTTAATAGAAGTTGCCATGAAAAGACAAAGATGAGAATTTCTTATGACCAATTTAACACTCCAGGTTGAAAACACCTCTAGGGTTATTTTACCTGTCATAATTACTGAGAAAAATTCATGGATGTATTATTTTCCTCACTAAATTCCTTTCGTAGCATATTCATTGAACACTCTTTACATAGGATGTCAGATGAATCAATTCCATGATGTTCTGTGTTGGAGAAAACACTACATAACACTTACTCAAACTTGCCCTCCAGAATCTTTCTCTGTAAAGGAGATACTGTCATCGGGTAGCATCTTTTAGTTAAAATAATGTTTATTTAATCCCTCTGACCAGTTGACATTTGCAAATAATCTCCATGGCCCAGTGTTAGCCTATAACTCTGATTAGTAGTATACAAAGCATCCAACTCTTAGGTAAATGTGTTTAATATCTAAAATGCATACTTTAGCAATTAATATAATATATTATTGTATTAATATATCCTGAGGTGTAGCTGTGGCTGTTAAATTTTCCTTGACTGGAGTGTAGTAGCTTCCACAGCTCAGCAGAAATTTAGGAGGCAGATAAACAAGGAACCAAATACTGGCTTTGCCATGTTCTGGCTGTGTGACTCTCAGCAAGTTATTTATCCACTATGATCTTGAAGTTCCCCATCTGAGGAATAGGAATGATGAAACCTGCATTATAGGATTATAATATGGATTAAGTGAGATGATACATGTAGGAAAAAAGCATATACAGTTACTGGTACAGAGGAGTGGACAATAAGTTACAGCCACATGTATAAGTCCTTGAATGTATGTCTCATACGAAGTAGTAATTCCATATAACCTATCAGACAAGGCCAGTTAAACATTATGGACCCAATAAATTCCTAAAGAATAGTTTATTGTTTTTCAACATCCAGTTATTCTGAAACAGTTTTAAAATTATTTATACTCTTTTATTTTGCATTTATCTTTGTCATTTTGGATCTTTGTCTTTAATCTTTCTAAAACTCAAAAGCTTCTGCCAACCTAAGTCAAGATATGTTTTATTTTATATTTGTTATACATGAGGAAAATATTTTTATTTATTTAATAGTTGCCTATATCAGTATGTATATTATAACATTTTATATTATAATGCCCTGTTATATTTTTAATCAGACCTCTTTGGTAGATTTAGACTATTTCCAGTTTTTTCTTTATAACATTGTTGTAATGAAATTTCCGTATGTTTTAGTCCAATTTGCATTACTACAATGAAATACCAAGACAAGCTAACTTTATAAATAAAAGGTTTTATTACCTCACAGTTTTGGGGGTCCTTTTGGCTCAGCTCTGGTGTGGGCCCCCTTGTCTGTATTGCATCATAGTAGGAGGCTAAGTGTAAAGAGATTACATCTCAAAACAGGAATCTAGAAGCTGAATGTGATGGCATGTACCTTTAGTCTCAGCTACCTGGGAAGCTAAACCAGGAGAATCACTTGATTCCATGAGTTTGAGACCAACTTAGGCAAAAGAGAAAGACCCTATCTCAAAAATAATTAACTAATTAATTAATTAAAACAGAGAGAAACTGGGGTCCCACAATTCCTTCCATAAGAATGTCCTCAGTTGACCTAAGGGCCTCTCACTAAGCCTCACATCTTAAAAATCCCACTACCCACCAATGTTGACATACTGGAAACCAAGCCTCCAACATATGAACCTTTGTAGGGACACTTAAACCATATCCAGATCATAGCATTATCATTATATATGTATCCTTGTCCATTTGTGTTAATATTTTCCATAGCATAAATTTTAAGCATGAAATGCCTCAGTCAAAAGATAGATATTGATATGACCTTTTACTTTTTATGAATTATATTGTGAAGGTGTTTTCTAAAAATAATGTACTTATTTATACTAGAACCATAAATTATGACACTGCCAATTTTACCACATTCTTGCCAACTCTCAGCATCTTAAGGTTTTTGTAAATATTTGCAAATGTGATATACATCTCATGTGTATATATCACATATATTATGTGGTTTCTTAAATTTCTTTATTATATTTTAGTGGCTTTATTTGTTGTGAACCAGACACTATACAAAGTGCATATTTTTGTTTATATAACCCTATGTGTTTGAATATCTTTGCATAGATTTATTTAGCATTTTTATTTCTTTTTTGAATTGCTTTTTCAACTCCCTGTATTAGTTTTTCTGATTGTTTTCTTATGTTTTTCAATGATTTGAAGAGTTCTGTTTTTCTTATCCTTTTTTTGGTTGGGGCAGTAAAGTGATGTGCTATGTTAAGTCTTTTATGTCTCTCCTGAATGTTTCTTTTTTAGCATGTCTTCCTCCCATCCATTTTAAAGGAAATTTACATTCTAATACATAAGATGAGCTAATTTTGATACCAAACTATTTCAGGGAATTTTGGTGGGGGGTGTATGCCAGGGATTGAACTCAGGGGTACTTAACCACTGAGCCACATCCCCAGCCCTATTTTGTGTTTTATTTAGAGACAGGGGCTCACTGAGTTGCTTAGTGCCTCGCTATTGCTGAGGCTGGCTTTGAACTCACGATTCTTGAGTTCAGCCTCCCAAAGTGCTGGGATTACAGGCGTGCGCCACCATGCCCAACTCAGAGAATTATTTTAAATATTTTGTGTGCTAAGTGGAATTTTGAACTTTAAGAATGGGAGTTTAACGTATTCAGAACTTTTGAAGTGATCTACTCAAGGTCAAAATGGTGAAAATGTTTGTTACCCCAAGAACCTTAGTCTGTGTTCATCTTAATTTATTAACTAGAAGCAGAATCAGGAAGGCTAATGATTACGTTTTAATGCAAAGTGCTGACATCTGAAATATCAAGCTGAAAACAGGTATCTGAAACATCAAGCTGGAATAAAGCATTAGAAAATAGGTAATTGTAAACTGCAGGAGGTAGAGTTGTAATTATAGAGATGTTTGTGAAGTTGTAATTTATCTAGCTTATTTTCTGTAAAAGTTTTAGGGGTAAAATGAGAAATTTGGTCACCTTTTATTTTCAGAAGCTTTCTACTTGTGTATTTTATAATCTCTTAAAAGACTCATTTGAAAAACTATGTAAAAATTTCATATAGTCAAATGTTCAAGGGCATATTATTCAGGAAGCAAATGAATTATTTAAACAGGAAATTCTGTTGTAGACATCTCTAATGAAAAAGTAAATGTTCACAAATATAAACAATTTATTAAAAAGGGTATTTGATTGCAATTTAAAAAAACCATTTTTGACTCAAAAGGATTTTCTAACAGTTGATGTTGGGATTGTATTATCTACTTTGTATCTTCTAGGGAATAAGGATCTGCCTATCACTGTTTCTTAAAATAATGTTCTTTTCTTTCTTATAAAGTTAATCAATATTTGTTTTAGAAATAATGGAAAGCAGAAAGGATATAATTTTTAATTGAAAATCACATATATATACATCATTCAAACATAAGCAGTTCCAATCATTGAAGTGTTTCTGTTTGTCTAGACATGCGATTTTTTGGTTTTGTAATACCAAATTGGGATCACAGAGTTTTATTTCCTGCCCATTTTACTTGATTACTCTAATTATTATAATTTCCTATACCACTAAGAGTACATCAACATTTTTAATGCACTGATATCTATCTTGCATTAAAACTATCAAATGTTTCCCATTCCCTAGCATTGAACACTTCAGTTCTTCCCTTCCCCATTTTTAATATTTAAAAAGTCTGCAGTGAATTTGCTTTTATATTTCAATGTCACATATTCCTTGAAATGAGATTACTGGATTAAACTAAGACATTTTTAGAAAGAATGAAATTGCCACATTGTCCTCCAGAAAGGTTAGACATTTTCAGTCTTAGCAACGTAAGTAGCAGTCACCTGGCACCAGAGTCAGCCTCGATTGTGTTTTACTAGCTTTGTGATTTTGGTAAATAAATGTGATGTCTTTGTCAAGGTCTCCTGAGAAACAGAACCTACAAGATGTGTTTGTGTGTGTAAAGAAATTTACTATAAGGCGTTGGCTTGTGCAATCATGGAGACCAGCACTTCCCATGATCTGCATGATCTGCAAGCTAAGTCAGCAACCCAGAGACCCAATGAGCTGACCTTTCAGCTGGTCTCTCTGGCCTCCAAAGGCAGGAAACAAAATAGTTGGAAGTTTGAAGACCATCAGGCAGGAAGAATTCTCTCTTACTTGGGGAAGGATCAACTTCTTGTTCTATTAAGGCCTTTAGCTGATTGGATGAGGCCCACTGTCCTTGTCCATTTCTTGCAGGTCTTTAAAATTTTGTTTCTACAATGCAAAGGTTTGGTTTGAATATATATAGTTATAGACATTTCTTTCTAAGCTTGCCTGATTCTTAGTAGGTCCTAAAGTCCACAGACACAGTATGTACCCAATGAAGTTTTCCCATTTTTATACATTTTTTCCTATTTTCTTTCATTTTTATAGAATCAGAGATACCAAAGTATTGTGAGTATCTATCACCACACTTAATCTTACACGTTCATAATAATCAGGCTTTAGTTCTTGTCAGTTCTCAACTCTGCAGGCCACACGTCCTGCCCTACTCCTGGGGTTTCCTGCAGGTGGTCTCTGAGGTTTCTGCTTTGCCATTCTCCTCATCACTTCCAGCACAGACCAGTTGTTATTGCATCTTTCCCATCTCTTTGCTAATTTGCTAGACAACTTTTATCTGGACCTTCTTTTGCTTCTTTGGGGGCAAGGGTGGGCTTTGTTTTCTTATATCCTATTTAGAATTCATACAGTTTGCTAAATGTTTTCTGGCACTTGTTATTTTCTAAACCATCATCATCTTTTCTGGATTTGAGGGACTTTGCTCTTTCTTCTCACATACGTTGACATTTTTAAAAATATTTTTTAGCTATAGATGGACTCAATATCTTTATTTGGTTTTATTTTATTTTTATGTGATGCTGAGGACTGAACCCAGTGCCTCACGTGTGCGAGGCAAGTGCTCTGCCACTGAGCCACAACCCGAGCCCCACATGTTGTTTTTTAAAAAAATTTATTTGCTCATTCTAGAATGAGTTCTCTATGCAGCTTTACATTATCTAGTATGTGAAATTATGATTTGATTTTATGGCTTTGTTTGCTTGGTTACTATTTACAATCTCCTTTTCAAATACAAAGTTTGACCTCAGATATATACTTCATAACCCAATTAACAGTGATTGATGAGTATACATGTTGGTTTATAGAGTGGAAGTTGCATTTACCTGCCATTACCTACATAGTCTTATTGTCTGACTCTTTAAAACAGTGGAATACATGAAAGACATCAACCCCAATGGATACTCCTACCAGGGTTTTTCCTGTCTCTGAATCTAGAGGTATATCTTGTTTTAGAACTAAAGCTTCCAAAGTACCATACTCTAACACAGTCTCCTTTATACCTGCCACTCCTATGGATTTGGTGAGCTGCAGCCTCTGAAACAAGGCATAAATTTCATTAGTACTGATTGAAAGGATGAACTGCTGGCAGACGGAAAAAACACTCTTGCTATCTCATAAGGAAATTCTTGAGAGCTACTCAGCTTTATAGTTAACAGAGATCTGGTCCTTTTAATTGAATGAATACTGTATAAACCATCAGGTAACTTGCTTTCTCTTGGGAAATTAAGATGGAAAGAGATACAAGGTCAAAATAATTATAGGTAGCACATGAGGAATCAAACCCAATGTGTCTGACTTATCTGTACATCCACAGCTACTTTCAAACACATACTGGTGATTCTATTCTGCTTAAAACAGAATAAATGATGGTATTTTATTTGAATATCTGATAATTTCTCAGAAGGTAGAGGAAGCAGTGAGGTGAACTGCTTGACATAATTTTGTTCAAATCTAGAAACAGAAATGAAAAGATCCCAGGAGAAGTCTGTACTTTCTTTATGGATTCATTGATAAACAGGGAAAATAATATATGCATAGTAAAATTTAGGAAGATCAATTTTGAAACAGACAAAAATAAGATAATATTTTATGAACAGAGCCTATAGAAGAAAAGTTCCATTGGAAAAAACCTTTCAAAAATTCAATTCAAAGGCATAGCTGGAAATAATTTTAAAAAGGGAGAATAGGGGAGACAGTCATCAAAGTCAATATGGGTGTGTGGACTCTGTGTGGGGTACTGAGTTGAGATATAAGAAAGACACACATAATGTAATAAAGTATCATTAATACAAAAAGAATGGCTAATATAAGAAAAAGAAAAGCTTAAACCTAAAAATTATAAAATGATAACTGGAGGAGAGGAGAGGCCATTGAAAGTTTATTTCAGATTTAAAAATTCATCAATGGTGGAAAAAATTTCTACTACAGGAGGCATTAGTAAAAGAAAGATACTTAAGTCCTATTTTACTTTAATCTTCTCTGCCAAATAGAAAGAATCTTTGGACACAAGGCAAGGGCTGCTTGTAAAAGACTTAAAATCTTACAGAAATGAACTGATTAGAAAGCAGTGGGTGTTCTTAATCACTTTATATTTTCTCTTCCTACACAAATAAAACTCAAATATGAGAGAACTTGATGAAGTGACATTGAAGTATATGGACTGCAGGACAGTTTGATAATAGAAAAAAATGAAAACTAGGCAAATATTGTGTCCAGTTTCATAAATTGAATCCTGAATTCTCCTTGTCCAGGAAAAAAAAGAAAAAACCCTAAGATATCTTAATAAATGTACTTCTTATGAGCCCTTAGAAAAAGGAAGCTATAGTAAACTAAAAGATTACATATGCTACTAGACCAATTTCCTTTGCAAAGGATGTAACAATGTAATTAGGAGAATGCTATACATTGTAATCTCTCATGATTGTCTCAAGGACAAAATGGACTGAGTATGGCTGACTTGTTTCGGATTGTCTCAATAAATGTATCCAAACAGTATTGATTTAATAGTTCATTTTGTAGTCTGAAACTGAAAACAGGTGCTAGAGACCTGAGGTTTCAGGAGAATGGCCATGGTGGTAGGAGGATGTCAAGTGACATCATGCCCAGGTTATGCGTACCTGCATACCAGCGAAGAGAGAGGTTCATCTGTAAAGGAAAAATCCTGGGGAGACAGCGTGGCTTTTTTCAAGTGAAGAAATGACAAAGAAAAAGAAAAAGAGTCTGGGAGAGTGAACTGAAAGTGTCAAGCATTAAATGGAACTTAATCAAGTAGACTTTAAAATTCGTCTTTCCTCAGTGGTTTATAATTTGGTCCCATAATTCAGTGTTATAAACCTGTAATAGTAATGTATATTTCTAATGTGGTTTGAAATACATTACAGTCAATACTACATTAAAAGTGGATGATTTTTACATTTTCTCCAATTTCATTTTAAATTTTAGTGCTTATCTGTGCTGGTTTTAGAGTAAATCCTCTATTTGACCATTTTGCTGTAAGATTCTAGTTATTGCTAAATATCACCTAAGATGTGATCACTAATCCAGATTGTCTTCTCCTAAGATAAAAAGACAACCCAAAATATTTATATAAAGAAAAATTTAATGGAGATTCTCAAATATAGCTTAAAGTTGCATGAAAACTTAAGTCAGCAATTCCAATTTGTTTGCTGTTCCTGTTTATGATTGTGAAAAACATGCTTATGTTGCATTCTTCAACTTTATTATCAGCAGTCTGATTCCTCTAGGTACTCAACCTAGATAAATCTGGAGTCATCACTGGCAGATCCTCCTCACCCAGTTTTCACATCCTGTTAGTCACTGGGCTATCAATCCTTCTGATAACATTTAAAACCTGTTCTCTCCTGTCAATTCCTACTTCATTAGGTTTAATTCAGGTCCTCTAAGATCACCTTCTGGCTATGTATATTCGAAGCCTGTTTCTTCTCCATGTTCTTCTGTGGCTGGACTCAGCTGGACATTTCATACTGCTAAATAACCTCTGACTTTGCATATCCTCATCACTGACACCTTGGGAAGGTGGTACAGTCTATGATGGCTTACAATAACTTCACTTTACATGGAAGTATCTGTAAGCCACATGAATATATCCCACACATTCCAGCAAATGTAGCCTCCCTTCAGTTTCCCTTAACACATCCCAACCTACCAGTCATTCCACTGCAACCCAATGCAAGAAGTATGACAGAAAGGAAATAGGGATTTAAAAGACAGTGACCTTAACGGATTGCAATTAAAATATTTTACTTTTGTAAAGTTAACAAAAACCCATGATCAGGTGACTATATTGCTAGGGGCATTTCCAGGCCTAGAAAGGGACTCTGCAAGTGAGCGGCCCTGAAACTTAAGCTTCCTTAGTTTCAGGCACATCTACTTCTGGACCTAAGCATGAATACTGAACATTTTTTAGTATATAATTATCCTGCAGCCTTTGTTTCTAGTGTCATGACAATTAAGTTTTTCTTCCCTGAACTCTCTATCTACAGTATGAGTATCCCTGATCTGAAATGCATGGTAGTGTTTCAGATTTTGGGGTTTCTCAGATTTTGGAATATTTGCATAGATTTTACTGACTGATTTTACATCCCTAAAATCCAAAATCTGAAATGCGCTAAAACCTAAAATTTTTTGAGCATCATGTCAGCATTCATAAAGTTTTATATTTTGTATTTTTGCATTAGGGATGCTTAACCTGTACTTCCTTTTCTATTCCCTTGGTCTGCCTCATGCTGTCCCTGGTGTTCATGGCCAAAGATGCTCATTTCTCTCTCTATCCTGGGAGGTTACTGGTAGATCCTTACATCCTCAGAGCAGAGCAACTATAAGAAATATAGGTGTTTTACATTAGAGAAAAGATAGCCTCTTCAACAATGGTGCTGAGAAAACTGTAAATCCATATGTAGTAAAATGAAATAAAACTTCTGTCTCTCACCCTGCACAAAAATCAACTCAAAGTGGATCAAGGACTGAGGCACTAGAACAGAGACCCTGCACCTAATAGAAGAAAATGTAGCCCAAATCTCCTCCATGTTGGCTTAGAACTGACTTCTTTAATAAACTCCTAAAGTGCAAGAAGTAAAATCAAGAATCAATAAATGGGACAGAAACACACTAAAAACCTTCTTCTCTGCAAAGGAAACAAACAATAACATGATAAGAGAGCCTACAGAATAGGAGAATATCTTTACCATATAAACCGCAAATAAAGCATCAATCTCCAGGATATTTATAGAACTCAAAAAACTTTAACACCAAAAAAAACAAATAACCCAATCAACAAATGTGCTAAGGAACTGAACAGACACTTCACAGAAGAAGAAATACAATTGATCAACAAATATATGAAAAAAAGTTCAACATATTTAGCAATTAGAGAAATGCAAATCAAAACTACTCTAAGATTTTATCTCAAACCAGTCAGAATGACAATTATCAAGGATACAAGCAAGAATAAATGTTGACAAGGATATGGGGGAAAAGGTACATACATACATTGCTGGTAGAGTGCAAATTGGAGCAACCACTATGGAAAGCAGAACAGAAATTTCTCAGAAAACTTGGAATGGAACCAGTATTTGATTCAGTCATCCCACTCCTAGGTTTATACCCAAAGGATTTAAAATTAACATACTGTAATGACGCAGCCACATCAGTGTTTACAGCTACTCAGTTCACAATAGCTAAACTATGGAACCAACCTAGGTGCCCTTCAACAGATGAATGGATTAAAAAAATATGTGGTATATATACACAATAGAATATTACTCAGTCTTAAAGAAGAATGAAATTATGGCATTCATCGGTAAATGGATGGAACTAGAGAATATTATGCTAAGCAAAATAAGCCAATCCCAAAGAACCAAAGGCCAAATGTTTTCTCTGATATGTGGATGCTAATTCACCATAAGGTGGGAGGAATAGAAGTACTTTGGACTAGACAGAGGGGAGAGAAGAGAGGGGAGAGGGTATGGGGGTAGGAAAAATAGTAGAATGAATCAGGCATTATTACTCTATGTGCATATATGGTTACACAACCTGTGTAGCTCTACGTTGTGTACAATCAGAAGAATGAGAAGTTATACTCCATCTATGTATGATGTGTCAAAATGTGTTCTACTGTCATATATGACTAATTAGAACAAATTAAAAATTTTTTAAATGAAACATGTTTTCCTTGATGATAATGATTTTTCCCACATAGTTGTAAATTAGTTAATGTACTGAAAGAACTTTCCCCCTTAGTGGAGAGATAGATGGAAAAAGAATTGAAGAAAACAAACCCCTATCTGAAGTAAAATACATAAGAAATATAATTGGAAATTACAATGAATTATTAGGATGAAGTAAAAGAAATTCACTCCTAACAGTAGGCAATTTTAAACTGCAGCTTCAAATCAATGTAATTAAACATTTATTCTTTTCCATAAGTGGTTCTGAGTGAAAGTCTGAGGGAGATTACTCAAGACATACTACTCAGTTAAACTAGTATTATCTCATGTATCACCCTTTCTTCCCTTTGGGAAAAGCATTTTCCTTATCTATCTCATGAATTTTTACAGTTTTCAAGATTTAATTCAAAGGTTGTATATTCTATGAGTCCTCCTCAAAACAACTCAAGCAAAATTATGACTCTTTCATCTTCTGTAACTTCTTTCACCTCTGTTTTATCATTTAATAGACATCTTATAGTTAAATATTCACCTATCTCCCAATCGGGTCATCATTTCTATAAAGGTTTTATTCTCCTTTATAACCTCAGAGCCTACCCTGTCAGTGTTGAGCTGATAATCTTTGACAGCTGTTTGGTGGGGCAAGGGACACGTGATCTGTAGCATTGGTTCATTTCCTTTTGTAAATGCTCCCACTATGGACAGCGGCAAGATGCCAGTGCAACCTCACTGAGCACAGGGCTGGAGAGAGGTACATAATAAAGAGTACAGTGTGCTAGGGTATTTCTACCAGACAGATGTAGTAGATATGAGTAGTTGCAAAAGGAAGCAAAATCATTAGGAAGTGCTGAGTTACCTCTGCTTTTAATAAAATTAATTTGTAAGTTTGTATAGTTTCATTCAATAGTTGCTGTGTTTAACAATTAGTTCACCAAATTCCTGAAAATTTAACAGTGTGTTCTTGTGAGTCTATACAAGCCAGCCCCAGCACAGCATTGTTGTGGTTCCTTGGATGTAAATGCTGGCAAATTGTAATCATTTTCAGAGGATTCTAGAAAAGAAATTGTATTTGTACTGAAGTAGGGACATGAACACTGACCTTAAATTGATGCTAATGTTATCCCCAGATGGTCTATTGCATTTGTATGCAACTTGCTATCTCTTTAGTTCATAAAATCCTCAAAATGTGTAGGTCCAGGAGGGAAAATCATTAAGTCTACTGTTCATTTCCTGAAGTTCTTCAAGATGTGACTTTTCCCTTTGTAAAGATGTGAGGTGAAGAAAGCAACTGTGACTTTCCACTCAGAATCACCACAAAATGGTCTTTCTTCAAGGAGGAATAAATAGGTGTGGTACTGAGAACAGTTTTTATTTCCAGTGATAAGTTGTTACTAGTCCAGCATCACAGTTTGGCCACAGGTTCTCAAATTGTACTACTTGGTTCTGTTGGAGAGAGAAATAAAACAAAGCAAATCATACAGTCCAGTCTGTCTTCAGAACGACTTGCTGCTGACCTTCCCTTGATAAAGTAAGATATTCCTGGGAGATTTCAAAATGAATCTTATATTTTATTCTAAATGTTCACACCTCTGGTGTTTGCTCTGTCATATAATAAATACCTGTCTATGTTAAATAGTGAAAAATAATTGGAAATAGTTTATTGTTAAAGCTACAACTTTTGAGTATGACTTTACCAAAAGCATCCTATTCATTTGTTTTATTTTGTAATAACAAATGAAAGGTTAATCATTTATATCATATCATGAACCAGTATTCTAGAATATGTTTATAAATTTTGCTATAATGCTTACTACACTAAATTGGTGAATTTTAAAGCACTGTGCCTTCAGGTGTTCGGAGTTAAACAGAAAGACAGAAAAGATCAATGAATTAAAATCATATATTTAAATTATTTCAAAAGTTAAGTATTGTTATATAAATTATAAGTATGTATTTCATGTGTTTCTAAAACTCCACAAGTTGCTTTAATTTCTGAGTTTCATTAAGGCATCATAGATACCAAAGACGTTGATTAAATCAGGGTCACTCTAGCAATACCCTCATCATCTTAGCATCTCATTCACAAAAATTGGCCTATGATAGGTCCCAAATAAAATGGTATTTAAATGTGAGTTACTACAGGCTGGCTGGGGTAGGAAGTAGATGTTAGTAGGAGAACAGAATGAATAGGATGCCTAAAAGCTGAATGCACCATGACACACAGGCTTCCTAAGTAGTGAATAATGATCTCATTCACCGTTTCTGAGAAGCAGCGCTTTCATACGCAGTTCCTAGGGCAGATCAAAAGAGCCACCTAAATTTGAACAGACATCTATCTATCTTCTAAAACAAGAGGAAATGCTTGACAGGGCACAAAGTCTATGCTGAAACATCAGTCTTGTTCTCAGATCAGATGATCTGTAAGGCACTGTTCATTGACTCTTGTTTGGCCTAGGTAGACATATTTATGAATCATAACAGAGGCTTAGTTTTTCTCTGAGTCTTAACGTATTTGGAAATAGGAACATCAAATTGACGTTTGCTCAAATGGATTTATTTATTTATTTATTTTGGTGCTGGGGATTGAACCCAAAAGGGCTTTACCACTGAGCCATATCCTCAGACCTTGTATTTTTATTTTTATTTTGAAATAAGGTCTCACTAGGTTGATGAGGTTAGCCTCAAACTCCCAACCAAGCCTCTGGGATCACAGATGTGCGTCACCATGCCCAGCTCAAATGGATTTTTATTATTTTTATTTTTTTAGTTGTAGGTGGACACAATACCTTTTTTTGGGGGGGGGTCTTTTTTTTATGCTTGGCAAGCACTCTACCACTAGCTACAGCCCAGCTCCTCAAATGGATTTTTCAAAAATATTTTTTAGTTGTTGATGGATCTTTATTTATTTTATTTATTTATATATAGTGCTGAGAATCGAACCCAGTGCCTCATGCTTACTAGGCAAGCGCTCTACCACTGAGCCACAACCCTAGCTCCTCAAATGGATTTTTAATGGGTCAAAAATAAAATGAAAGATTTTAGGACAAAGATACTTTCAGATATTTAAACCCCTGGAAAATGATATGTTAAATAGTGTTCACCCCATAATACCAAAAAAAAATTATCTGACTTATCTAAAAATGCCTGGCTAACTCATGTACTACTTGTGTTAAAAACCTTCTGTAATCTTCTATAGTCAATGAAGATGTGCACTAGGATCCATTTTTCATTGAATTAGACTGTATTAACCTTGATTTCTGAAAGTGTTCTGGAGTTTTTAAAATTTGTTTAATAATCATTAGACAAAATAATGACACTCATAGTGTTATGAGCTGTATTATAATAATTGATTTACTTTTCTCTCTTTCCCTCTATACTGTAAATTCTGAAAATAAGACAGACTTTATTTGACCTTGGATTTTTCTGAATAGTACACCGATACTATCTGATGAATTAATTTGTTAGAAACAGATGACAGCATGTTATTATTGAATCCAATTTGTGTTATAAATATAAAAATGCACAGAAAAAAAAAGTCAACAACAGTATTTTCCTCTAGAGAATGAAATGGGGAGAGGTTATCAGGAGCTCTTTACTTTGTGCTTCAGAGTCTTCTGATTGTTTTTATTACAAACTTGTTCTATCACCTTCATAATTAAAAAAAAAAATGTTTAATGCCAAAAAGCATGGTAACTTGCTTTTGTAGATGAAAAAACTTTGCAAATGTCTTTACTAAATTATGTTCTCCTTTATTTTGTTTTCTAAGGAAGAGAAAGTATGAAAATGTTCACATGTCTGTTTATGGCATGACTTGTGCTTTCCATTCATGAAGGCTTTTCCTATTTAGATTAAGGAAGCCAGAAGACGGGAAGGGGGAGCAGTACTAAGAGACATGGCTTCACACTTAATAAGCCCTACCTTATCAGCCTGGAATTGCATTGTTGGTAGTAGTAGCTGTTAATAGACTTACCCATTTGCACTGCAACAGTTTCCTTCCTGGGAAATGAACCACAGTCTCTGTCAGCACTGAGAGTTCTCCCAGGTATCTGGATTTACCTTCACTCTGCTCCTGACTCTCCACTCTTCAAGTCTAAAAAAATTTCCCCTTCTCTATATTCTTCCTTCATAATGTATCTCATTTCTGACCTTTTCTTTCCATTCCCACTACTTTCATTTAAATGTATGACTTGAAATATTGAAATACAAACAACTTCAAAAGCTTACTCATACCCTTCAGTTTGTCTTCACATTAGGATCACTTTGTTTTACCTTCTCCTGTGGTCTTTTACCTGGTAACCAGTTTCCTAGTTATTGCTAAGTAAAATATGATTTCCATAGACTAAACTTACAATCCCTGACTAGCTTTTCAGCTTGTTCCATAACTATTAGACATTCCATTTGTTTTAGTCTGGTTGGAGTACTTGTTATTATTCCCTGTTGAACAATGTGTACTTTCCTTTCTCTGCCCATTTGCTTATACTATTTATTTTAGTAAATTACCTTCATTTTATCACAGCTGTCTGTTAAAACCTTATAAATACTTTGGGATTAAATTCCATAAACTTCTTCTGGAAGCCTTGCTTCATTTTAGAGACCATCTCTTCTATGAATAGCTTTGTATTTATTTAAACAACTCTTAGGGCCGGTACCACACATTTTCTTGTATCATTATTTATGTAGCTTTTTCTCTTTTATTGCTTTATTCACTTCTTATGCATCAAGTAGTGTGCTGAGGTAATAATGGTATGGTAAAATATGTTTACAGGTGTTTAAAATATGTAACTAGATATATTAATTAACTGGCTAATTGGCTGATTTGGGCTATGACTTGCCTTAACAACAACAAAATGTGTCTTATCTATTGGACAAAAATTTGCTGATCATCTTTTTGGCTCCAGGCATCATATGGTAGAAGTTCTTCAGAACTTAACAGTCCCTGGAGAGTTCTTGATCTTCTATACACCATTCCCCATCCTAACTCTCATTCCCTGCAGGCTCCACACACAACCACATATGCAAAGATGCAAATTCCCACAGTCATGACCTAGGCCTCTTTCTAGTCCTCCTTTCCTAGATGAATTTCTTTAAGCAGATCATTGATGAAACAGAAGGAAACCTCTGGACCCTGGAAGGAAGCGACTTTGTCTCTTGGATCATTGGTAGATGAAGAAGACATATAATCCCATAAGACAACTGAGAGATAAATTGATTAATTTTAGGTATCATGTGGCAATTGGTGAAAATGTGAGATTACTCTCCCCCACTCCAACTGGAGACAATAAACTAAGTAAAGATAGGGAGGGATAAAACATGATACAACCAAAGAATAAAAAGCCATTAAGTTTATTCTTATTTATTTATATCTAATTTATTTATTTGTTAATTCAACAGATATTTATTAAGCATCTTATACATGCATTCTACTGGACATTTGAAAGTACCATGATAAAAGTAATCCCTGACATTAATCTTAGTGTTAATAAAAGGAGAAAGTACATGGATGAAAAAAAGGAAGCTAATAAGAAACAGAACAGGGAAGAAAATTTTAGTATTACTCTAGACTGTAGTATGATTATAAAACCTAGGCATATTCAGGATATAAGGTTGACTTTCACTGGAAGAACCATTTATGGAACAGTTGTACCATTGTACTCAGTAGTACATAGCAGTTCACAAGAATTGACACAGTTTCAAACATGATTTGCTACAAGTATATTTTTCAGAATGAACATGGTACTTAGAGCCCTGTTCTATTATAGCTAAGCCTTCAATTTTGACATACATATTTTTTATCACTAAGAAGTGTTGTTCTCTTTGGAATGTATATTGACTAGTTACTAAGCCATGAGAACTACATTCAGAGCACAGATGTATTCTAAAGTAAAAGACAAAGTAATTGTAATTACACATTGAAAATGAGAGCAAAAAATAAGCACCCTCCCAGAACATGATAAATTTTTAAATTAAGAGGTGTGAGTGGATTCATGGGGCTCTACAAGATGCTTTTTGCTTTGCTATCTGAAGGAGACCTGAGCCTGCTTGTTTATATCATGCTGTCTCTTCAGGGTGAGTCAGGAACACGTTATCCTCTTATGGCATAAATACAGGGTGTGATTGCAGACAACTAGTCAGAGCAATTACTATATAGTCTTTTCAATTCTGTGGCTCTTGATAAGCAGAATTTTTTGATAAAGGCATCAAGTTGTAGACATGGCACCAGCAATGTGAATTGTTCTTGATTAGATTTATAAGACACAAGTGGATATGTGTTCTTGGATGTGAATTTGCCCCCAGGATGTTTTTTAGTGTGTGGTTTTCTGGAGGCTTGCATCACCTGAAAATTCTGATTTCTAGGCTTCTCTTACAGAGTTTTTGATTCCCCAGGTTTGAGAGAGACCCCAGAGAATTCTAATGCAGAATGAAGTTTGAAAGCTATGGATGTATAAGGAAAAGAATCTCCTCGTGGCATTCAATACAACTTAACTGCTAATAGGACTAAATTGCTTGTTCAAAAGTGTAGACTATGGATGATACACTGAAAGACAGTGTAAAACCAGTGTCTTACCTTGAGAGTTTTCACAATCTGCCTTACTGAGTTTTTACCAAGTGGGTTTTCTGTATTCACTTAGGAAAAGAAAGTAATGTCCAGAGACCTAATAAAGAATCTGCTTACAGGGGGCTGGGATTGTAGCTCAGTGGTAGAGCGCTTGCCTTGCATGTGTGAGGCTCTGGGTTCGATCCTCAGCACCATATACAAAGCAATAAAATAAAGACATTGTGTCCATCTACAACTAGAAAAAAATATTTTAAAAAAAAAAGAATCTGCTTACAAAAGGGAAAGGAAAACCTTTCTGCAAGCTTCTGAGTATCTCTTTCCCCTCTGTCCTACCAGCCAGATGTCCTGCAGGAGGTCCCAGGTGGGCTTCCCGGAATGCATTTATCCCTGCCCTTAAATACTTGGAATCAGTTGAAACTCCAGAAAGCTCTTGTAGCCAGCTGAGTTTCTCAAACAGTTCTCTCTGCTGTCCCAGGACCTGGCCAGAGATTCCATGGGAGCTGCCATCAGTAAACTGGATATGGGAGATTTACATCTCCCATATCCAGTAGGATAGGGTTTTTGGCAGTACCTCTTTGAGAGAGGTGTTGAAAGAAAAGTTGAGATCTGTGTTACTCAATATCCTAACTTCAAACTATTTGCTTTGAGTTCTTAGGTGTGAAAGGCAATTTTTGCCTTTCTAAAAAGAATAAACTTGTTAAGTCTTGCACACCATATTTGCTCTAACTAAACTAAAAGGGACAATGCAACTGTACATTCATACAAATAAATTAAGAAGTTAATGTGATTCCTCTTATGAAATAGTCATATTGAGATTCCCTTAAAAAGTAGTCTCCTAAAGTGCATTTATACTGATTTGATAAATATCTTCGTATTTTATAAAGCAAAATTATATCCCTTAGAATTTATGCTAATGAGGGCAAACCTGGCCCAAGCTGTCAAGGCTAAACCCTAAAGCTTACTTAAGTAAGCTAATTGTCTGTGAATGACTGGCTTCAATCATTGCTGAACTCAGGTTCAATGTGTCACAGCATTTCAACTTTTATCATCGAGGTATTGAGTTGGTGTTAAGGAAATCAGTCATTTCGTTACTGTGAGATGCTTCCTTCAGGGTGTCAACATGAGAACTGGTGGCTTCAGACTCTCTTCCTTTCAACTATCAAACCACATGAAACAAATTTTCTCATTTCAAGAGTTCCAACAGAAATCCTCAGTAGACATTTATTGCTTCATTGAGTCAGTTTCCATCTCTCTGGACTTATCGCTGTGGACAGGAGAGCGGACCACATTGACTATCAGAGTCACAGGCTCATCCCTAGAGCAAGAGCAAAGAGGATCGAAGTCAGCTATGGTCAAACCACATGAATCTCAAAGGAAATTCCAAAGTGATTTCACCAGAAGAAGAACGAGTACTGGGCAGGCAGCTAGCAGCTCTGTTACACAGGTACACAGGTAAATCAGTAGTAAGGGAAATATAGCAGTGTGTCTTTTGGCAGCCATCCTTCAGACTGATGTCTACTTTGATCTGGTATGGATAACCACTCTTAGCTTGAACAATTTTAACCATCCCCCTTCATTTCAACTGTGTTACACTGTACTGCAAAATGAGGCCAACATTACAACTCATTTATATCAGTGGCTAAATAGTGACAGATGTAGTAGCATGAGCATCACTATGCCATTAAGTTACCTAGTATCTCAGTTTGTTTTATGTTGCTATTTTACATATGATATAAAAAATCAGAGACTGAGTAATTATAATGTAAAGAAATTTGGCTTATGATTCTGGTGGCTAGAGGGTCCAAGCAGTATGGCACCAATATCTTGGCAAGGGCCTGGATTGTATCAAAACATGGTGGAAAGCAGAAAGGGAACCAGCCATGTGCGGAAGAGGGCCTAGACATAAGGCAGCCATGCTTCCTAACAACCTACTCTCATGAGAACTAAACCAGTCACATTACACCTGACCCACTTCTAAGAGCATTAATCTATCCTTGAGGTTGGAACTCCTATGACCATTAATTACTTGGCTTCACCTCTTAACTGTCCAACCACCTCAACACCATTATACTGGATATAAAGTTTCCAGCATGTGAACCATTGGAGAACAAATTACATCCAAATTACAGTATTTTTTTTCTTCTACGAGAGGAAATTGAATGTGTTGCCACTTGATCTCTCCATTTTTCATAGGCAACTGATGATTTGTAAACTGCTTTACTATTCTGTTTTAATTATGAAATTCCTAGGATTCTCTAGCAATTGTCATTCAAATTAAATGGTTGTGGCTTCAATATTGGCTGTTAACTCCTCAAATTAATGATAGCTTTTTAAATTTATATAGAGAGGGCTGGGTTGTGGCTCAGTGGTGGAGGGCTTGTCTGGCATGTTGTAGAGGCCCTGGGTTCAATCCTTAGCACCACGTAGAAAGAAAGAAAGAAAGAAAGAAAGAAAGAAAGAAAGAAAGAAAGAAAGAAAGAAAGAAAGAAAGACCATTGACAACTAAAAAATAGTTTTAAAAAAATTTATATGGAGAGAAATTTAACTTTTCTCTCACAGAGCAATTTCTCATTCATTTATGTACATATTTCCTATTCTCTGTCCCATTCGCACTCCAAGTTTGTGATTCTCACTGTATAATTATCATTTGAAAAATTGAAACGTTAAAATTCTCACCAAATAACTGGCTTGGTTTGGGCCTTGGTGATTGAAGTACGTCATGTTTTAGAAGAAAAACTATTTTTTTAAACACAATTTTTTTTATGTCTTGAAGCTACTACATGATGGTATGATTTCTTCCCCATAGATTGCAAGTGATGCTGCTATCTGTGTAAGGTTATCTGGTTTTCATTATTTCTGGGCAATTCCCAGTAATCATTCTTATCAGTCTGCTAATGGTGTAAGCTTTTGTAAATTGGCCTTGATCCTAAGAAGTAGGAGTTGGAATCCAACATTAGTCCAGTTCCATTTCTCAGCCCTCTGAACTATATCACTTTCTTAATACTGACATACTCACTGGCCTGCAATCATGTAGTCAGCTGATCACAGAGAAAAGAACTTGCCAGACAGCTTCCATTTGTATGTGACTTTCTATTTTAGAAAGTACTTCCATGCATATTATTCCACTTCATTCTCACAGTAGCTGAGGTTTTATTATGCTGTATTTGCAGGTAGAGAATAGAGCTTGGCACCTGTAATGACTTTCACTAGATTAAATAACTTAAGAAATGACAGAGTCAGACTTTTGTACTGAACTGAGTCTGTATTCTTTCTGTCATGCCCTTGCCTGGAATCCATTCTTGCATTTGTAGACTGTGAGATAGTGCTAAGCATACATGGAAGACACACCGCCATTGTGCACAATCCTCCAAAGTCTGTAAGGCTAAGGAATGGGTGGGCATCTCAGTTGGAAGACATGGGAGCTTGACAAAAATTGAGAGTAGGAAGATACTGAGAAAAGGAATGGACCTGTAGACAACATTTAAAAGATATTAAACTTATTGAACACCACTGCCTTGACATCTAAATCTCTGAACTATTATTTAAGGGGTACTGGCTTTAAATATAAGTTAGTTCTTGCTATACTTGAATATCACAATTCAAATAAGAGAAATATTTCCATTGAATATCACTAGACTTGAAATATATTGAATTTTAAATACTGCCAAGTTTAACTATGGTTTACAAGCGTGGGAGGATTTGCTTTTTTTTTTTCCCTTGTAAGCCCTTTTAATATGTTTTCAAATTTCAACATAAATTGAAGATAAATTTTTTTCTATCAGACACAGAAAGTAATAGTTTGGATCCCTAAGAGCAATTATTCTAACTCAGCTAGATTATTGCTGGAACTTTGAACTGCAAAAGGAAAATATTTTATCTAACTTCATTTTTGTCTCACTTTAAGAATGTCAGTAACAACTGTCATAACTGACATTTTTGAAGCTCTGTACTGTAAAATGACATAAGGTTGTCATTTTCATTTATCAGCAAATAAGATATGACTTGAATTCTAACTGAGGCCTACCATCTTTCCTTGGTGGTATTATTTTTCTTCTCAATTTCCTCATGATGTTGTATTTACAAAGTTAAGTGCAGAAAATCCAATTTGCGAGGCTGGAAGCAGATCAAATGATTTAATGAACTCAGTTTTATTTATATTAGGTGGGGAAATCAAAGCTGAGACTAATAATTTCTCTGCCCATAAAAGAATGAGAGATCTAATTAAGCCTACACAGAGAACCAAGTTAGAGGTGGCTTATTTTCCAAATTTCCTGCGTGAAACAGTCCTGGCCCATGTCATTACCTTTCCTGTGAATCCTTACCAAAGAAGATAAAATATAGGTGAATTTCACTGGCTATCCTGAATGAATGGCAGCAGGTATATGGAATGTGGCTTTCCCACTCCCCAGATCATTGCATCTAGTATGGCACAGACCCATAGTGTTCCTTGTCCTAGCTTTTCAGAAAACTTTAGGCTGCTGTGAATTTTATTTGAAGAGTAGAGTCTAGGTAAAAGCACAATAGTATCTGCATCTGGATCAGCTCAACCCTTTGGAGTCAGATCAGCTTCAGATGTGATTCACAGGCTTAATACAGAGTACCCCCTCTGCTTTAAGATTTATGGAAAGAAATGCCTCTAAGCCATTTTCTTAGTCCTGAATATATTTGTATTCTTATTTGTGTAACCCCTGTAATCAAGGCTAAACACAGTCAGCTTAGAGTTTGCTTGGCCTGTATTTACTTGAAATGGCTAACACCCATTTATAGGCTCATAAATCCTTCAAGTGTTTCCACTGTGTGGGTTTGTAGAACCCCACCTCCACTTATGAGAAATTAAAATTGGGTCACAGATAAGCTTGATTACTTGTGGGGAAGCAGTTTTGGGGAGATGAATACAGTAATTTAGTTTCCCTTAATGTGAGGAATGAATTTGTTCCAACAGGTTTATAAGCTATAGTTTCAACCTGCAGCTTTCTCTGTTGCTATTTAAAAATGTCACATTTAAAGGAGACAAAATAGGTAAAATAATTAATTTTAATTATAATAATAATTAAAGGTAAAATAATTCATCTAAGGTATAAAGTCTTGAGGCTTTTGAAAGAAAATTGGGGATCTTATGGATGTTTCCATAAATTTTAAACTTCGAATTATTTCATGTCTTACTTCCTTAGGGGGCAGGTTAAAATAGAAATGTTTCATTTTACCCTACTGAAGATCCTGTAGATAAATTTAAGAACCAATGATTTAAAGAACTGAAAATTAAACAGAAACTTTTCTTTTATAAGCAAACATATGCTAAACCTTACAGTTAATGAAGCCAATATTTAAATATTAAAAGCACTGTGATGTGTGGCTCAGTGATGAGTTGAATACAGATGCTTTGTGTGGTGAGCATGAAGATTAATATGTAGGTGTTCATAGAAATATTAGGGATGAGATAGGAGAGTCCAGGTGAAAAGGGAGAAGGTCCTTCTGACTGCCATAAGGAAGTGACAAAAATGAGGGTTACAGATTTGCACAGAAATGCAGTGAGGGTGGAATAGAATGCAAAGATTTGATACCAGAGATTTAGTCATTGCTATATGTTCAAATTAAAAGATGCATGTGTTCTCTCCCTATTTTTGAATCAGGGTTACTTTTCCTGAACTGTTTCAGGTTTAGTTGCCAGAATCCCAAGTGAAAGACATTAGTAGTTGCTGTGTGGTATCTAGTTTGGGAATATAAGTCATATCTGCATCCATGGTTTTATCTCATAATGAATGTCCAAAGGACCCTGGGCCACCCCAAGCTCCAGGGATGGTGTGGTGAACAGGGGCCCAAGGGTACAGCAATACTTTCTTCTGATGTGCGTGTAAGGCTATTAGAGCTACATTTCCTATTTTGAAAATGCAAATTGCTATACTGAGAGAAGGAGGATGAAAATCAGGCAATGTCACTAAAGTTAGCTTTAAAATATTATTTTAGGAGCTAAGTGTAATAATTAATATATAGTAACTTGTAAATGCCCATAACAGTACTTTGCCAGTTAAAGTTTATTTTTTTGTTTTTTATCTTAATAGACCAGTAGTTCTCTACCTCTACTACACATTAAATCACCTGGAAAGCTTTTTAAAACTAGTCCTGATGCAGAAGCCCAGTCCTGAACCAATTTCCACCCCAGGGCAGAGGGTCCAGGCATAGTATGCTTGAAAAACTTCCCAGCTGATTCTAATGTGCAGCCAGTTCCTCCTCCCCAACTACCCTATCCTGTAGCATCTCTTTGTCTTAGCTGGCTAATTCTCTAGGTGATCTTAGCTATTGCCTTTTTTGTATTGCCAACCTTGTCCAGTGTTTGATGACTTCCAGACAGAGAACAGCAATGAAAAGGAAGGTTGGGGCATTTTCAACCTAAAAGATGAAGGAAGTGTGTGTTAATATCCTATTCTAGAAGAGAAGCAACTTTTGTATTACTGAATTATTTAAGTAGATTTAATAAACATTAAGGTATTTCTCTCTTAACTACTTTCTTTATTCTGCCAACACTTAAGATTTGAAAACATTAAACTGTTCTTTACATCCTTTATAAATAAGCATTGATTTGTTTCTCTCCTGAGATTAGCTAAAGCACTCGGTTGCACACACATTTTTAAAAAAAAACTGAATTTAAAATGATTAAGAGATAGAAAGTTGAATACCTAATGCCTCTGAGTGTGCAAATGTTTCATAGTGATGGGTACTAGGTTCCACTAAAACTTTTCCTTTTTGGTTTAAGGAGAAATTGGTTTGTTCTGCCAGACAAACTACAGTGTGAGGGTTTTCCATTTGGTTTAGAGTTCTGCTTATTGCATAATGGGCTAAAGAAGTTAAATCTTTCCTTTCAGGAGAAGTCGTGCCCTTTAAATTTCTTGCCAGGTTATGTGACAGTTGAGACAATTTACATCCACTAAGATTTCAGTAACTTGATGCAATAGCCTTGGCAACAAAATTCTGCTAAATGAAAAGCATCAAGTTGCATAGAATGGCCCTTATAGTGGGTCTCCCCATTGACTTCCCTGGGAATTGTGCCAAGATAAAAGACTTTAGAGTTTCCATTACTGCTGCTTCTTGCAACTGCAGCTTTTTGAGCTCTCATTAGGCTAGGGAAGTTGATTGCCTGTAGCAAGCTTCTCTGACCAATGCTGACAAACTTGAGACCAAGTGCCAGTCCCTCAAAGTAGAAGACCTACTACACATTAATTACAGTATGACTTATTCTACACAATTCTCCTTCTTTTTCACATTCTCTTACTTTTCTATTCTATTTTTCTGTTACACCTTCTCCTGTTTACAGTTTCCCACCTCCTCCCTCATGTAGAAGATAACTTGTATGAAAATCACACAGGGCAGGTATATTCCAGAAGCAATAATATTGCATAAGGGCAGAAAGAAGATTTTTTTGAAGCTATGTTTCACCTAAACCAGGCACTTAAACATTTTAATAGTAATTAACAACATGAATGAACATATACTTAAAAAGAAGATGAGATTTAGCATAAAAATCAGTGGCCTTTGTAGACATATGCTTGAGATAATGGATATAATTACTTTTGAATATGTAAGATCTTTTTTTCTGTTAGGGAAGATATTGAAGAAGGGCAAGCTGTCAGAGAAGATGGTTTGTTTCAGGTTAAAACTAGACAGGTAAAGGACTAGACCAGTGGTGTCCTCTTTTCCCCACTTTTCTGCTACAAGTTCAGAATGGCATCCTGGGAACGGGAATTGCCAGTCAGCAACTGTGAAAAGAGACTACACAACCCACACATTTTCATTTCCATTGCATGTATTCTAATTATCTCCACTGACAACCCAAGCAAGGAATTGAAACAAAGCTGTTGTACTATTTTTTGCCACTGTGATCATTACAAAAGCAATGATATATTGTTAAGAATAAGGCATAGTGCATAGGATAGCTTGGAAGGTTAACCTCCATACACGAAAGTACCTAGATTCTCAGCCAGGCAGAGGTTACAAATTTTAAGAAATAGGCACCATATACCAATGAGATGATAACTAAGAAAATACTGTCTAATAACAAGTGCTCACTACTATTTATTTGTTTCCATGAAGTAGATACTATTATTGTCACCATCCTGATTTTAAAAATGAGAAAACTGAGTCATAGTGAAATTACACAAAATTTATATAAAGTCACACAAATAGCAGGTAACTTAGCTGAGATTTGAACCTACCCCAGGGTCAGTGCTTGAAACCATTAGCTTGTGGTTCTGTTAACCTTTTGTACCTCATAAGTAACATTAAATGTTTGCAAAAACTTTAAAGCAAAATCATTACAATTTTCAAATACTTTAGAGTATGGCATAAGATAATGTCTTTCAAAAAACAAAGCAAAGATCATTTGACTGCTTTGTTGCTTTGTAAATATTAATTAAACCATTATTTTAAAATCCTTCCATTTAATTATGAAATAATATTTTTTCTCTCTTAGTACAATTCTCTTTCCCTGCATGACAACAGGTTCTAAAAATTGGAAAAGTTCAAGATTAAACCTCTGTTCTTGGTATGGAGGAGCAGAGGTAGGTGAGCATGCATTACCTTGTATTAACTAGACATGACTTTGGATTTCAGTTATGGAGGAGGAAATCCTTGATGTTGAAGCTCTTAGGGAGGTTTAGTGCCACTTTGAACTTGAGCATTCTGAGCTCAGAGGCAACATGCCATGTGTGCTGTGTAGATTTTAGAGGTGCACAAAAAGACCTGGCAGGTCACACAGATTGGAATCCTGAAGGGTCTTAGTTAAAATGCATGAGATATAAGTAGTAGTCAATATTTTCATAAGACAAGTTTACATCTGCTCCTAACAATATAATGAGTGTGGGACCCAAAATCCACAGGACCAGAAACTGGCCCTTGCTCTGCCAGCTGTCTGACTAGAGAAAAGGCGCAATCTCTCAGTTCTTCATTTCTAATCTATAAAATAACTAATGAACTAGATAATGGTTGCAACTTCTTTGATAATCCAATCAGAACCCAGAACTTTTCTCTTAAGAAATGTGAGCTGAGCATGGTGATGCTTGCCTGTAATCCCAGCATTTGGGGAGGCTGAGACTGGAGAATTGTGAGTGCAAAGCCAAACTCAGCAAACGGCAAGGCACTAAGCAACTCAGTGAGAGCCTGTCTCTAAATAAAACACAAAATAGGGTTGGGGATGTGGTTCAGTGTTCAAGTACCCCTGAGTTCAATCCCCAGTACCCGTCAAAAAAAAAAGAAAAAAGGAAAAGAAATGTGGAGGCATAAATTCATTGATGTTCTTGGACCTCTAAATTTTGTAGATTAAATCCCACAAATACTTTATAATGCCTGCTTTTGATGACTCCATTAATTTGTAATGCTGCGAAGCTGAGATACAATAGGTTCAATTCCTTGTTTGGAAGCATGGCAAGACTAGCCCCAAACATAGAAACAGCATGAAAAAGGGTCGAGAAAACTATAGAGCTAAGTTGTTCAGCCACTGAGTGGGAAGAGGAAGGTCACTAACAAGTAGTTGTGCTGTGTGCTGAAGACATACCAAAAGCACCTGGCGATTTGCTTACAGGAGAGGTAGCAACAAAGAGTTTAATTTTGTTCTCCTGCTTTAGTGTATTGTGCTTCATACATTGGTCCAGACTGTCTAATCAGGATCTCCTTAAGGAAAAGCTTACCATTGTTTGAGTTTTCTTTCCCACAGCAGAGCTAAAAGTAAACAGCAGCCAAAGATAAACAAGGAACATTGCTTTTTCCTGTGTTATACAATGGTGAGTGTAATTTATTGACAATATTGGTGGTGGTATAAATACTGAATCTTACACTGAACTTTTAAAAGAGCTTGGTGGTTTCTGAACTTTACTGAGCCTGCAGACTTTCTTCTGTTGTTAATGGAATTTTTTTTTAAATCAGGATTTGCTAAATAGCAGGCTTTGTATGTAGGATGACACAAGAAACCCACTTGCTACTCAAGTCCAATTTTGTTTGGTTTAGTTTAATCCTTTAACCCAATGAATGGTTTTTGTTTCTTGTAAAAATAGAAGAGATGGGTTTCTGGGTAAAGGATCCTGCTTCTGAATTTTCTCTGAGCCCATCTGGGTCATGATTTAAAAAAGGATTCTGAACTAATTCCAAAGTTGCTTCCTCTCTCTCCTATCATATAAGCCCAAGGCTGGCCTATACACTCTCCTGGTTTGTGACTGATTATTATTTACCTTTGGCTGTATTTCCAAAAGATAGCAAGCTATCTTTGGTATCCTTAAAGTTAATTTTGGTGTCCATTTATTTTACCCTTTGACCTACTCAACACCCTGCCCTTATATTTATCCTCCTAGTAGTACCTACTGGTAAGTGGCCAGGCTTATCTAACACACTAATCTAGCCATCATCTGCTGATGCCTTCCCAAGCTCCAGTTCAAGACATTGCCATCCACTAAATTCCATCTCTTCAAACACAGCCTGAGCCAAAGGCCAAGTAAAAACCTAGACTTCTTAGCTCCACATTCTACTTCTTCATATTGTGAAGATTGGTGTATATCATTTTCATTCTTGTTTTTATACTGTTTATGAACCACATAGAGTATTAATTATGGAAATTACCTATTCTGCAGTTTGCTTGTTTAAAAATATTTAGATGGACACAATATCTTTATTTTATTTATATTTTTTATGTGGTGCTGAGGATTGAACTCAGTGCCTCACATGCACCAGGCAAGTGCTTTACCACTGAGCTATAACCCCAGCCCCTGCAGTTTGCTTTTTTAATCAATAAAATGTTTTAGAGTTTATTCCAAATGGTGCACATACCTTTCATTCACTCAAACTGTTCTCTATGCCAAGGTATGAATATAATATAATTTATTTCTCCAGTTTATTAGCTATCAATAAAGAGACATGTAGATTTGTCTGAATTTTTCATTGTTGTAAACAGGGGTTCAATGAACACATTTTAAGATACATGTGTATAAAAGTTTCTCTGGAATGTATAGACAGATTGGAAAGTGTTGGGTCTATATAGATACATCATAAATAGTAGACATTGACAAATTACTCTTGAAAATGGTTCCATCAATTTACACCCCCACCTGTCATGTAGGAGCATGTCCCCACAGCTTCACCAAAACATGGTGCCCTGCCCTTTCAAACTGTTGGCCTCTTTTCTAATAGACTGTTTTTTTTAATGTTGATTTATTGTGTAAACCATTTTCATGAATATAATCATTTGTCAATGAGATATGTTGCAAATATTGGCTTATAGCTCTCCTTGTCTTTTAAATTCTGTGTATCAAATGAAGTATTTAAGTTTGATGCAGTCATATTAACCAATATTTTCCTTAAAATTTGATTAAGAAATCATCTTTTCCAATATCATAACCTCTTATAGTGCTTTCTAAAATACTGAAGTTTTACCTTCTACATTAAATATTTTATTATTTTAAATGTATTTTGTTAGTGGTGTGAAGTAGAGATCTATTTTGGTTCAACATATGGAAATCAATCAATGTAATACATTACATCAATAGACTTAAAGAAAAGAATCACATGATTTTATTTTTAAATGATAATGAACTACTTCAATAGCATTTAAGTAATTTATTCTTTCCCTATTTATTCACTAAACACTATACAAAAATTCCCATTCCTGTGTGAGTAGAATTTCTCTTTTGCTCCATTTGCTTTTCTGTTTGATACCATACACTTTTAGATGCTATATGATATTTCTCCTTTAATCTATTAATGATGAGCTTATATTGTTAGATATCTTCATATTAAACAATCTTTGAAATCCTTGGATAAACTCTACTTTTATTTTAAGTCTACTCTTGGATTCACATTTAATTTGGATTTTGAAATGTATATTCATGAGCAAGATTGGCTTATAATAATTCTTTCTCATATGTTTCTCATGTTTTGGTACCAAGTTGTGGTAGCACCAATAAATGAGGTGGGAAGAACTGGTAGAATTTATATAGGATTGGATTGATTATCTGTTGCGTGAAGATTTGTTTAGCATTTTGTTGCTAAAACTTTTTGACTTTGGAGGTATGAGGATATTTTTGATCCTAATTTCTTTAATACTGTGCCTTTGGGCTAGCTATGTTTTTTCTAATTTTTATTGATCACTTTTGACGTTTTTTTTTAGAAAATAGTTTTATGTCATCGAAGTATTCAAATTTTCTGTTATAAGATGATTCTTATTGCTTTTTTATATCCAAAGCTCTGTCTCCCTTTTATTGTTAACATTATTTTTGTGCCTTTTATCTTTTTAATGATCAATAATTCCAATGATTGTTAATATCTTTTCAAAGAAGCAGCTCTTTAAATGCATTTTTTTTTCAGGTAATCACTCAAATGTTTTGGGTGGAGAAAAAACAATGAAAAATAAATCTCTGATCCCTGATCTTGTGGAGTTTATGAGGTAGAGACAAATAAAAACATTAATGGGACATTAATAAGATAATACATGTTTTGGAAAATGGAGTAAGTTGAAGAAGGTGTGCTGCAGGGTAGGAGTAGAATATGGATTTCAGTTTTAAAGAAGCTGGGCAGGAAAGGCGTCATTGAGAAGATGAGATTTGAGCAAAGATTTAGAGGAGATGGGGAAGTGAGTCACGTTGAGTGACTGGAAAGGAATGTTCCTGCTAGGGGGAATAGCCAGTGCAAAACCCCTAAGGTAGAAGTAATGCAGCCATATCTGAGGATTTGGAAAAGGCCAATGTAGTCCAAGTAAAGTGAGTGAGAGGAAGAGAAGAGAAGTCAGAGAAAGTAGGCGAGTTTGGTGACTCTAAGTTTACACTCAGAGGGCCATGAGAGGAATGACATGATCAGGTTTATAGCTTTAAATATAAACAGAAGCAAGGTAGAAAAGTTGGAAAGCTGCTCCAATAATAGAGGCACAGATGATTGGTCACTTGCATCAAAGTGGTAGTAATGAGGATGTGGAGCTGGATTGAAATAATCTCCAAGTCTACTGCTTTCATTCTTTATTTCCCTGATTTTGACTTATGATCTTCCTTGTACTTTCTTTAGTTGAATAATCCTATTTTCTTTTTTGTCCTATTAATTTTAATTAAAAGTACTTGACTAAGTCTCTTAATTATGCAATTTATTCCTTCATTTCCTACGTTTTTGTTTTTATTAACTTAACTGACCAGGTTCTGAAAAGAAAAAAAAAATATCTGCCATCATGATTGTACATTTGTAAATGCTTATTTATTTTCAGTATTTGCATTATATTTTTTAAAAGTATCTTCTTAGGTACACAAAGATCCAAATTGCTTTGTCTTCCAGAAGAGGTTGCTCTTTGACTCTTGACTTTTGTGAATGGCTAAAAGCCTTACCTTCCATTAGATTGCATATAAAGTACTGCTACCTGATGCTCATTTCTGCTGTGGCATTTCCTAACCCTTTAAACTTTATGGGTTGATATTTTTAGATAAATTTCATGTGACATTTAAATCAAATTATTTAAATTAAATCTAGAGCCCTTATTAGCTCACTAGCTAATACATTTATATTTACATGATTTAATACATATATATTTATTGTGATTGCTGATAAACTTCAAGTCATTTCCATTAACTGATTTTGTATTTTCTATAAACCAAGAAGTTTTTTTTCACCTTCTTCTTGGTTTTATTCCACTTTTTTGTTTAGTAGTTTGTATGGTATTTAAATGTATATACATGGTATGTGTGTAAATATATATATATATATATATATATATACACACACACACACACACACGTATATATGTGTGTATGTGTATGAATGTGTGTGAGAATATATATATATATATAATTTCATATATTTCTCAGCCACTTCTTGAATGACACAAGGACCTTTATTTCTAGTGGGGTTTATTAATTTTTATAGTAAACTCAGCTAGAGAAGGGATATTTTCTGTAAATTCCCTATGCCTTATGTTGGAGTCCTACATGATTTAAGTTTCCAGACCAGTTTTATCTTAGTTGTTCAGTTTTATATTCCTTAGCTATCTAAACAGTGTGAATTTGGATACCACATCTATATGGGGAAACACTGGGAGTTCAAATTTATGACTGGTAACTATTTTCCACTTCTCTGGGCAAAATTTTTCTGTTTCCCATTTCATGATCTTGGCAGCCATTCCGAGGTCCTAGGTTTCTGCATGTAATTTATTTAGTCCTAGTAACCTACAGACAGGGCCCTGTCACCTGCACACAGGTATTAAACCTAGCCTCCCTGGTTCTATTAGTTCTGTAAGCCATTGGACCTCAGCCCCAATGTGACATTTTGTTGCAGCTTTATTTTTGGCACATGAGAATTCATAGTTCCATATTTAGACTATAAACTTAAGTTTTTATTTTTATTGGTTTTAAAAGCTTTTTCCTGCTTCTTTTTTGGCTTTGAATCAAAAGAGAATTCTTTATATATCAGTACTATCATACTATCAACCACATTAACTTGAAGTCCATCCTCCATATTTTTACTTTAAACTAATTGCTATATTCGTAATATTGTTTCATATTACTGATGGTGCCCTACTCAGATTCATTATTCACATAAAATTTATTTTTCTCTTGTTTTGAGTCACCAAATATTTTGATTCCTTTATATAAGATGGATAAAGTTTAGCATGCAGAAATTATTAACCAACTGAAGTTTTGTTTAACTTATATACCAAATAAATTTAAAATGCTTATAAGGAGGTGAGGAATATATTCTAAGATGGTTTTTAATGTGCTTTGTTTTTCTGGCTCCTTGAAAGTTCTGCTGAAAACAATATATTCGTCTCAAGTACTATATTAAAATAGTGCTTACTTGGGGGGATTCACAATGCACATGAAGCCTATCCTGGTACATCCAATTAAGAATCCTGGCATTAAAATTTTCTGATAGGAAATCAGATGAAGAAAGAAAGAATGGAAGGAAGGAAGGAAGGAAGGAAGGCAGGCAGGCAGAGAGGGAGGGAGGGAGGGAGGAAAAGAAAAGAAAAGAGAAAAACTTTTTAATGTCAAGGATTACAAACATAGATGACCTCCTTGTCAGGGACTCAGATAGATCTGACATTTTACTCTACTCAGTAGCTGACAAGCTAACCTGTCAGTTTCATGGCTACGGGCAGACATGAGAATTTGGGGTCAGAGGCACAGTAATTTTATTATTCATGGCATAGCAAGCCATACAACCCCATGTTCATATTAGTTCTCCTTGACCCCAAGACAGTGCAAGGCAATGTAAAGCAGCCTCAGCAGCTGATGTGCATATAGTTAGTTTGCATCATAGCTAAGGGTCCCCAAGTTTAGGAAACCCCAATCTTTTATAAAGGCTATAAGCAAACCTGCCTGAATGTGCACATCTTTAGCCTAAATAGTAAACAAATTTGCCACCTGCTCCAAAAGGAAACACTGTCTCTCTTTCCAAAGTGATCCATACATTCTTTAAAAAAGATAGTCAAGAGCAAAAGCTGTCAGTGCCTCTGCTTGCAAGCCACACAGAAGCCAAGAGACCCATGGAGAATTGTCTCCCAATATTCATCCCATGAAGTCAGCAGGAAAATTTATTATCAAATGTTAGTTGAGAGAAGGGCAATAAAGTTAATTATAAGGGTAGACAATTAATTATCTTTTCACTATAATCAGAGGAATAAGAAAGGAACTAGATATACATAGTGTTACTGGCTTTAAGAGAGATAAGCTTTAAAATGATTGAAGCAATTCCATCAGTGGAAATGAAATGAATTTATGAAATTATACAAGGGGCACTTGATCTAGTTTTTGAGGTCAAAGAAGGTCTCCTTGAGAAAGTGACATTTGAAAACAGGGCCTAACAGAGTAGTAGGAATTATGAGGTGAAATAGGAAGTGTGGTGTTCTGGGCAGAAGGAAGACCCTGTTGCAGGAACAGTAAGAAGCCCAGGATTACTAGAGCAGAAAGAAATAGTAGGGGCCAGAGTGGGTTTGGGCCTTGATACCAAGGAGTGCAGAGGCACTGAAGGGTTAAGAAAGGATGATCATTTTCTCTCCCCTCTGGCCTTTCTCCTCTCTTATCCACTTTCCTTGCCACTATTCAGTGTTTGTTTTCCTCTTACACCCCTTTTTTACATTCTCTTTTCTCTTTCTTTCCCTGCCTACTGTTTTTCTTGCCCTTCTCTTTCTGCCATCACTACCAAATAGAAGATAAAGACCTTATTATATCTTCATTTTTAAAAGCCCAACTCCATTGTTGTATAAGGGATAAGTTATAGATTGTGTTATTCAGCTTTCTGTTATAATAAAAAAAATCTGAGATAATAAACTTAAAAAGAGGGAAGGTCCATTATGGTTCACAGTTTTGGAGGTTTATCAGCATGTCACAAGGCAGTACATGATGGGACTGTGGCAGAGGAAGATGCTCATGGTGGCCAGGAAGCAAAAAGAGAGAAAGAGCATATGTGAAAGATAGAGAAGAAAAAGGAAGAGAACCATTGAAAATCAAAGGGAGATCAATAGAATAGAGGAAAAGGACATGGGAGACGGAGGAGGAGAGAAAAGGGAAACACTGAGGACTGGTATTGGCAAATTATATTGTTATATTGTATGCATGTACAAATGTGTAACAGTAAATACCACCATTATGTATAATTATAATGCAGCAATAAAAAATGTGGAGAAAATTAAGTCATGTCTGCTATAGAGGCAGGGAAGGGGTTAAGGTCCCAATATCAACTTTAAAGGCATGTCCCCAATAACCTAACTTCCTTACAGTAAGCTTCATCCCCTAAAGCTTCTGCCATCTCCCAACAGTGCAATAGGTTGGGGACCAAGCTTTCAACACATGGACCTTTGGAGACATTCAAGATCCTAACTATAGCATAGGGAAATGGATGAATACAGACTATGAAGTAGAGAGATTATTGCTAGCAGCCAGGCAGAAGGTATAGTGATCTGTCTGTAGATAGTGGCAGTGTAGGTGAAGAGAAATGAATGGATTAAAAAAATATTTGTAAGGTATAGTTGGCCAGTTTAGGTGATTGAGTTGATTTAGAGGCAGAAAAAGAAAGTCATGGATGATTCTCAGATTTCTGGCATGGGCAACTGCATAGGCAGAGTGCCTAGAAAGAATTAACTAGCCTCTTGGGATTTATCTCATAAATTCACTTCTATTTCAGTGACAGAAAGTATTTTAGATATATACACATAGAGAACCTGACTCTCTCCAGAGCTCTCAGAACTAACTTTGGTGCAGATGAAAGATGAGCTGTAGGGAATTGAGATGTCATCCGTGCCTTCTAGCCTTAATATACAGCTCTTTTTGCTTGATTTCTTAGAAGAAAGAATACCTTTGTGCTATTAACTGGTAAATAACTGAACTTCAGATTTTCTGGCTAGTATGATCACTTTCAATCTGTATAATTTAATTTATAATTAAATTTTAATTAATTAATATTAGTTCCCTGTGTTAATTCTAACAAGGTTTATGTTCTTTCCTCATGTTCTCTTACTACTCACAGACATACCACATGCAGTGATATTCAACTATACCAAATATGTATTGAGTCTGATGGAAGTGGGGGACAACGTACTGCTCCAAGGTAGAGTGACTAGTTAGATGGCAAAAGCTTTCATGCACAAGACTCACATGCTCTGTGAATTTGCTTCTTAGGAGCTGGAGCATAATAGGCTCTAAAATATTTGTGGAGTGAATGTGTGTTGAGGTTACTTTGCATATAAACTCACTTGTCATTCATCTGTGTATGGAACCTGAGGATCTACCAAATATTCTGTTTATGTTGTTGTTCTCATCCTCTATAGCAGACTCCTAGGTAGCCAACCTTCTAGCTACTGCATTTTCAGTGAATAGAAGCTTGATGTGCTATTCATCCAAGTAAAAGATTATGACCATGTGATACTGCTACAATTTCTAATTATCTGCAATTTTTGATCATCAGATTGTCTTCCACTATAATCATCACCAAATAAGAAAGAGTTCAGTAATTATGAGCTGGACGCAGTGGCGCACACCTGTAATCCCAGCACTAGGAGGCTGAGACAGGAGAACCACGAGTTCAAAGCCAGCCTCAGCAACAGCAAAGTGCTAAGCAACTTGGTGAGACCCTGTCTCTACATAAAACACAAAATAGGGCTGGGATGTGGCTCAGTGGTCAAGTACCCCTGAGTTCAACCCCTGATACCCCCCCCAAAAAAAAGAGTTCAGTAATTATGAAAGATGGGGTTTATTAATATCATCTGTTAGAGTGAATAAAAACACACAATCACAGCACCTTTTTGAATAGGCTCAATATCAAATCCAGGTCAAAACAGAAGTGAGCAAGAGACTGGGTTCAGCAAAGAAACTCAAGAACCATCATCTAAGGGCTTGGGTTGTACCTTAGTGGTAAAGCACTTGCCTAGTATATGTGAGGCACTGGGTTCAATCCTCAGCAGCACATAAAAATAAATAATAAAGAACCATCATCTACCCAACCTTTTCTTCTTCTCTGGTGATCTCATTATAAGTGATAATGAGATTGAAGCTGAGCTATGTTAATTAACTCACAATATCAAACAACCTCTTTGTGACAGAAACTGAACTAAAATATATATTTAAAGAAGAAAATTGCCTGAAGCTAGAGGAAAGTTTTGAGAGACCATATCTTAACATGAATATTAATTTCAGTTGGTTAGTACTGTTCTAACTTCCATGCCATTAAGAGACTTAAGTGATTAATTATTTTCTTTTTCTTGATGGTCTGAAAACAAACTCAACACATGACATTAAACACTTAGTGTGTTTGTTTTCCCACCTTTTCCTATAGATAAGGAAAATATTTGATTTCAGGGAAATTTGGGCAATATGACTAAAATGAGTTATCCATTGGGAAATAGTTTTAAGCATGAAGAAATTTGGAAGTTATTTAATTGCTTTACAGATATTTTAAACTTGAGACTCTTGGTTTGTTCTGCTGTTTTACCTGTGATCTAATTAATCTATACACAACTAGCCCAGGAGAACATACTAGCTTAGTACAATCATGTCTCTGTACATGAGGAGGCATGCCTGCACCTTGGAGGTTCAGATGCTGCATAATGTAAGCAGGATACATTCAGAGTTTTAGCCAATCACATTGCAGAGAGCTATCTTTAAATATTAAATCAGGATAATGTTATCTGAATAAAATTTCAGCATATAAAACATGGCAGTCTTTAAAAAATAATGCCCTACATATTAGCAAACAATCTATGTCCTGTTTCCTTTATGCAGCTGTAAAATTAAGTATGTCACAGCTTTAACAAACTCACCCTTGTAGACTCATAAATGGGAGGCACCCTCAAAAGCAGCCTCCATGATGATTGTACATGTGATTGAGAATCCTGAAAGAGTTCACTGTGTTAACTCCAATTCTTTATTGAGATTTTTAAAACTTGATTTCTGGACTCTCTCTTTCTTTCCCAAGAGAACAAACAAGCTATAGTTTGAGCCAATAGAAACCCCAAGCATTTTTATTAATGTTTGCTCAGCAACAGTCTGAGCCTTGTATGGTTGCTGTATTCACAGTTCAGTGTGTAGCTGCAATTTCCTGTCCCCCATCTGGGAAAGCCACATGTAACTCTTAAGAGAAGAGGCATCAAAGTTCCAACTCTGCTTCACTATTGCAAATATAATCAAAGAAGTAAATCTGTAGAGTGTCCTTAGCTATAATATGGTAGAATTGTCTCGACTCGGGACACAAATCCATTTGTGTTCACTGGCTTCTACAAGAATCTCTTTTCCGGATAAATTATATCAAATATTTTATTGGTTCAAGCTGTTAAGCCTTAATTTAAATATATATGTATATATATCTTTATATCTAGATGGTGATAGTCTTCATGACTCTAAAAGTTTTTATTACAAAGTTTGTAAGGAAACTTTTGCTCAGTGGCCAGCCCCACCACCATCCTTATGTAGAGAGGCAGTGTAGTGCAGTGATTAGGGAAGGGATTCAAGCCAGACTCACTTCTTGGGGTCAGACTCTGGTTTTGTCTCCTTCTAGGATTTAACCTTGAACCAGTTATTTAACTTCTTTATGCCTGGGTTCACCTGTTTGTAAAATGGGAGTGATAATTCTAGTAATTACCACCCAGAAGTTTTATGAGGATCAAGTGACTTATTCCAAGTGACTACTGAGCAGAGTGCTTAGCACTTAGTAAGAAATCCCTTACATGTTAGATATTTTTGTAGGTGTTCCTATCTTAAAGCTTTTGCAGTTGCTATCATTTCCATGAGAAATGTTCTTTCAGGCCTTCAGAGAGGCCTTCAGAGAGGCCTTCCGAGAGGCCTTTCCTGGCCATCTTTTTCTCTCTCTTATCCTTTGCTGCTTTATTTTTTATAGCTCTGACCATCACCCAGTATGATATTTTGTATCTAGTTCATGTTTTAACTTGTTTTGTTAAAAAGAATGTAATCTCAGTGAGGTCCTTTATGTAGGGCTGTATCTCTGGAGTATAGAACACTGTCTAGTATATAGATAGCAGGTGCTCAACAAATACAAGGTAAATGGATGAAGAAATTATTATAAAATATATTTACATTAGAATGCATTTCTACAGATAGATGGATATTTCTATCAGAACTTTCTAGAGCACAAAGTAATCACAGTTACTCCAAAATTAATTAGATCCTGGTTTTAGGCCATGCTTGTGAAGGATTAAAGAACACTAAGCTCATACTCAACACTGAAGAGTAAGTCACAGCAAAACCCTTACCTCTCTTACTTATCGAACTTCTTACCAAAACTTCTCCAGTTTTGTTTTCATTATATATGAAGTTAAACATACACTTAAAACAGGAAGAGAAAATAGCACATATTTAAAGGATTGAAGATATTTCTTCATAGATAAAGATGGCAAGACTTTCCATCATTGGGAAAGTGTCATTTTTTTTCAAGTAGTGATCAATATGCATTTTTTCAGTATTACTATTAAAAGTATTTTCTCATTTTCAGTTTTGAATCATTCAGTGATGAGCTGATGCCAAAGCTATTGCTTTGTTCTGGAACATACCATAAATAAAGTAGCCACAGGCTCTTTAATCTAAGAAAGCTAAAGTAAAGATGGGGATGTTAGAAAAATGGAAGACCTCTGAACCCACACCAGAATTGTACTTGCTTTGATATTGTTATTTCAGTAGTTTTCAAATAAAAATAAATTGACTTTGCCTTTTAAATTTTCATTTATGTGCAGACTGGCAGTACCTTAAAGATAAAAGAACAAATGTTTCTAGAATCTTAATCATGCACAATATGCTTAACGTTGAGCAGAATATAAAAAAACACAAGGTGAAGCCTTGGTTTCAAAAAGCTTATAAGTCTGGAGCAATAAGGCACAAAAGCCATAAGAGATCAGCACACTTTAGCAAATCATTCATTTCTAAAAAAAATTCAGATGAAAGAAGGATCATCATGGATGGTCAAGTTCAGAAAAAGACTTGAAGTAGTTTAGAAGAAAGGAAGGGCAACTCATGCATGGAACACAGGCAGCTGAGGAACTTTAAAAATGTAGTTCACTTTACTCACACTTACAAAGGGGTCTTTGGGCCAGAAATAAAAGAAATCCACCCCCAAAAAAGTATCTGTAAAGAAGGATAGTCTTCTTGTAAGGATATAACAGGATCTCGTGGAAATCATAGGCAAAATACAGATTGGTCTGTGGCTACATTGCTATTAATAAAATTCACTACAAGAAACACCCATCTTAGACCTCATCAGTCAAAATTTGGTGATTGTGCTAGAGTAAAATAGTACTCATCTGAGGGTTCAAAGATCTGGATTGGAACTCAAGTTTCCTCAACTAAGTACTGTGGACAACTTCCTTAGCAAAGTTTCTTTGTTCTTACAATTGGGATGACCTCTCTCCTGACTCTCTAAGAGGGTAGATAAGGTGTGTGTGTAAAACACTCTACAAGAATATGGCTGTAAGTTAATGTCACCTAAGGTTTAATCCCTTATTAAGAATCTTATATGGAACCAAACGTTAATCTCTGAGTTACATTAATCTTATAAATAAGGCAATTTAGTTTAGCCAATAGCCATAGAAATCAAGAAATATATATATATTATTAAGTATATAATATATAATTATACATATTATATATAATTATATATATTATATATTATACCTATATAATATATATATAACTAATCTTTTCATATGTCAGGATTCACAAAATCCTAGTAATGCTGTTTTACTACTGGCCCATTCTTTTGGGGGGGGCAGGGGGAGAACCGGGGATTGAACCCAGGGATGCTTAACCACTGAGCCACATCCCCAACCCTTTTTATATTTTATTTAGAGACAGGGTCTTGCTGAGTTGCTTCGGGCCTCACTAAGTTGCTGAGGCTGGCCTTGAACTTGTGATCCTCCTGCCTCTGTCTCCCAGCTGCTGGGATTACAGGTGTGCACCACCTCACTGTGCTTACTGCCTATTCTTTATAATTCACTCAATGGAACAAGTTTCCTGCAACTAGATAAAACTTTGGCATGTGTCTTGAAAATTCTGATTACTCTTAGGAAATAGTCCTGTGACTACTTTAAATCACAGTCTTGATTTAATTATTTAAAATTCCAGTCTCATGGAATTGTCAAGAAGGCTAAATTTTATTTAGTTTCAACAACTATCTTTCCAACAACAAGAACTTACTAAGAATGAGATGGACAGGTTTCTCTTGTCATTTTGTATCCTTTTTAATGATACTAAAATGTATGATAGTTGTAATCTGAGAATTGTCCCACCAGATTCCTATTTTGTGTTTGTATTAAAGCATTTATTCTTCTTTTTGAAATTCTTTGAAATAAATACAACAACCAACTTTTCTTTCAAAAAAAAAAAAAAAAAAGAATGAGATGGACAGCAATGCCCTAGGTACATGTGTGACTGCATATATGGTGTAAACCGTGTTGTGTACAACCAGAGAAATGAAAAGTTGTGCTCCGTTTGTACAATGAATCAAAATGCATTCTGCTGTCGTGTATACCTAATTAGAATAAATAAATTTTTTAAAAAAGAACTTACTAAGGCATAAAGCTTGCAGACAGGGAAGAGAGTGTGGTCAACTTCTTTTTCTCTGCCCCTTTTCACCTCTACTAACAAACCTTTAGTTCTGGCTCTCCAGAGTTGAAACGCAGGGAGGGAGGATAGAAAATGGAGGCAGAAAATAATGGCATATTTATTTAACTAGGATAGCCTGCCATCCTCTGGAAAGTTGCTTCTGATTGGCATAGTATCTAGTAACTCAATAATACAGCCTCTCTTTGCTAAGGCCTTCTGGTAGCTTCTGTAGGACAAGGGCTAGTGTCATCTCATTCCAGCTCTCTCTTGCACAAGGCACCAGAAACATCTGTGTAACACTTTGACCCAGTAAACTTTTGAAGTGCAGGTTTACACAGCCCAGCCACCTCTTTTTCTAGCCTGCTGCTAGAGTCTTGAGCCAGGCTAAGCCAGGCTGTCTCTCATTTTTCAAATATCCCAAATGGGAGTACAAAACTCTCCATCCCTCCCCACCCTCCTGGAGGCAAGTGTTTACCTCTCCACAGGAAGCACAACTGTAGCTTTCTCCTCTCTCCCTCTTTCTGTATCCCCTACCAAGCAAAACAAAACAAAATCTTCCTTTTACCTTTTTTTAGTCTTTGATACTCTCCTTCCCTGACTATGTAATTGCTTTGATACATGAAGGTCTTTCTTATATCTAGCTTCTCAGACACCATTTCACAAATTTTCACAAAGCTAGCTGTGTAGCTAGCTTTGATCATTACTTTGATATCTGATTCTTCAAGGTCTTGACCAAAACTTCCCAATTGTAGTACCAAGATTTAACTACTTTTGTAAAAGTAATGATTGTAAAATTATTTAAATAAATGAAAGTCACAAAAAGTTACAGCCTTCTTTGGCTCTTCAGTAGTCAGTACTAACAAAAGATTATTTTATTCTGGTTATTTTGCCTGCACTTTTATTAAACTACCTGCAGATAGATGATGATAACTGAATTATAACCAAGTTTTTCAAAATTCAGGCTTATTGGTGTGGCTTTTACATTCAACCAATGCTTACAGCATATTCTAGTTTTCCATTAAAAATAATAATAATAGACTAAGACTACTGATGGTTTAAAAATTTTTAAACATTTTCTAAGTAAACTCTTAAGCTTTCTTCCTTACCACAGAGTTTACATGACACAACAGTTTTATTCCAATAAACTTTAGTAGTAAGTAATAAGTAAACTAGTCTCAACTTGTTATCCAGTTTGAAGTACATGGTGATACTACAACTCCCTTTACCAAACTTTTAAGAGTCATTGGTAGCAAAAGAATATCAGGGGGCTGGGATTGTGGCACAGTGGTAGCGTGCTCACCTAGCACGCGTGAGGCACTGGGTTCGATCCTCAGCACCACATAAAAATAAAAAAATAAAGATAGTCTGTCCACCTACAACTAAAAAATAAATAAATATTTTTTTAAAAAAAAGAATATCAGAAGCAGAATGGGTTGGAGGGAATCATGAGCTGACCTTTGAAAACCTTCTAAGGTTTCTAAAAATATTTATAAAATGATTGAAGACCTACTAAATTTAGGAAACACTGATGTTTATTGTATGTTCAATTTTAGTAATAATAGTCTGTTAATCAATGTCTAGTTATTATTTATCCCAAGGTGATCTTTTGAGATGATGAGGATACATCACTTAAAATGGCACTGCAGCAGAAGTTAGATTTTTCTAGGGAGTGGAGTACTTGGTACTTTCAATTTTCTTTCAACTCATGTACTTTCCCACTCTTAGTGTTTTCTGTTTCCCGCGTGTGACTCAAAATTCATGTGTTTATGGATTGGTCAGACCAGTTCTGTATTTAAAGGTATTGGCTGGTTATTCAGGATATTTCCTCCATTCTTCTGATGAATTCTTATGAAGAAGTTATGAATGGAGTTTTCACATTTAGGACCCCAGGAAATTAATGTTTCATATTTTAAAAAAAGATTTATTTTTAAACTTAACACATAGTAGTATACTTAATATGAGGTAGCCCATTTGGGATAAATAAATATGTAAGTAAATACATGTATATTATGCTGATTGGCCATAACATGGACATAATATGTCCATAACATGGACATTGATTACCCTGTATTTTAACTCAGAATTATAACAATTATTGTCACTGAGTGTAATGAATGAATAGCTTGTGTTTAAGTAGATACTGAGATTTAAGGGATAATTATATCTAATGAAATGGATTCGAATAGGGAAAAATGTCAATGTCAAGCAAATTTCATATTCAAATCTCTAATGTCTCTTGGTTATTTTTGAAGGAAGAGTGCTTTAGGTGAACAAGAAACAAACTGAGCATAAGTGAGAACAGCAGTATAATATAGGAGGTTGAGAAATACCTCATACACATCCACAGGCTTGTCAGCTACTCAGACAGCTATTCTTCGTGAGTCATGTGCTGAGCTACCAGGGAGAATCCCAGATGTCCTCCTCCTGATCTTTCTGATAAAGAACTAGGAAAATAATTACTGTACCTATTTGGGTAGTGTGGTAACAGTGAGGATCTCTAAGTTTGAGAAATAAAGTGGCAGGACTTTTTCCCAAATGGGTGAGGTCTCCCTGAGTGCTGTCTCAGCATTTCATGACCAGCATTAGTCTGTTTGGGACAACTACGCATTGGTAAGAACACTGGTATGTAAATTGGACATCCTTTCCTATTGTTCTGAAAAGGACAACTGTGATCTAGCTCACTGATTCAGTTGTAGAAAATCTCAAATCTCATTTAGCTTCTAAATAGGGGACTTTTTCCCTCTCTGGCCTCTCACATAAGATTAACAATTCATAGCACTTCATAATGACCCATTTCATTTTCTGTCATGCCATTATCACTGTCCAGTGTAACCTATATTTTTTTGTATGCTTTTCATGTTTTCTGTCTCATAGGAATCTATGCCAGATTCCAATTGTGTTCTAAGAGGAAGCTTTATTTTTTAAAAGTCTTTCTAATATCATAGATCAAGACAAGTTTAGGTTAAACAGAATTAAAAATAAGCAGTATCCACTAGAATGTAGGCTCCAGGAAGACCTGGACCTTCTGTTTTTGTGTTTTTCACTATTCTATGCCTAGAGCCTTGAATAGTCTCTGTCCTGTATTAGGTGCTACATAAATATTCATCAAATGAAAGAATGGAGATAAGAATGCTTGCCTTAAGGGAAGGGAGGAGAGGGGAAGAGGTATGGGGACAGGAAAGATGATGGAATGAGATAGACATCATTACCCTAGGTTCATATATTACTGTGCATAATGGTGTGACTCTACATCATGTACAATCAGAGAAATGAAAAGTTGGGCTCTATTTGTGTACAATGAATCAAAATGCATTCTGCTGTCATGTATACCTAATTAGAATTAATAATAATAATAATAATAATAATACTTGCCTTATGGATTGATCATGAGGATTAAATGAAAGATTTCATGCAAAATTGCCTAGCACAACACCTAGCATGAGACATAGAATCCAAATATCCTGAAAGTCCCCATGTGGCACCCAGAAATGCCAAACTTGACTTTTAAATGTATGGACTTCAACCCATACACTGGGAAAAACTGATTATATGCAAGTTTTAAATATATTTGACTTTTGAAAATTATATTTAGCATCTTTGTATACAACGAAAATCTTATTATGATTCCATTAGCAACCCATCTTATGTTCATAAAAACTTATTTCATATAAAAATTGAAAAACTATCATAAACATTTTGGTGGTGGTAGTTTTTTTTTCTTTTTTCTTTTTTTGTTTCTTTCTTTATTGGGTCAGGGGTTAGGGATTAACTATGTTGCCTATTCTGATCCCAAACTTCTGGGCTCAAGCAATCCTCCTGCTTTAGCCTCCTGAATAAGTGGAACTATAGGCCCACACTACCATGCCCAGCTTAATTCTAAACATTGTATCTAATCACAGATTGAGGATTACATGTAACTTTATTTGACTAGTATCTTGGTACTGCTTATTTAGTAATGGTTAAACTATAGACCAAACTCCCAAGTCTGCCTGCCTTGCTTTTCTTTCTTTTTGTTTCCTTTTTTCTTTTCTTTTATTTACTTCCTTCCTTCTTTCTCTTCTTTTTCTTCCTTTCTTCCTTCCTTTTCCCTCTCTCCCTCTCTCCCTCCTTCCTTCCTTTTTTCCTTCTTTTCTTCCTCTTTCCCTCGCCCCCCACCCTTTTTCTTTTTCTTCTTTTTTTTTTTTTGAAAAATTTACATCAAGGAAAGCCAGAGGCAGTGCATCACTGGAATTTCTAAGCAAGTATAAATATTAACATCAGTGCCACTGTCCTGAGTTTATATAAGGATTTTTAAAAGGGAGTTACAAAGAGTAAGGCATCTGATTTTAGCATGCATGATAGCCTTGATAGCCTCCACATATTCTTGAATCCTTCTTCTTAAAAAAAATGCAGTTTAGAATATAATTTTCCAGAATTGCATTCTGATAGCATTTGTTGAATGGGTTGTAGTGCTTTGTGCTGTTTTGTTGACAGCATTGAAAAAAGAAGAAACTCTGTTATGCTTCTTCATAAGAAATCACCTGTAGGACTGTTGGGACAGTCTAGCTTTTAGATCTAGCATTTTAAATGTTTTGTATCTTGTTTAAGATATTTATGGCAGACTTCAGTTATAGATTAGGAAATGTTTTCTATTTATCTAAAAAGGACAAATTGAGAATGAAAAGACAGGAAAAAAATAATACCATAGGCTTCTTCTGCCCCTAGAAATTTTGTTTCATCAATATTCCTGTTTACTACTTTCATCTAGTCGTGCTTTCTTCAGCTTTTAAGTATTGACTCATTATGGGCTAATAAAGGCAAGTGGAATTTTTCAGGGATGGTGAGTTCTTTTACCTCTGCTGCGCTTCCCAAGTTCCTCCACTCGGCTTTGATCTATGGTTCATGTTTTGTCATTTTCATTGGGTTGAGGGGTCCTGGGAAGGGAGCAGTGGTTCAATAACTCTTTCAGATGTAGCTGTGATTTTTAGAGTGTCAAGTTCTTTTGAAATTCTCATATGGTGGCTCTCTTCAGCTTTCCTCCTCAATTGTCTTTCTTCACATGTATTGGAGGTGTACCTCTTTCTCTGTAGTCCCTTTTCCTAAAATTAGTAAAATATGTGGTCCTTACAAATCTTTGAATCAATCAAGCCTGTATTTTAATTCTATGTGTTTATTAGTTCTGGTCCCTGCCCCCAGTATCAGGCACATACACAGATCCTTGACCTTGAAAGTTTTATGGCCCCAGAGGAACAAAGATTAATCATAATTATAATCTTCCTGAAAATCTCGCCACGTTTCCCTTCCCTTTATAAGGACACAGATGATTCCTGAACCAACAGGAAACAAAGTTGAGAAGTTTTTGAGCATTGTCCTTTCTTTGCCATTGTCCCAGAGAGGGAATATAACTCTCCCAAGACTGTCCAAGCCATTTGTTAAAGTAACAGATGTCCTCTCATTGGTATTTCATGTCCTTCTTGGCAAATATAATTCCACCTTTCCTGCGCACAGTAACTCACTTACTCCTTTGCACTCCCCCTACTCTCAGGTGCTTTGCTGTCAGATAATACACTGCACCAAAGTGCTGTCCAGAGTGAGGCTGTCCTGCACTTGCACTCTGGTCTTCCCAGGTCAGGAGGTATGTCTTGCCCATCACGGTACATCCAGAGAAAGGCAGAGAGTAGGCACATAACCATTGCTTAATAAATGCATAGAAAGTGAATGACTAGAAGTCACACAAACACCAGTACTGGGTTTTTCCATTAATATAAGATCAGGAACTTTGTCCACCATATGACATAGTAACCATGATGCTGTCATGTTTGAAAGAGTTGTGCTTCTCCTGAACTGCTGTGTGTGTGTGTAGGGAGAAAGAGAGAGAGAACTAAAACAGCTGCAAAGGAGAACAAACTAGGAAGAATGTATAGACCATTTTTAGCAAATAGCATTTTAGTATCACTCTGGGTTCCATCTTGGTTTAAAGTATTTTTATGCTGCATATGTCTTTGTAAACTACTTAAAACATTTTTAGGAACACTAATTAAACTTTAGTAGTTTATAGAAATATCAAAAAAAGGTCAAGAAGATCCAGTAACCCTTTGCTGAAGAGGAAAGTTGGAGGAAAAAACAATAAGGATGCAATTACTGTTGCTCAGATATTGAAATAACATGAAAGGAACCTGTCTTTGTAAATTTGAGCTACCATTTTAAAAATGCCCTTGACTGGGTGAATACAGACATTTATGTCTCTCTAACAGTTTTGAAGTCCTGGCTGGGGAGTCCAAGATCAAGGTAAGGGCTGGTACCTAGCAAGGACCCTCTTCCTATTGTATAGACAGCTATCTTCCTGCTGTAACCTTGCATGCAAGAGAGAGCAAAGCAGCTCTCTTGGGTCTTTTATGAGGGAACTAATCCCTTTCAAGTGCTCTGCCTTCATGATCTAATCATTTTCCAAAGGCTCTACCTCCTAATAGCATCACCTTGGGGGCTAAGGTTTTGATATATAATTTTGGAAAAATACACCACTCAAACTATACCAGAGCTTGTAACAATGCTGCCTTGACTGCCAAAGTGTATGTCTTCAGAATCCAAGTATAATAACTTAACTGTGAAAATAACCACTTAGTCATAATGGAGGAGGACACTGAGCTTTTATGCGCTCCTCTATCCTTCAAAACAGCAACCGTAGAGAACACCTGTAACTAAGTAATCTAGAGCACAACATGAAGATTAACCATTGTCTCACTTTTCTGTGGCTTTAAATCTATGAAATGCTGTAGACAACTTTGATTACCTTGGAAGAACAGGATAGAGATTTAGACACATTTTTTCACATTTGTTGTGATACTGAGGATTGAACCCAGGGAGGTTCAGTGTTGCCCAGAGTGGCCTCAAACTTACAATCCTCCTGCTTTAGCCTCCTAAGTAGCTCAGATTATAGGCATACACCAATATGCCAGGTTTAGACACATATTTTAAAGGAATGTGTGTGTCTCTTGTTTTTTAATTACTGGACATTGACCCAGGACTTTCCTATTTAAGTTGCTATTGTGGAGGCTCAGAAGGAAATGCTTGCTCTTCTAAGAAATGTGTTGCCAAAAAAAATTACCTACTATTTGAGTCTCACATGAGATGGAACACAGTTAAGTGCCATGCATGATTTCTATACATGATTAGAAATTTGCATTATTTAAGCAAAGTAATTAAACCAATTCATATACTATAGGTTTTCCAACCTTTATTATTTATCACATGCACTATAATTTGACTTTCTTATATATCTCTCATAAAAACTTCTGAAAAAATAAAAAAAAAATTATTCAAATGTTACAAACAAGTCTTGTGAGGTTCAGAGAGGTAACTTTGCTCATCCCAGTCATACAGTTATTAAACATCAGTGCTGGGGTTCAAAGCCAGGCCTATTGGATTCAGTGTCCACATCTGTAAGCACTCACTTTCTCACTATGATTTTGTGAAACCATCGTGTTCTTCCTGTCTTCAATTCAGAATGTCTCAGGCAGTAGTGAGCTTTGGTGTGTTTCCAACATAACCAACCCCAATTAGGTTAGTCTCTGTTCCTGATGATAGCAGGCAGTGGTATCTTCAAGCAAGTGTTAGACCCAGAGGACATGGTTCCTCCTGACTCCTGTCCAGACACCTAGGTAATAGGCTTCCATCTGAGTCATGAAAAGCTGTCCTGACATTGATGAAAATGTTATAATGTAAAAGTACATGACACCCTCCAAGGTGGCATGCAAATCATACTCCTGAATTTTTTAATTATCTGCATGTTTTTTAAATTACTTCAATTTTGTAGCTCATGCAACTTTTATTTGAAGAAAGAGAAACAAAAGAAAGAAACCAGTGTAACATCATAAAGGAAAGTTCTTTTAGACATTAGTTAGCCCAGCTCTATAATTAAGAAGTTTGGCTATAATTGAGAAGTTAAGAACTTCAGCCAAAATTTTTTTACTGAATATTAGATCATGATACTTTTTGAAAATGAAAAGAAATTCAGAAAGTTAATAAGGAGACAGTCTTCACTTTTTTAAAGCATGTTTTTGGACTTTTTCTCAGAAATTAATGTTACTCTGCTGTTCCCATTTCATTTCACTGCCCTGAAATCCTGTTGTTGCAACTACAGGACTTGAAAATAACAGGAACATCCTGTTGACAGAAATAAATTCCTTATGATAAAATATTGCTCAACAGAAGCCAAATTTTTTTAGAGAAGGGGAAAGGAGCATCAGTGGGAGGGGGGCTTATGAGTGCCAGAATACCAGTTTGGATTTGTTGCTCTTTTCTTCTACTTTGCCATGTCTCTATCTGAATGAAATGTTTAGTATGAATTTTTATATTTTGCAAACATTTTAATGTGTCATTAAAAACTTTCATGGGAGGAATAAGCATGGTCTATGCTGTGGGGTCATTGCCAGTGAGTATTATGCTCAGAAATGTGCATGTTCAATGTTTATGCTATGATTTATTCCATTATCCCCTAACCCTTAAGAATTCATATACAAAGTAAAATAAAATATTTGGAATACTTCCTTTAAAAGGGATTTTCAATTATCAGCAGAATTTGGTCCCTGAGAATGTTTTAGACTATTTTTCCATTGAGTCTGATTTGTGCTTTGGAGACCATTACAGCACTGGTATGAGTTTAGTGCTGGGCACACATTAGGGGTCCTTGTGTCATCCCCACAAAGCAAGAGTCTGGGATGACTTGTTCTATTTTTTGGCTTCTAATTCTAAGATTCTATGAAGAATATTTTTTTAAACTAAAATGAGAGAATGCTGTTCTCTTTCCAGTGGGGAGTTCAGGGTGATGGGTAGATTCACAACATCTTGCTCTCTGACAGTCAACACTTGGGTCCATCCAGGTTGCAGGCTCCAAGATGCTAGAAAACACTTGCTCTGATAGAAAGCCATTAGGTAATCAGCCTTTCCCATCCACACCCTTTGCCCTCTTTAGAGATTTTGGGCCAAGGGGTTGGGGGAGGGGAGAGGACAGCAGTGCAGCAGGTGAAAACCATCAGTTCAAATCCCTAGTGATATCTGTGAACAGATAGGTCCATCCACTTCTGCTGACACATCTGGCCAGGCTGGCTCATCAGCCTGTGGTGATGTGAACATGGCAGGCTGGTCTTCCTTGAGTTGAATGGTCTATGTCTAATTCCATGTTGTGACTTGAGCCAGGTTTCAACACTGGTTTTGCAGAAACACATGTGAGTAATTGGGGAAAAGCAGTGAAAGGAAAGTTTTCCTCTTTTCCCTCATGCAGAGGTGTTGTGGACACAGGAAAATAATCTTATTTGCATGACTGAATCACCTAGCATCTGCTGATTGGTAAGGAATTCAAGGATGAAGGGGCTGGATTCCACACCCCTTCCAGGAAGTCTTAGCTGGCTGTCCCAGTTGAAAGAGTTGCTTTTCATTGAACACAACTATTCAGCAATTCTCTGACACACAAACAAATGTGATGAATATTCATACTTCCGCATGCTATTTAGCATCTTCTTTTGCTTTGAATATAGATTAAGTGTAGTATGTACATAAGAGGATCTTGGTTTAGTCAGAGATGATCATAATAAGCATATTTATCTCTTTTATTTAGTATCTAACAGCTCCAATCCATAATCTTTATCTGCATTGACTCATTTGTTTTTCATTACATTCTTATGAGGTAGATGCTGTTGTTCTCCCATTTTGTATTTCAGGAAACTGGCACTAAGCAACTCAGTGAGACCCTGTCTCTACATAAAACACAAAATAGGGCTGGGGATGTGGCTTAGTGATCAAGTACCCCTGAGTTCAATCCCCAGTACCCCCGCCTGCCCAAAAAAGAAGCAGCAGCAGCTAAATACTGGTCCAAATTACAAAATCAATAGAGGTGTGCCTGGGAGTGTTCCAAATAATCTGGCCCCAGATTCTTCATTCTTAAAACTATAGTTTTGGAAGCAAATTATCCTAATTCATCATTAAGAGCTTCTACTCACTCTGTCCTTCCCTCCACCTTATACTCCTAACAGCAACATCATTTTCTTTTGAGATACTTCTTAACATAAATCATAAAGAAGGTTGCATAATATTTGCTCATCTGGTTTCCAGCTTGAAACTTGGAGTTTTAAAAATCTTACTTCTGTGTCTGCATGATCTAAGCTTTAAGATTTTACAGCTTCAAGGAAAATGAAATGTACTGTTTCCTCCTCATGCTGAGAATTTCCCATAAAGTGGATAGAACTTGGGACTCTATCTCCTTTATTTCCAGTTTTACTTTTCTTTTTTGAAATTAATCCATGATGCCTATCTTAAGTTTTCCCTAGACATTTTAGCCCATTTTTCTTAACCTTTTAAACATTTACTAGATATCCCTCACATATTAGCAGTGTATTATTGGATTTTTATGATGTTCTCTCATTGTTATCTTGTACTTTTCTTGCTCCAAGATATTTTAAGGAAGGAGTTAGGAACTCAACATTTCTTAAAGTTTCCTGCTATAACTGTACCATTGCAGAGCATATAAAAATGACAAGTAAATAGCAATTAATAGTATCATCATCAATCAACTCTAGAAATCACATCTGGAGCATATTAAGAGAATTTAGATATATTAGAATGTATTTTTGATGTACTAACAACTACTCAGCAAATACCAACCTCCTTAAATATTTGTTCAATAAAAACATTAGCATAAGAAATTCAAGAGAACATAAAATAGATAGAAATACATTCCAGGTTCATGGATTAGAAGAAATATTAATGTTCAAATGTCCATACTTCCCCCCCCCAGAAAAAACAACTATAGATTCACAGAACCCCCATTAAAGTACCAATGACATTCTTCACAGAAATGGAAAATTACAAAATCCTAAAATATGGAAAGACCCTGAATAGCCAAATCAATCTTTAGAAAAATTATGAACAAAGTTGGAGGCATCATACTACCTCATTTTTAAATATACTACAAAGCAGTAATAACCAAAATAGCATGGCATCAGCAGAAAAACAAACATAAACCAATGGAATAGGATGGAGAAGTAGAGATAACTCTTCATGTTTACAGCCAATTGATTTTTGACAAAGGCACCTGTTAATGTTTGGACATAAGGTGTCCCCCAAAATCTCATGTATTAGGCAATGCAGGAATGTTCAGTGGGGAAATGATTAGGTGATAAGAGCTGTAACCTCATCAGTGGATTAACCCCTTTGACAGATTAATAATTTGGATTACTGGGTGGTAACTGTAGGCAGATGGGGTGTGGCTGGAGGAAGTCGGTCACTGGGTGCATTCCCTTAGATTATGTCTGTCCGTGGCTCCCTTTCTCTCTCTTTCTCTCTCCCTTCATCCCTCCCTCCCTCCCTCCCTCTCTCTCTCTCCCTATTCCTTTCCACTTTCTCTCCATTCCTTTTCACCCTTCCACTTCACTTCTGGCCTAGAGCAATGGAGTCAGCCAAACATGGACTGAACCTCTGAAACCATGAACCTCAAATGAAGTTTTCCTTAAGTTATTCTCTTTGGGTATTTTGATCACAGCAACAAAAATCTGACTAACACAGCACCAAAACAAACATTCAGGAAAAGGCACTCTCTTCAATAAGTAGTGCTGAGAAGACTCAATATCCACATGCAGAATAATGAAACCAAACCCCTCTCTTATCACTTATGAAAAATCAACTCAAAATGAATTAAAGACTTAAATATAAGACCCACAACTATGAAACTACCTGAAGAAAACATAGGAGAAGCTCTACATGACATTGGTCTGGGCAAGAAATTTTTTGATAGGACCTGAAGAACACAAGCAATAAAAGCAAAAATAGACGTGTGATTACATCAAACCCAAAAGTATCCTTTTCTGCACAGCAACAAAAATAATAAAAAAAAGTGGAGAGATCACTCTTATTCTATGAAATGAATGAAAATATTTTCAAACAATGCATCTGACAAAGGAATAATATTCAGAATATATGAAGAACTCCAAATACTCGATAGCATCATCGTCATCATCATCATCATCATTATCAAATAATCTAAATAGAAGATTGACAAAAACCTGAATAGACTTTTCTCAAAGGAAGATATACAAATAAATGCCCAACATGTATATGAAAAGATATTTATTTTTCCAAAGGAAATTCATTTGGAAAAATAAGAGACCCAGAATAGCTAAAGCTATCCTGAGCAAGAAGAGTGAAGCAGGAGGCATCACAATACCAGACCTTAAACTTTACTACAAAGCAGTAGTAACAAAAATGGCATGGTACTGGCACCAAAACAGACATGTAGACCAATGGTACAGAATAGAAGACACAGAGAGTAATGCACATAAATACAGCTATCTCATACTAGACAAAGATGCCAAAAACATACATTGGAGAAAAGATAGCCTCTTCAACAAATGGTGCTGGGAAAACTGGAAACCCATATGCAGTAAAATGAAACTTAACCCCTATCTCTCACCATGCACAAAACTCAACTCAAAGTGGATCAAAGACCTAGGAATTAGACCAGAGACCCTGCGGCTAATTGAAGAGAAAGTAGGTCCAAATCTTCATCATGTGGGATTGGGCCCCGAATTCCTTAACAAGACATCTATAGCACAAGAAA